>MU269986.1:1922500-2360000 GCA_021432705.1 Caranx ignobilis | reverse complement strand
CTAGTTTGTTGTCACTTGATTTTAAACAACAACGAAAACAACAAACAACATAATAGAAAGTCACTGCGCCTCTGCTGTGACCATCTACGTCTACCTGTGAGTTTAGGCTGCACATTTGAATGGCATCAGAGATTTTATGACAGTCTTTTATTGAAATATGAATCTATTTGAGTCCCTCTCACCAATTCCAGCTTCTAAAATATGATGCTCTTCTCCATCATAATTGATAATAAACTGATCAGATTTGGGATTTGAAATTCCAGTGGACATCTGAAAACATCTCAACAGGCTGAGGTTTGTCAACTTAAAATTAAAATAGTAAATTAAACTGTTTAATTAGGAAAATAATTAATCAATAATGAAAATAATCATTAGCTACAGCTTGACCACATGTTTTTTTTCTCAACAACATGTCAGGGAGATACAGGGTTTCCATCCCACCGCCACAGGGGGGACAAAAGAGCTCGGACATTTGGCTCACCGGCAAAGTAAACAGGCGAGGAAATGAAGGTTTAATTGATGATAATTGAGTCTGAATAAACTGTGTTTTCTCTGTGATGGTGTGATGAAGAGAAAATATATAACTGATACTGATCTTGTTTTCTTATTTAGGTTGAGGTCAGTTACAGCATAAGTCCATTCTGCAGGATCTCAGTTAGTCTGTAGTGGGTGTATGACATTTTCTGTACATCAAAGATGTTCCAATACTCTACAGTTTATTGACAATGAGACAATTACTTTTATTAAATATGATATCCCTGCAAGATTATATGTATATATACCAATTGTTTTAATAGCACCCAGTCTTGACTTTAATCTATGGCATGTTTAACTATAAATAATCATAATGAAATACACTACTGTCATCTTGCTTTATTCTAAACTTATTTATAGTCCAATTGGGAACTTAAAACCACTTTTCATAATGATGAAGCTTTATATTGTAACATATTTCTACCACTTTGATGATATATAGATAATACTGTAATAATATGAGTGATTGTGTAATACTGATAGTGATTTGTGGTGGTAACCACATTATGATAGTACTAGACTGATTCACTGGTGTCTGAGCTTCCAGTCATGAGTTTATTTCAGTTTTAATTACAGTTCAGTGTAACTTTTATACTCTGTGTCTGCAGTGTCTCTCTAACCTTCACACTATATCTGTTTATCCTCCACTGAGCTGAGACAAACTTTTTCTCCACTGAAACTAATAAATCCAAAACTTGACGTCGATAAACCGTGACCGCGTCTAAACTTTTCCAAACACAACAGTTAAACCCGGCACCCTGGCTCCCTCCCTCCCCCACTGACACGCTCTCACCCCGGAGCTTTCACCCGGGGCTCGCTCCTACCTCTCCTGTCGGGACTGGTGCAGCAGCAGCGGCCGAGCAGCAGCAGCAGCAGCAGCGCCGCTCCGCCTCCAGAGAAAAAGCTCATGTCTGCAGCTTGTTCCTTAATGATAGTCCCCCCAGGTGGTGCTTGTCTGCGGACTGTGGACAGACGGAGCCTCCATGAGCCGTAGCGGTGGTGGTGGAGGAGGTGGAGGAGGAGCAGGATCCAGTGCCGGAGTGTTGGAGCTGTGTGACGGTTCCTGGTGGACTCCGTGAGACCGCAGAGGTTCACTCCTCCTCTGAGTCCACACCTCTCACTCTTCACACCAATCAATTTACAGACAGGAGTTCAACTGATTGAAGGTCTCTCTCCCTCCTGAGTCTGAGTTCACCTCACTTGTTTTATTTCAGACACATCAGCCCCATAAAGTTGGACTTTGGATGATAAATTTGCTCAATACATCACTCACTGTTAATACAGAAATAAAAAGTTCAAGATACTTTAAAACTGGAGTTTATTTTGAAAGGTTAACAGACCTCAGTGAACAGTTTGCTGCATATTCAGGTCAAATATTATAGAACAGGTCAGACTTAGAAAGAAACCATAGCATTCAGTCTTTACACAACACCAGCAGAGACACAAACAGCCCTTCAGTCTGTTTAAAGGGATTTTATTGCAGCTGTTTTCGTGAGTTTGCCGTTAAATGACTGTGAATATTAATAATTCACTGTTTTAAAAATTAAATCTCTTTCACTGTGAAAATCTCACATCAGCATTTTCTCAGTGTTTCTCTACATGATATATAAGGTAATGTAAATAAAACATGTTCACAGTGTTTACACACTGTTCAGAGGTTAATGAATTCATCAATAATTCCATATATGGTATTTCCTACTCTGTATTTCTTACAGTGACTTTTTTGTCTTTGTTTCATGATCATCAACATGTTTTGTGTTTTGTGTCTCCTGCTCCTCTGTGTCCCTGTGTTCTGTGTAGATCCAGTTAATGAGCAGTGGAACCATCACTTAATTGTTTCTATCAGGGGCCCCCTGGTGTTCACGTCACACTCTGCAGCTGTTCATTATTGAATAATCCATTCATTATATTTTTCATGGATTGTTTATGTCAGAAAACAGTAAAACAGTAGAGTCACCCCTTGCAGTTGTTTCATGTTGCCTCCCTGTTTATCCAGAGTCACAGTAACCATTTGTGTTGCCATGGGTTATGGCTACAGAGTGTTTTTTGAGGTCACACTGACTTTAACCTTTGACTTTTGATCAAATCCATCCTTGAGTCCAAATGAATGTTTGTGCTGAATGTGAAGACGTTCCATCAGTGCAGAGATAAACCTGCAACTGACCGACTCTCTTCACTTAGTTTGGTGGAAAGGTCTCGATAACTGCACTGTCCCCTCTGAACTACTTTATTATCTTTTAATTGTTTCTGACCAGTAAGAAGGTTCTGGCCTGCAGCCTCTCTCAGTGGAGTTCTCCCTGTACCTGTGTGGGTTCTCTCCAGGTTCTCCAGCTTCCTCCCAAAGTCCAAACACACAAACACTAGGCTGATTGGACACACTAAATTGCCAGTAGGTGTGAATGTGAGTGTATGAGGTTGTCCATCTTTATATCGACCTTTTGGTAGAGACTGGTGACCTGTCCAGGATGAACCCCACCCTCGCCCTGTGTCAGCTGGGTCTGGCTCCAGCCCCCTGTGACCCTAATGGATAGATAGGTATTTTCATCCAGATGTTTTGAGTGTTAATATGTTGAGTTAGATTTCACATTCGGTTTAAAAGCTTTTCTCTGTCGTTTTCTGTTTCCTGGTTGTTTCTGACTTCACATCATCCATCACCTTTCATTCACTTGGTCTTTTCTAACTCACCAGTCTGATTTATTCAAACTGATTTCATCCACTCTCTGTATCCATAATTAATAACTCCTCTCTGCTTTGTGTGTTTTTCTGTTGTTTACCTAAAACTGCTCTATGTGCAGCTGCTTGTTTCTGTGAATGCAGGTGGAAAAGCCTCGTAATGGGTTTCCTCACTTATTTGTCCTGAATGGAAACTGAAGGCCTTCACATGTGGGTGTGAAGCTGCAGTAGCTGGTTCTGTTCACCTGGAGATCAGAACAACCAGGGAAGATGCTTCAGCAGTCTCTGCGCACAACAGACGAGGGTGGATCACTGACATATAGGTAACCTGCCGGGGGCCATGAGGTATTTAATGTCACCACTTTACAATGAGACGACTGATTTCCTGATTGAGTTCTTGACAGAAGGCAGATTAACAGATAAGGTCAAAGATAAACCGTCACACACACACACACATACAGTGAGAAAGAAGCAGTTTGAATTCCCAGATCTTGTCTTGATTAATTAATTCATCAGTGTGACAGTTGCAATGTCTCAGCATGTCATCTCTAACAAGTTACAACACTCTGTTGCCGTCACACACACACACCTTATTTATACTAACAGTTGAGAAAATGTCTACCTATATGAGAATATCAAATGGAGTGGGTGATGGAATCACCACGTTCAGGAAACTGTTGAGAAAGTTCTGAATGTTGGGTCTGTTACAGTCTCAACAAACCAGAAGTAGAGCAGCAAACAGGACCTCAGGTGCAGGTTCACATTCATCTGCTTAAAGAGGAACTATGCTACATTTTTACCTTAAAATAACCCTTTACAATCTAATATTACAATCTAAATTTTCTTTTATTTACAATCAAATATTCAGCCATGTTACACAAAAATTAGTGGTGGCAAATCCCAGGTAAACAAGCCGACCGTGGCAGAGTGAACGAGCAGTACTGCGGCTGCGCGCGGGACTCGGAGATGACGTCATCCAGGTCAGAGGTTAGGAGGTCAAGTTAAAAGATCCCGGATGACGATAAGGGGGATTAGCACTTGTGAATCATAGAAAAATATTATAGAAATGAATGAGTCTCGCAGCAGATAATGCCTTATTAGAGACCGCGTTCTCAGTCATACATGTCATAACATCGTATATGATAAATAACATTATCCACCACTCCATGGATTGCTTTTGCACCAACTTCATTGAAAGTAAATGCACATGGCCAGGAGGAGGGTTATCAAAACAGAGGAAAAGCGACCAGCCTTGCATTGTTCTGCTTTAAATCTAAAACCAATTTGTCTGACACAACAGTATTATTCACAGCCAAGGTTATTGTAGTTTTAAAATTTTCATTAGTCTTTATTTAGTTTTTCAGTTTGCCTTTTTTTTTGTTTAGTTTTAATCAGTTCATCAAGGAAAGCCTTGAGCTTGTCTGTGAGAGCCCCAGAGATGAACTTTCATTTCAGAAATTTGTGTAATTTTTTCTCTTTTAGTTGCATCACACTAATGTTCCCATCAGTCCTCATCACAGTACAGTCACTCCTCTCTTCCTGTGAGTTGTACATGAAATAGTCCCATAATGAGCTGTACAGTTTCCTTCCTGCAACTTTAGCCACTTCTATGAAAACAAAGCAAATTTTATCTGCAGTTCAGGTTAGTTTTAGTTGGTTTTTCGTAGTTCGTTTTACTTTTTATTTTTTGTAATAAATAAATAAATACAATAAAATAAAATTATTTCAGTTAACTACTTTTAGTTATCTACACCACTGTCTCCTTGTGCTCTGAATGAAATGAAAGCATAGAACAAATGAACAACTGAAGTCAAAAAAAAGAAATCATGAATCAATTTATAAACTAAAATGTAATCTAAACTGCTGACTCATCAAAGTAGCCACCTTTGGCAGCTATAACAGCTCAACACACTCGTGCCATTCTTTCTACAATGCAAATCAAAAGTTCCTCCCAACTGTTGCAGAAGCTCCCATAAATGTGTGACACTTGTAGCCTGCTTTGCTTTCACTCTTCTGTCCAGTTCATCCCAAACCAGTTTACCAGTAGTTCTGGCATAGCTTGACTTATGTTTTGGGTCATGATCTTGCTGTACGGTGAACCCCTGACCAAATAGGCCAGCCATGTCCCAACTATTCCACAAAGGGCCGTGTGGCTGCAGGTTTTTGTTCCTACCAATCAACAGCACACAGTTTGACCAATCAGCTGTCTGAAGACTGAGATCAGTTGATTAACTGAGTCAAGTCTGGTGTGCTGCTGCTTGGTTGGAAAGAAACCCTGCAGCCACTCAGCCCTTTGTGGAATAGTTTGGACCTGCCCAAACTAGGCTCATACCAGAGGGTCCTGCACGGCGCTGCAGAATGCTGTGGTAGCTGTTTTGGTTCAGGGTGCCTTTCACTCTGTACACCTTGGATCAGACATGATTGACAGTTGATATCACACCCTGAGGAACCATCCTTTCTCCTACTTGACAGCATATCCTGCATGATGAACCGAAGAGTTCAAATTTTGATTCATCAGTCCATCGGTCCTTCCAGTTGGGTAACCTTACCTTTTTTTTTCTTTTAGACCTGTGGCACTTCACCACTTACCTTTGTTCCATTTCAGGCTCTTCATTGGACTTGAACTGCTTGAATTTCAATAAAAAACTGGAAAAATTGGGATGTTTGTAAACTTTTGACTGGTAGTGTATATAACCCTGTTCACAGATCTTCAAAAACAGGTCTGGAGGTGCAGGACAGACGGTGGTTTTGTCAAGTCCCACCATCATGAACATAAATGTGTGTTAAATAAAAGTGTCAGCTGTAAGTGAGAATTGGTTTGGGTTTGTTATTGTCATCAGCTTCTTCCTTCCTCTGCTGTTTTCCCCCTGCATCGTCGCTCAATCACTTTAGTCAGGATAAAAGACGACAGGTTCTTTCCTTCCTGCTGCTTTACGCACGAACCTGTGTTTGCAGGTGGAATCAGGTTAATCGACTGAGAGCTTCCAGTGGAAAATAATGGAGGGCTTTGGGTGGTGGTGGGATAATGGAAAACAAAAGGCTGATACGTCACATTAAGAATTCTGCGCTGAATTTTGACGGAAGGAGGAAAGAAAACAGGAGCGAAGCTGATGAAGCCGCAGTACGCCGCAGGAACACCACCTTTCATTCATACCTCCCCCTCTCACCCCACTTCTTCCAATCAGCTGACTGAGGGTATTTTCAATAATAAATAAAATATCACCCCAATCTCTGCCAGCCAATCCTGTAGCCTCTAGACTTCAAATCCAGTACCAGGTCCAGCTCCTTACAGTCCACATCACAGCAGCCAGACCTCCTGAAGCATCACCTCCACCAGTGTCCACATCCCATGTTTTCACATTTGATCACAATGGAGTCTTATGACCACAGACTCTCAGACTCTCCACACGTGGCAACAACACTTTATTTGTCTGTCTAGATTCAAAAAGCATCACAAAAAACATCCATCATCACGATGATGATGACATCCTCAGACAGAAACACTGACACAGTTATCACCTGCTAACTGACAAACTAAAGTCTTCAAGCTCATTCTCTCAAGCAGATTCATGATAGACGAAGTAAAGACCTTATTATTACCCAGAAACCACACTTATCTTACCGACTCTCCACTACATGACTCACACAACATCACTTTAGCATGAATGCTTCAATATAGTACCTGTATGTTTGCCTCTCTTCCTCCTTTATCTTAGCAGGTGCAGCAGGTCGTCCTCTGATCAGAAGCTTGGTTGTTCGATACCAGTTCCTCCAGTTTTATCTCATCTGTCCACAAAGCTTCTGGGAGAACGTCCTTTGGTCCTTTCTGGAGCTTTTTGAAATTTCAAAAATGAAGCATGCTAAGAAAAGAGCACTGTACCTACTGTGAAACATGCATGAGGCTGCACCTGGCACAGGGTGTCTTGTATCTGTGCACGTTACAATGAAACCTCACGACTATCAA
Organism: Caranx ignobilis; assembly: GCA_021432705.1. Taxonomy (NCBI): domain Eukaryota; kingdom Metazoa; phylum Chordata; class Actinopteri; order Carangiformes; family Carangidae; genus Caranx; species Caranx ignobilis. The sequence goes on along the minus strand of MU269986.1, from coordinate 2,352,829 downwards.
GGCATTCTGGAGCGAAATGTGCTGCCCAGTGTCAGAAAGGTCACAGGTCAGGGGTCCTCCAACAGGACAATGACCCAAACCACACAGCTAAAGACACCCAAGAATGGCTAAGAACAAAACACTGGAGTCTCCTGAAGTGGCCTTCAATGAGCCCCGATCTAGATCCTATTGAACATCTGTGGAAGGAGCTGGAACATGCAGTCTGGAGAAGGACAACCTTCAAACCTGAGACAGCTGGAGCAGTTTGCTGACGAGGAGTCCACAGGTGCAGAAGTCTCATTGAGAGCTACAGACATGGCCTGACTGCAGTGGTTGTCTCAGAAGGTTGTGCAACAAAATGTTAAGGGTAGCATCATTTCTGTCCAGGCCAGTTTCATTAGTTTGGTTTTAAAACAATTCTGTTGAACCACAACTCAAAAGCAAAGTCTGATTTTTGTTAGTTAGTTTTCAAATTCTTATTTATTATTACTTTTTAGTTTCAAGTTGTTTCAGAGACAATAGTGGGTTGTCATCTGTAAGTGCAGTCCATTTACAGTATTTTGCCAGTTTGCTATAAATAATAACCTGTCTACTATGTTGTCTTGCTGATGTTTGTCATTTTGTTGTCTCACTGTTTCACCATCAAAAAGACCTTGTTTTTGTATCTGGTTTAATCAAGTCTGCTGAGAATTAAAGAAGAATAAGGTCCCAGATCATAAATGAAATAATGAGTGTAAATGTTTGGTTTCCAGGAGTTTTAACAACAAAGTGTCTATTTTTTCTTTGATTTAGACAGAATTTTTTTTTTTTTTTTCTCACTAAGTGTAAATTGCACGCAGCAGCAGCTCTAACTCATCTGTGTCTGCTGATCATGTGTCAATTCAAGGTGAGTTTAACCTCAAAACACCCACAGAGGAAGATCAGGAGGAGGAGGAGGAAACAAAGGAAGAGCAGCGGAGATTAGGAATGGAGGGAGAGTAAACTAATTAGCCCAGATGGCTTATACCAAAACACCTGGACCTGAGAAGGAGTATTAAACACAGAGTGCGTGTGTGCATGCATGCGTGCATGCGTGCATGTGTGCGTGCATGTGTGCGTGTGTGTCACATGATGATCAATATCCACCAATATGAGTGAAAATATCTTCAGGCTAAACATTGACCTCACACTCAGACAGATGCTGCCATTAGTTCTGTACTTTGCTGCAGCATGTGAATGAAGGAGAAAATCAATTCAAGTCTTTGTCTTATTTCTGTAACATTGAACACTTAAGAACGCTCACATGATTAATTCATTAATATCACAGACTGTCCAACAGGGAGAGTAAAAGAAAGACTTGACTGTGGTGCTGATGTTGATGTTAATGATAAAAGAAGCAGTGGTGATAATTGATAGTTGGTCTAATTGTGCTGTGATATTTTTGGAGGTCAGTGAAAATGAAGCTGTGACATCATCCAACACTATGAATTGTCCAGAGGAAACACTGGAAACAATGTGTGTGTATATATAGTACCATGAAAAAGCATTTGGGGCAAATGCTTTTTCATGGAACTATATATACACACACATTGTTCCACATTTCTTACTTTTTTGCATATTTGTCACACTTAAACGTTTTAAGTTTGAGTGTGTGAGTGTGTGTGTGTGTGTAAATGTGCCAACCATTCTGGGGGTTGGCCCCCTCAGTAGATCACAACTATATATAATTCATACTTAAAGAGTACCATTTTATATGATTTTGTCCCCCCTCTGCTTTCACAGTGGTTTGGTCCATGGCACGGCACAGCACGGCACGGCAAGGCAAGGCAATTTTTATAGCCCATTTTTACAAACAGTTTGTCTCAAAGGGCTTTACACAGCATCATGACATCATCCTCTGCCCTTAGACCAAAACTCCCGAAGAAAACATTTTGACAGGGAAAAAATGGCCTCCAACTTGCTGCCATACTCCTGCCTGGTATGAGTGGCTGTGGCTCAGAGAAAAGGAAAATGGACACAAGATCTTCAGTTCAACAGTAAACCCTCAGTTATGATGAGATCATAAGAGAGGGGAAAAGTGCTGATAGAAATGTTACCAAAACAAAAGCAGACAAAGAACAGGGCTGAGCGACAGTCAGAGCGTCTGGAGGCTCAGGTGAAGTTTGTTCAGCTTTTGTTCATTAGTGTTTTGTGCAGCGTTGCAGAACGGCACAGACACCTTTGATTAATCAATCTGAGTCAAACAGAGAGAAGCTCCTCCTCACAAGGCCGAGCTCTTGTTCACTTGATTGTTGAAAAAGGGAGGAATGGCAAACACATGAGGTTATTAAAAAGATCAGGTCTGTGTGTGATTAAGAAAAGAGCAGAATCACTTGTTGACTGACAGAGAGAAGTGCACTTCTGGCTTAGTGCTTGCATGGGATAGGCAGGACTGTGTGTGTGTGTGTGTGTGTGTGTGTGTGTTGAAAATGAATGTGCTTGATGAAAAATGTTCAAGTGTATTGTAATTTGAAAATGTTTGTTGACATGAATTAACCTGTCAGTCAGGCTTTTATTAGACGCCGGTGTTAAGTTATAGCTTCAGTTTTGAATCTTGTTATGTGATTGCACAATGTCAGCTGTCAGCTTCCATCCATGATGAGTTAACCCGAACACACTGTGAACTGTGTGTATGGGTGCAGCAGTTAAAGGAGCAGTTCACAGTGCCTCTGTTCTGCAGGAAGAGCTTGCCCCCTGCTGGCTGCAACCTGTCATCAGCAAACTTTATTTTTTAAATCACAGCGTGTTCACTCACCTCTGTGTGTTACTGTATTTTATCATCCAGCATTTCAGTTCAGTGTTGTGTTCAGGACTGTTTTGTTCAGAACTGTAGTGTCTCTGTGTACTGAGAGGATGCTGGATGTTTCACCTAAAGGAAGTAAATCAACTGTGATACTGTCACCACAGGAATTTCATAATACTTGTGTGCTTTTATCAGCTGGGACTTACACTTGTATCTTCCACTGTGTTGCTGTTATTGTGGAAAAGGGCCTGTGCAAAAGTAATATTCTGCTCCCTGCTGACAGAATTAGCCACTACAAAAAGGACAGGAAATCTGGTTCACTGGTGGATTTGAATGTTGTCAGGTAGAGACTTGGATCAGACAGGTGGAGATTGTAAGTAAATCACCTGTGGGTGGAAAAATGTGGAGCACAAGTTGATGATATCTGCACAAGATCTTGGATGTGGTGAAAGATTAAAATACTTTAGAAGTTATTGAACAGTTATGAAACAATATCATAAATCATCAGGGGCCAAACAATAAACTGATCAAACCTGACACTCTAAAACAAACCAGAATCATCAACATCATTACAACATGGAGTCAACTTCAGCTGCTCCTCAACTTAATCTACAAAATATAAACAAAAACTCCAACAGAATAATCAGATGAATAACATAACTGTTGAAGCTTCATTGACTTACACATCTGCTGAACCTGAACACAACATGATGACACCAGTAAAGATTGTGATGATTGTGTGTTACTGACACCAGTAACACACTCTGACTCAGCACTCCTGCTCCCTCTGGGTAACACTGAAATCTGTCCTCCCTGCTTTTACACACAGGATACTGTTTCTAATACACTGGTTTAGGGATAAATGCAGCAAAGCTAATGAGATCACTCCTACCTTAGCTGTGCTGTGTTCAGGGCCCATTGTCACATTTCAGTTCATTTTTTACATTTGTCCTTATTAATATTTCTACATAGTGAATGCACATTGAAAAGTGGCTGCAGCAGGCTGATGCTAGAGCTCAGTACACTGATGCTCTCTACATGATTTTACATAAAACAGCAACACTCACCACAATTCACTACTAATTCATAGCCAGAGAAAGTAAGACTGAGTGGAGAGCAACCTTCTCTGCTCTTTGATTACACACCAAATGATTTACAAACAAAAACTGAACAAGAGTGAAGACCAGAGCTCCATTGAGAGAAACACATAGAGACCAAGAGAAAAAAAATGTATAAAAGTAAGGGATTTGACTGCAGTGTAAATGTGATGATAAGGCTCATATCTCAGGTTTGTATCTATTAATCACTGTTATAAACATTTTTGTTATTTACTAAGTGAGCTTCACATTCTTAATTCATTATCACAACCCACGTAGACAAAAATAAGAATGACAGTATGCCTATATAATGTCTGCATGATCATTTGCTCATTAGGTCAATGAAATCATTTTACTGTGTGTAAGAGTGTTAGTTCGTGCTGCTGTCTATGTCTATGGGGAGGAAGCAGGAGTTAGTGTACCACTCATAACACTGTACTATGATACAATACAGACAGAAGGTTTCACATTTTTCTGGTTTGTACAAAATAATGAAGAATCATGGATCAAGGAAAAGAAGTGAAGTCTGGCTTTAGATGACAGTTATGAAATCTGAAGTGCGTGTGTCGTGTTTGAAGTGCGCAACAGTGTAATTCATGTGTATGTATTTGTATTCCACACCTGAAGAGAAGCTTTCCACCCATGGCACCATATCATCTGGAGCAGCCTCTGGTTCTGAAGTCAACCAGATCATGAAATTTTAAATCATATTCATGAATGAATAATGAGTTGGTTGGTTCATAATGATGTGAGAGATACTTATTCTGCAACATGTAAGATCATTCTTGTGTTTGTCTTGTGTTTCCTCCATGTCCACACTATGACTAATGTATAGACATAGGAAACAGCAGTATATCGTGTGTGATTTCTGCTTGAAGGTGTGTTTTACTTTATGCAAATGACTCTGACTGATGACTTTGTTTGGAGTTGGTGGATTACACAGCTGCAACACGAGGCTTTTAATTAGAGCAACCTACAGAGTTGAGCAGGAGGCATGCAGGGGTATATGACTCTGTCTCTGTGGGAGTGGTCTCCTGCAGGTCACGTGGTCCAGGCCTTTGTTGATGTGAATCAGTGGAGAACGCACAGGAGGACAAAAAAAAAAAAAAGTCCAGGTCCGATCGAACAACCGACCGCGTCCGTCCGTCAGTCCTCCCCGGTGCACACTCACCTCGCTTCGGCCTGGATGCTGCCGGAAGCCCCTTCGGACTTTCACCTGGATCTTATTTTCCGCGGCGATCCGCGGTTCTCCCCGCCGGTTTGAGTGCGAGGCAGCGGGGGCTGGGGGATGGAGGCTCAGTCCGGGCTGTGAGCAGACTGGTTTCAGGGGGTGGCGGAGGTGTGGGGGGTCGCTGTGTGAAGCCCCAGGCCCTGCTTTGCTTTGTTATCCTGGGCTTCGTTTTGCAGCCCTCCTCCCGTTTTTTCCAGGCTGATTCCTCTGTTTCACCATGAAGCCTTTTCCCTGAGAGTTTCAGAGAGGAGGGAGCACATGGGCAGAAGCAGGATTTAAGGCGATTGTTCTCCTTTTGCTCCGGTGTGTTTTTGAATCGAGCAGACAAACAGATCCTTTTTCTTTCTGTTTTTCTCCCGTTACTCGTTTATCCTCCCTCGACTCATTCATCTCTTTGTGCACCTCTGCCCTACATTCGTTGTACCTGTGCCCTTATTCATCAGTTTCTTTCCTTAAGCCTCCTCTACTTCTCCATCTCCTCTTCACCTCCATTTATCTCTATCTCCCACCTCTCAGTCTCTATCCCTCCATATATCTCTGTTCTATCCCCCCCCCCTCCCTCCGTCCTCCATCATGGCACCAGTGTGCCGGTTCTCGGGGTTCAGCTGCCTGCTGGTTCTCTTGGTTCTCCCCGCCGTCCGGAGCTCGTTCCCCCGCAGCGGAGGCAGCAGCAGCGCGGAGTGCGGCCCCGGGAAGGCCGCCGACTGCCCAGGTGAGACACTTGCAGCCTGTTTACACCTGGACGTGTCACCGGTGACCTCAGGCCGGGGGGTGGGGGTGGGAGCTGTTGTAGGAGAGGATGTTTTCTGTCCCTGTGGCTGATCTCAGTTCAGGGTGGAGGTTTGTTGAAGTGGGGGTCAGAGGTCACAGTCATCTTTATGCATTCTCTTCCATCCCTTATTGAATGTTTCAGTGCGGCTGATCACATGATCTATTTGTTGTCATCCACCCATCTTTGTGTTTCTGTTGTCATGGTGACTGCAGCACAGGAGGAACTGGAGATTTGATAGTGATGGAGGCTGGTGAGCGCTCCCTGCCATCCGAGGATCAGGTCTAATACCTGACTGTGCTGCGTTTGTTCATTGATACCTGACATCAAATTAGTGTTTTACATCAGTGGCGTCACCATGACAACAGAGACATGGAACCAGCCACAGCACCTGTGCTGTGTGATCAGAGGGGGTCGGGATGGTTTTAACCCTCTGAAGCAGCCATGTTGCTCATTGAAGTGTGTAAGAGGCGGTTCAAGGCCTCCATATGTCAGCCTGTGTGTGCATGTGTGTGTAAATGTGTGGTTGTGTGTTCTGACCACTCCTCACTTTAACATGCTCTATTTTAGGGTTAATGACAGGGTGGAGAACCAGGGCGAGGTTAAATGAGGGAGTATGGTGTGTGTGTGTGTGTGTGTGTGTGTGTGTGTGTGTGTGTGTGTGTCACCCTATATGTATATGGACTCATGGACACATCAAACTGGAGCCACATGCACTTTAAAGGAACCTGGTGTTCTATATTTTTCTTCTAACCAGAGCATCACATGTGCAGCCAAACCAACACAGAACTCCTTGTGTGTGTTTGTGTGTGTCACAGTCTGATTAGGTTTGTCGTACCCTAATCGTCAATTGCGTGAATTCCAGCAGGACACTGTTGTCCCAAATCCAGCGTGGCCGATTGATGATCTTGACATTTTAAATTGTCGCTTGCCAAAATTCCTGCTACTTAAAAATGAACATCGTACTTCCCCGTGTCACATGACAACACAAACACGTTCTCCTTCCTCTGCTCCCGTTCCTAAAAGTCCAGCAGCACCACAGAGGTCCATCCTCTACAGCTACAGAGACAAGACGGCCACCGTTGAAGGCGAGTGTCCATCATGTTACACTCAACTCATCCAGGCACGGACGGTGCTCTGTATGTCGATGTACATGTCGGTGTGGATGCATTCATCCGCTCAAAACAACAGATCTGTAGTGGGAAAGTGTTTTTATCTTAAGGAAGGTTCAAACTGAGAGAAATGAGCTGAAGTATCTGAGCATGATGTAGCAACAGTTCAGCAGCTTGATTCCACTTCTCAGGGGTCATTATGAGTAATAAGCATCGTCATGATAAAGCACAAACATACTGAAGCTGTATAAAGTCAAAACTCTATCATCTACTTCTGTCTGAATATAAATAACTCTGGCCCTTCACTCTGCTGCCTATTTCTATTCATCTCTCATTTTAATGGCTCAACATATTTCAGCCCTGTGGCTGGACGAGGAGGATTTATGTCCCTGTGGTAGATTAAGTGGAGATGGATTCTCTCCTTAAAGGTCTGAAGGAGTTTGAGAAGGAGAGGTTAGAGGAGATCGATTTGACCTTTCACCCCGTGAGTTTGTTTTCTCACTGATGCTTTCATTTCAGTTTGAATTAAAACAACCACCAGTCTTTACTGACTTCACGAAGTGACACATGAAGAGCTTCAAAAACCTGGCGCTTTATTTTGAAATCAACTGATCAGCAGCTTATAGAACTAGGAATGAAATGATTGATCCATTAGTTGACCAACAGACAAGTCAAACAGTTTCATCAGATGATTTCAAAAGAGATGGTTGTCAGTTTCAGAGCTGTGTTGAACAGTTGAACATTAGCTCTGTGTGCAGGCTGAGCACACTGTGGTGATAATAGCTCTGTAATAAGTAAAAGGGTCTGTGGCTTGTGGAGACTGTGTTGAGCATCCGAGTGTTACACGGACTAGGTGCAGCCAACAGTCGATGAATTCATGAAGGAACAACCAGAGTGTGAAGTTTGTCTGCTTCAAACAATCGTCAGACTCACAAAAATCAATTTCCTTTTCAACTTAGCGAAGAAAACATCTGAGTCCAATTGATCTTTGGCTCCAAGATCATTACATCATCTAGAGTCCAAAAAAGCAGAGGAAGAGAGATTTACAGGTGATCAGAGAAGAAGACAAGCTCTCGGACGTGTGTCGTCTTCTTCACTGGCTTCTCTCACCGCACTGATCTAAATGTAGAATCAGAGCTAAAATAAGCCGCTGATCAGGAAGAACCTGTCTGGTCTCAGTCGGTCTGAAAGTGTGTCTATCAGCTTTTTTAAGAATCTAAAGGAAGAGAAAATCTTTGATTTCTATTTTTAGAAGAGCAGAACTATATTGGAGCATGTCCGCCCACTTCAGCTCAGATCAGATGATCCGCTTCGTCTCTGTTTCTTCTCCACACGTTTGTCCTTTCGTTTGCTGTTGCGCAACAGAAATGGGAAAGTGTGTGTAGATGAGCCTCATGACCAAAGAGTGAGTGAGTGAGAGTGGAGGTGATGACGGAGCTGATCACATTGTCAGCTGATCCGGGGCTTTGATTTGAGCCGAAAACACAGAGTGGACTGAGTTTTCAGGCCTCGCTGCTGGAGTCTAGCTGGAGTCTGTTTCTGTAGTGTCTTTCATTCAGGAAACTTCTTTGACTGCCGATGTTGTTTCCAGGGAGAAAAACATCATCAGTTCATCATTTGAACCTGTTAAGCCTTAGGATTTTTGGCTTGTATATATAAGTCAAACAATAACTCCACAATTATCAGGTCAGTGTGTATAATCTTGGTCTCAGTGGACAGTCAACACTTCAGAGAATAGACCTCCAGTGTGAGTAACATTGTGATGAACCAAAAGAAAAAAAAAATTCAGTAACTGCTTGCCTACAACTGTACCGAAGTATATGAGAATATCACAGAGCATACAGATGGTATAAAGGTTTGAGTGAGGACAATACCAGGAAGACACACAATGCACTTTAAGTGTTGTTTTAGTGGTGTTAGGGCTTTTATTTTGGAAACATTAAAAAGACAACACCCCTCCAGCATTTCATGATCATTTTCAAACAGGTTAGGGTTTTACACATGAACATTCACATTCCTCATCTATCCACTAAATCAGGTTCACATTCATTTGGAAGGAAAATATTTGGCTCATGAATGTGGACACATGTGAAGCTAAGTGTCTATTTCTGTTTCTCATGATTCAGGCATCTTGGTTTCACTGAAGTTAAACCACCCACTGTTTCTGGCCTGGTTCATGCTTTCCAAATACTAAAGTTTTACATAGTTTGACTCCGTTGAGAGGAAAAATAAAAGCAATAACTCCTGGTTTTCTGTGACACTCACGCAGGGTTTTCGTTTGATTTATTCAGAAACACAGAGAACATTTGGGTCTCAAGTGAATGCATTACTCTTCTCTAAATACCATAAAAGGCACCTTAGCTCTGTTTGTATTATTATATACAAGGATTGTTCACAAACAGACTCGCAGCTTGTTAAATCCCTCTTAGGCCCTCAGTAAAGCAGCAGCCATTATGACGGTGAACACTGTTAATTTTGCATGAGATGAGTCTGAACCTGTGTGAGAGCAGCTCCTGTGGTCCAGCGTTCAGCTGTTACTTAGTAGTATGTGAATCATGTCTTTCGTTAATATAGAGCATTTTTATGATTCAAGATTATTTGAGTGATTATTATTTTGTTATTAACTCTTGTCTTATAAATCATTGTTCTTCCATGCTCTGATGTGTCCATGCAGCAGCTTCAGCCTCTGGTGCAAAGACTTGAACCTGCAGCCTGTGTCCACATAGGGATGAGGGACGAGGGAAGGATGAGGATGGAGAAAAAAAAAGGAGGAGGAGAGGGATGATGATGATGAAGTCATTAGAGCGTGAGAGGATGAGGGAGATGGAGTGATACATTGGAGAGAGGGAATCAGTGATCGTCTTCCACTTGAGTTAGAAGCTGACATGCTTTACTTGCTGGCCTCAGATCAGCTCCACTCTCCTCATCGCTGCCTCCGATCAAACACTTGAAGGAAGGGTTGAACATCCAGAGAGGGAGCTGGCCTCATTCTCCTGCCTCTCCTGCCGTTCACCACAGAGCTGCGTGTGATTTGCGTAGGTTATCTTAGCAGGGAGACTGGAGCTGAAAAGTGAAGTCATTCATGCTGGAACTATTTCTTGCTCATTAACAGTGTATCCATCTGCCTGGTGCTTTAATGTCCTCAGCCCTGCTCTGCTCTGTCTCACCCGTCACACTTCACTGACTCATCAGTGTCTCACAGTATTAAACCAGTGTCTCAAACCAGTTCACACTCCGTCACACACTCTGTGGCGCTGTGAGCCGTTGGGAGACGTCTGAAGACAGGTCCGGAGCAGGGGACTGTCTCGGTGGAGTGAGTCTCTGCTGCAGAGCTCCAGCGTGATGTGACAGCCATGTTTGTTTTTTCCGTTCTCAGTCTCTGCAGGTGCAGGATAAAAAAAAAAAACATGTCCTCAAGTCCTCACATGATCCCAGATGGCACCACACACCAGCCCAGCTCAGACTCCAGGATTAGCTGCGTCTCATGAAGCCTGAGAGCCAGGTCTCTGCTCGCTCATCAGAGACCTCACAGCAGCAGGACTTTATTCCAGGGAGCAGGTTTAGTGACAACACGGAGTCTCTCCACTTGCAGAAACTCACTTCACTTTAACTCTGATTCAGCTGCAGCAGTCCTTTCCTCTGTGCAGCTAGCCTGACTTTCTGCTGTGATCTAAGAAGACACTGTGTCACCTCCTCATCCTCACTGCCTGTAGGTGCAGGTTGGAGTGCATCGATTCGGAAAGAAACTGTACACTCAGCTTTAACTCTGAGGCTTCTCCCCCTGAAAATCAGCACTTAGCTGTTCCTGGATCAGAATCTGAGGTTATGACCATGTGTGATCTCTTTCATTTCTGTCTTCATCTTCAAAACACGTCTTCATCTTCTGCAGCAGCAAAACTTACTCCCGACAGATTGTAGCTGAATGAATATATTTAAGCAATTTACCCAACAAACACTGCTTGTTTTGAAGATAGCCCCCCCCCCCCCCCCATCCACAACCCCTGCCTGCACAGATGCATCAAAAGAATAAAGTGATAGAAACTTTTATTTACAAAAGTAAACAGTTGTAGATTTTTGTTCCTGTTCTCTTTGTTTATAGATAATATTGATTATCCAGCTGAGTGTGTTATTGGGTTTTTTAAATTTTAATATGCACAAATATTATTTTGATAAACTCAGAACCTCAGAACAGACAAAACTCTGTGGACCCCCTGAGGGCCCAGACCCCAGGCTCAGAAAGTAGTAAAAGTAAATAAGTCTAATGTGTCAAGAGGACGATGCTGACTCTTCAGCTCCGACTCTTTCACTGCTGCTGCTGTTTTTTAAATAATAAACGTGTTGACAACACATTCATCCACTTCATTAAAATGGAGGCTATCTTCTTTATTTACCAGTTGCCATGGTGAATTGATGAATCAGAGTCCATTGATGAAGGTCTTTTATTTTCCTCATGTATGAACTGACTCAGATCAGCTGCTCTGGAGCTAAGCGCTCAGGTTCATCAGCTCAGAGTTCAGGATCAGAGATGGAGTTTGTTGAACCTGATTCCTGAACTAGAGCCCAGGTGTGTCTGACCTCACACTCTTCAACAGGTTCCGTTTTTTGGGTCACTGTTTGTTAGATTATGTTGTTGCCCTCAGGAAGAGAAGATGAGTATAAAACTTTATCTACACAGTTTGTATCAGTAAAGCTCTGTACAAAAGCAGAGGATGAAAGCAGCCAGCGGAGCAGTGTTCGTCTCCAGCTGTTTCTCTGTGATTTTTTTTTGTGTGTCACATAAAAGAACCGCACTCTTCCTGACTTTGGTTCCTGGTGCACTTCCTGTCTCTTGTAGTTTTGGTATTGTCCTCACTCTCACAAACATCTGTGCACAGGTTGTATTTAGTGTTGTCAGTGTGTAAATGGAGCCTTTACTCACATTAACTCCCCACAGAGGCTCCGGGCCCGGCTCTCTGCAGACCTGTCAGACACTGTAAACAAGCTGTAATTGGTTCCTGATGCAACCCCTGGCTGTCAGATGAGAAGTTAGTAACTATAGCAACCAAACATTATTGAAAAGGTGTGTTGGTTGGTGTGTGTGTGTTTGTGTGTGTGCATGCACTGACAGCTATGAAGGCTTCAGGGAGACGTTTCAAAGTCTCCAGACGAGGAGATCAGAATGTGAGCTGACAGGTTGTATCAACACTGGCCCAGTTTAGTGTGAGTCTCTGATTCTGGTGACAGTACCTGATGATGCAGGTTTGACTTCAGTTTAGAAAACGCTGGGTGTGAGTTGTAGTTGCTGATGTGAGCCGATGTAGCTCAGGTTGAACTCGACGTATGGATCAGCTCTGATGTTGGATGTCATGTATACAGACTCTGTTCAGATGCTGAACGAAGCATAGAGCGTCTCCGTCTCGTAGTCTGAACTCCTCAGCAGCTGCAGCTTAAATCCTGCAGATGTGTGTTGGTTCCATGTGTCCGTGTTTGTTTCAGTAAACCGACGCAGCTGCACAACCCGAGAATTAGAGACATTTTTTACCACCTCTTGTGTAGAATTGGCTCCAACAGCTGTTTATCTCCGTCACCCAGTCAACTGGTGCCCACAGCAGCAGAGGAGATGAGACTTTTACATGAAAACTAAGACTTACAATACATGGTCTTGTACAGCATAGTTGAGATACACATAAACAATATGATCAATTTTGCATCCAAGTGTTCAACATCCATTGCTTCTTTGAGCTTTGACCCTATGATCCGCAGCTGCTGCTCTTCAAACCCAAAGCCCTTTGTACCTGTCCTAGGAGTAACATTGAGTATAGTATGAAAGAAGACATGTTAACAGAAAAAGTAATAATACAAGAGTTTTGTCCAAAAATATACATTATATACTTATTCATCTCGCCATTGTTGTCATGTATATGGAATGTAGAATGTGCAGGAAAGGAATATGTTGATTCTGGTAAGAGATGTACAGGTGCTACCAGCTGATATATCAGAGTAAAGCTTTGAAGGAGAAGAACCGGTTTTTACAACCTGGACCTTATTTCTGGCATAAAATACGGTCGTTTACTCACCCATATAACTTTGGTGTCATTAGGAGTCTGTTGGACGATATTTAGATCCATTTGAGAGTCGCATATATCCATACAGTGGCAGTGATCGGGGCAGGGAGAATGCAGCCTCTAAATAATAAGCCTGTGGAAGCTGAACTTCATCCAACTGGTTATTTTGTTGGGACAATGTGGAAGTACGCAAAAATGAGCCATAGTGTATTAGCAGTAGCAAATTCCATGTAAACAAGCCAAGCGTCGCAGAGTGAATGAGCCGTGCTGCGGCTGCGCGCGGCGCTCAGAGATGACGTCATCATCCAGTTCAGAGGTTAGTAAGTCAATCTACAGACTCTGGATGACGATAATGGGCAACTCCAGACTCAAAGGGGAACAGCACCAGTGAATCATAACAAAATACTGGTGAAATGAATGAGTTTCATGGCAGATAATGTGTTATTAGAGGCTGCATTCTTGGTGCCCCGATCACTGCCACTATATGGATAAACACGGCTCTCGAATGGATCTAAATATCGTCTGATGGACTCTGAATGACACCAAGTTATCTGGGTGAGTAAACCACTGTATTTTATGCCAGAAATAAGGTCCAGGTTGTAAAAAACGACACTTCTCCTTTAACTTTCTGAGCTGCAGACTTCAGATTTTGTTTAGATTTTCTATCTTTGCCCTTTGGGGACTGGCACTGGACGTTTCTAATGTTCGAACGTCATAGAATAATGACTTACACTGATATATGCTGACCACATGTGGAGGTTTCCACTTCTTTATCACCACTTGAAAACCTTCATGATTCATGATTCCCAGCCCTTTTTGACCTGTGACCCCAACTTGCAGCCTTTAATCACTGGTTGGACTTCAGCAGGGTTTCCTGTCTCCATCATTTTGTTAAACAGATTCATGTCTTTCTTCAGCCGGTGGTGTCTACAGATTTATCATGGTGACCTTCAGCATCTTCAAAGTGGATTTAAAGAGTTGTCAGTGTAGCGTCTGCTGAGCTGGAAATTTGTGTGTGACAAACAAATGTAATGCGAGACCAGTGTGGCCGTCATCAGAGTCAGGAGGCTGTGCTCACGTTAAATCAGGGCAGTGATGTCAGCAGTCAACTTTAACACAACAACATTGATTCTGCAGAGAGGATCCTGGGAACACTGTCTTTCTGCTGTTTCGTCCACCCCCTGCTGATATGTGTGTGTGTGTGTGTGTGTGCGCGTGTGTTTGTGTGTGTGCGTGCGTGCATGAAGCAGGTTGTTCTGGATGCCTCAGCACACTGAGGTATTTACTAATTACAGGGGAGGCGGGGGTCATGACCCCTGTAATTACCAGCTCTAATTGGCTAGCCTGCGGGGCCAGCGGCCAATCGGCTGCCATCATTAAATTACTACCCTGGATAATAGTGTGTCTCTGTGTGTTCGCTAGTGGGTCTGCATTGTTGCTTGTGTGTTTCATGTGGTGTGTGTGTCAGCCACACTGTTGCTGGTGTACATCTGTAGGACAGATCCAGTGGTTTGTGGTGATCCAGATCAGAAGGATTCTCTGGCTCAGACTCAGCTTTGAGCTTCTTAAAATCCGTAATGAGTTTAGTTAGTGACTCTGTTGAACAGATATCATCAGTATGTAAACACACAGAGTGTTTAACACATTATAATGTAGTTATCTGCAGATAGAAGGCTGTTTAAAGTCATTACAGCTACAACAGAAGGTACAGTGTTGTCACTGAGCCATAGAGTTTGCTGCAGTCTTCAGTTGGACTCTGTTTGGCTGTATCATGGTGAGTCTGAGCAGCAGCTGAATCAGCTGTGATCAGCCTGTCTGCAGTTTAGCATCATGTTCAGACTGTAACTGCCACTGGATCACTGTGATACTGACAGAGACTTGGAGGATTCTCAGTGACGGAGCGTCTTAGACATGTTTTTTTTTTAAATGAATTCTGCCTCTGAGGTGGATCTTAAGAGTAAATAGTGTTGTTCCTCAGCTGAGGCTCATGCCGCTCTGACTATTTCTCTACCTCAGATCTGTCAGAGAAGAAGAGCGACCTGCGTTTGTGTGACGCGGGGACGTGTCGCTTCGGAGGAACGTGCCGCGAGAATGGAGCTGACATCAAGTGTGTCTGCCAGTTCCACGTGAGTCTCACACACACACACACACACACACACACACTTCTTTTGACTTTGTCATGTTTTGAAAAAAAAAACAAGAAAAACTTCCCATACTTAGGTTTTGATGCACATATTGTTACCATGGATACAAAGTGATTTGCATTGACACTGAGCACCTGTAGGGTCGCTCCTGTAACAGTTTGTCTTCCAACATTCAACATCTGTCATGATGTCCCACTTTGCAGGCGGAGTCAGGCCTTTGATTGACACTTTAGCACCTGCATAAACAAACCAAACAGCCTCATACACTCTGTCTGTGGAGAGTAGATGAGGATTCTATTCATCTGGTCTATTGATTTCCCTTCACTGACATTTCCAAGGCCATTAATCAACACAGAATGAAGGTGTGATGTGTTAATTATCGATATATAAAGGGGACAGCTTGAGCTTCACAGAGTTAAAGGGTTGTTGTTGCAAAGGTAAAGCGACCTTGTGTGTATGTGTGTGTTGCAGTGCCATAAAAAGTACGTCCCTGTGTGCGGGTCAAACGGAGATACGTACCAGAATGAGTGTTTCCTGAGGAGAGCCGCCTGCAAGAAGCAGAGAGCCATCACCATCGTGTCAGAGGGACCCTGTTACCACGGTAATGCACAAGGCTGCTTTTTACTGACATAAACATGGATCCATAACAATGTAGAGTCAGTTGATTACTTTGTTTATCGGGAGACAAATCCAACAGAGACGTGTCCATGCTCTCTGGAACAGAAAGGTTTCTTGTCTACTAATAAACACATAACATCTCTCTGCGTCTGTATCTGTGTCTGTCTCTGTCCTTGTCCCTGTCAGATGGTGGTTCAGGATCAGGAGATGGAGGTAAATGGCCTCATATTATCTGAAATGTATTTGTTGCTTTTCACATTTTAAAAGAACCACAAAACATGGCTGATGCTACTGACAATGACAGAAAAGAAAAAACCTCTGAGACGCGTTGTCATGACGTTTTGTGTCTCTGCAGATGACGAGGGCTCCGGTCGTGGTGGTAAAAAAGCATCGAAATGTGGAAATTGCAAGTTTGGAGCCGAGTGTGATGAAGACTCTGAGGATACACTGTGAGTACACACACACACACACACACATGCACCAGTGGTTCAGATTTATCCACAGTATTCTGAATATGGTGTTTCATAAATAACATGTTTAAACAGGTTATTTATGTCAAACCATGTTTGACAGGCTTATTACAGTTAATTAGTCTTAAATAAGACCTAAATTACCATGGAAACGTATAACTCCACACAACCATTGTTTATATATTAGGATTTATATGTTGAGAATCATATGTATCACAGCCAAGTTATTATTTAAGCAGCAACATGTAGGCCCTTCAAAATAAAAGCCTATCCACTGACGATTTCCCAGGACCTTATGATGAGTAAATCATGCAACTGCTACACAACGATGTACTTGTGTTTTTATGTCCAGCTGCATGTGTAACATCGTCTGCAATGGCCACAATGACAACCCGGTGTGTGGCAGCGATGGCATCACCTACGACACGCCGTGCCACGTCCGAGAGGCGTCCTGCCTCAAACAGCTCAAGATTGACATCAAACATGTGGGACGCTGCCAAGGTAATCAGACACAGGAGATACTGATTGATGAACAGAAAACTCTCATTGTGCTGGAGTGACCTCAAAACCCTGTCAGCGTCTAGTAGCAATGTTAAGAGCAGCAAACGTCACATCAAGCAAAGACCCTGAGGACAGAGAGGAGGAAAGAGAAAAGATGATGACAAGTAGAAGAGAAAGGGAGACAAAAGAAAAGGACTGTCACAGGAAGAAAAAGAAAAAAATAAGAGACGACCAGGCATGGCAAGAGGATGGCATGAAAGAAAAGAATAAGAGAGAGGAGATGAAAGAAAACGGTATGAGAGGGTGGATGACAAGAAGGGAAGGAGGAGGAAATGATGATGAAGTGGGAGAAGAAAATGTTGAAAAGGGAGAGAAAAGGAAAAGGAAAGAGTGGACAAGTAAAATTAAAAGAACGAGAAGGAAAACAAAGGAAATGGGGAAAGGAAGGAGGGAAATATACTGTAGATGAAGAAAGAGGGAAAGAAAGTAGAGGAGAGGGAGAAAATGACATGCCACTTTAGTGTTAAAGAGGAATGAGAGGAAAAGATAGATGATGCAAAAAAGAGACAATACATCAAAGAGGGAGAGAAAAGGGAGGAGATCGAAATGGAAACAGTAAAATATGGAAGAGAAGGCAAAAGAAAGGATGGAGAAGAGGAGGAGAAACATGAGGAGGTGGAGGAGAACAGAAAAAATGTAGAATAAAGGGAAGTGAAGAAGAAAAAAGGAGACTGCTTTTCAGCTCATCTATATTGAATGATGACCTGACCCCAATCTGAAAACACACACACACACACACACACACACAGAGGATTAACATGGCTGAGTGAACAACCAGCTGGTCACATTTGAACATGACAACCTGCTCCTCTGTGACATCAGCAGCCAGAGGCCTCGTGGTGTCAGAGTGTCCCACTGTCTGTCTCACTCCATGACACCATGAGAGACTCCTCACTCTCTCACTCAGGTTGTGTCTGAAATCACTCACTCACTCACTGCTCCCTACTCACTAGACTGGTAAAATGAAAAACACTTTCGACACTACGCCGCCGAGCCGTTTATTACGTTATTACGTTGCATAATTAAAATGTTCCAGATCAACGCCGACCACGATCATGACAGCGATCGTTGACCACGATGCATTATGGGATATGTTGCCTGGTTAGTGACCATTGGTTGTTCACTACATTTTGCTGTGAATTGTGGGATACAATGAGTTCACTATACAGGGAATATCAATTCTCACTAAACACCACTACAACATGGCATGGTCATTATATAGTCCACTATATAGTGAGTAGTGAGTGATTTCGGACTCAGACTCAGTCTGAAGTGGTTAGATTGTGCAGGTCAAAGGTCACAGTGACCTCACATCCATCCCATCATGATGAATTTGATATATAGGAAAATCTTTCCATCACTCACTACACTATTGATGTGTTTTCTGATTGGTTCACCAAGATGTTTAATGGCAGACTATACCTGTGTGTTTGATACTGTCCATACTGTGGTATTTGTTACTTTCCACTATTGTTATTTTTACAGTATACTCTCGTATGACTGTATTATCTCTGATGTAGTTTTATGATTTTACTTTTTTACCAGAGTGAGTTGCAGGTTTATAAGAATCAAATGAAAGACACAGGAGATGTAAAACGTGGGGGAGAAACCTGCACAGCTCACAGTCCTGGAGTAGGTCAGGGTTGTGTGTGTGTTGTTTACAGCAGCACTCAGCACTCTGAGCACTGAGGTGCTGTGATGTTGTCAGTGCACCTTGCTCCTCACAGCCACTCAGACCAATTGATGTGTGAACATCCTGTACCTCCATGTCCTCCACTGCCTCTGTCAGGTCGTCCTCCTGCATCACTGCTCATTCACCCACGACAATTTACTGGAACAAGGCTGAAGAATTCTTTCCATCCTGTTTAAGCGTCTCTGTCCTGGCTGTGTGTGTGTGTGTGTGTGTGTGTGTGAGTGATGTTTGAATGTCTCCACCTCCTCTTTTGTGTGTTGTCAGCAGTGCAGAGCACCAGTGTGCATCATGGACCAGGCAGGCAGTGTGTGTCAGGTTCTTTTGTTCCTTGGCTGTTTCCAAAATGACTTACTACTCCACATAAAGCCCACTACATAGAGAGCTCACCATTATCATGTATTCAAGGTATCCACAATGCATCGTGTCCAACTGATGAGCTGGAGGACACAGTTGGACTGCCTCTTTGCGTTCCCCTCTCTCAGCTGCTCCTCCACTGTCAACATGACTCGTAGTGTTGTCTGAAATCTGTCCACACTGCTTTGACAGTGTTGTTTCTTCTTCAGGGACAATTGTCTCTGTTTTCCTTTTCCCCACTGAGCGTCAGCTGTGGTGTGGGAGAGACTTCAAATGGTCCAACATGGGGCGTCATGCCCCCTGTTGTGTGTGTTTGTCCTGAACAGTCTGTTTCATACTCTTCAAACACTTCAAACAAAGGCTTTTAGCTCTTGATTTAGTACCTGCTCTTTATAACACCATTTAGCCGAAGTGTTAAAGTAGAAAAATGATCAATTCCAAGCAGTAATTTTAATTAAAAACTTAATTTGAAACAGTGCAAATGCTGCCACTGCTTCCTAACCCTCAACCACAAAGATAAGAGATGAGAATAACTAGAAAGAATAAAAATAGTTTAGAAATGAAAGTAGATTCAATGTCACACCTTTTTCTTTTTCATGTGTTTCAGATAAAAGCAGGAAGGACGACAGCGTCAAGATCAAACCAGACGTCTATGGTAAGACCCCCCCCCCCACACACACACACACACACACACACACACCTGTACTCCTACAGTGCACTTCTGTATCTGTCAGCCATAACCCGGGTTTGTTTTCCAGCTGTGTCCAAGCCTGGCGAGGGGGACGGTTTTATGGACAGTCCCACCCCCTGTCCTGATGACTACGTCCACTTCTGTGAACATGGCCAGTGTGAGATGAGACACAACCTGCCCACCTGCAGGTAACACCTGTCTCTGTGTACTGTGTGTGGGGGTGTGTGCTTCTGTTTGTGAGGACTGTGCCAGCCTGGTCCAGGTTCTGCTGGGAGTGAGTCTAAAGCTGGTTTTAGGACAAACGCTTATTTTGGATTCAACAGGATTAGGTTTGAATAATCCCGGTTTACTGTGTGTGTGTGTTTTAGGTGTGAGGCAGCGTATGAGGGGGCTCAGTGTGATCAGCTTCTGGATTTTAACATCTTGTACGTGGTGCCCAGTGGTCAGAAGCTTCACTACGTCCTCATCGCCGCCATCATTGGAGCCGTTCAGATCGCCGTCATTGTAGCTGTGGTCATGTGCTTCACCAGGTACTCCCACTCACAACACCACTACCACTACTGCAGATACTACAAACACAGGGTAGAATGTGGTATCTGTGTGCAGATGCAGTGACCTCATCGTTGTACTCAAAACTCACCACACAAATTGGGAGAAATGTTGCATGTACAGGTCTAAATGAGTTTCAGGTCAGGGAACCTGTGGTTACTGACCTGCTGCATCAAACATCCTGATGGAACTCATTCATAAAACCATGGGCATCACTGGGCACTGTGGTATTTTTAAGGTACTTTTTAAGGTGGAAGTTTTTTACACAGTGAAATTTTCAGCTTTACAGTGACTTTTAATGAACCACATAGTGGTATTTTTCATGGCTCTGTAAGTGACTCATTGAATTTAGTATACTATTATTTGGCAGCTTTATAAACTTTATAAACTTATGTTACTATGATTTGGTACACTGTGACAGCTTAACCACTGATGGGCAGATGGAGATGGTTCATCATGGAAATGAAGTCACAGTAACTACTGAGCCATCTCCCTGACAGCTAAGCAAGGTGATGAAGACCGTGAGAATAGGTTAAATCTCTTAATGGGAATTTTGACCCAAAAAAAAAAAAAAAATTGACTCAGAGTCCAGCTACTGTTTTTTTTCTCAAATGTCAAGAGGGGATTTTCACACCAAACAAGTTTTTTTGTATCAGTAATGAAGCCTGTTGGAGCTTGTGTTTCCCTATCTAATGATGTCATCAGTCACTCATCAATAAGCACCTGCTTGCTGCTGCTGCTGCTGTTGCTGACGTGTGCATCCTGTCCTGCAGGAGGTGCAACAAGACGAAGCGTGGGCGGAGACAGAAGCAGCACCTCGGCCACTTCCCATCAGGAACGTCCTCCAGGATGATGTAGCTGCTCAAGTTTCTGTGAAATACAACAAGTCCAATTTTTCATACCACACAGACAGACTGCATTTTTGATATCTTGACTTTTTGGTGCCTCTTTTTTTCCCCCCTTTTTTTAAAAAAATTATTTTATCTTTCTTAAGGGGCCTTATTTTGAAGATTTTCTGCCGTCTTTGTTTTTTTTTTTCTGTCTGCACAGTTTTGTCTCTTCACCGTCTGCATTTGACTTTCTGTATTCCACCAGTCAGAGCGGAGACGTACAGGCTGGTTTGTGTTTGTCATGATGCTGCTGTCCTCTCAGACTCTGAACCACTGTGGATCATCCAACAGGAAACATTATTTATCTGATTGTATCTTCACTCTGGACCGTCCTCATACTAACTGCAAAAACGTTGTCTCTTTTTGTTTTCACCCTGTGGGGTGCAGACCAGTGCTGTTTCTGTGCTTTCATTTTGACATTTAACTCTGCAGAGCACTTAATGTTGACATTTAAATACCACTAAACTCACTTCTTTTTGAAATGTTCAGAAACCACTTTTTTTTTCCATTTTACTGACCCAATTCCAAATTTTACATCAGGATTTCATAATTTTTCCAATATTGGATGCGTTGGAAGTCATTTCTCAAGCACTCATATTTTTAAATAGATGAAGAAGAATAACCACTGCACACTGGTGTGACTCTACTGTGATTTATTAGGCGAACAATGTGTTTATAGCGTTGTCAGGTTCGCCTCCGGTACTCCCGGAGTACCTGATGATGCTATATGCAAAATGCATTGTTTGCCTAATAAATCACAGTAGAGTCACACCAGTGTGTGGTGGTTATTCTTCCTCACCTATTTCATACAGCCCTGCTGGCGACCAGCACCTGACAACCTGTGGCTGTGCAAGGAGATTTGATTCATTCTAGTTACTCATATTTTTCAGTTTTGCAACTGGAAGTCATGGTGGGTGAACCACATACATTCATATGGCTTTCAAAGTGAGAAGCTGTTTGTGAATGCTGTGTAATGTAGTTGGTGGTATTTAAATTTCAATATTAAGTAGTGTTTGGCCTCTGTGTTTAGGATCCACCTTCAAATTACAGCATAAAACTACAGACCTGGATTTTATTTTCCTGTGCTTTTTGATGTAACAGTTAAAGGTTGATGCTCACCGTGCAAAATTTTAAAAAACAGCGAGATGCGGTCCAAGTCCATTTTCTCCTGAACTATAGGAGAAATGAAGTGGACATATCTGAGTGGCAGCTACATTAACAACCGCATTAGCATTAGCATTAGCATAGCATAGGAAACGCTGAAGAATGCTTAAAGAAGTGGAAAGGAGATAATACCGTCCCACAAGCCATTGCTGTGGCAACATTTACTGAGCCATGTCAGTGACATATAATAACATAACCCGGTGTGGATGGGCTGTAAAGGAGTAGATTCTCACATCTTTACTTAGGGATCAGTGAAAAGTGGTTTGTAAAGGAGTGTGTACATTTGACCGCAGCCCTGGTTTTGTCTCAAACTAATATTTCTCATGATGCACTGCTGCTCATGTTTAGCCAGGTTTTCTTTTTATATCTTTTGTCACCACTATGTAATAACGCCTTAATACTCTAGGGGCCACTCTGTATCAGGACTACAGGATCATCAGGGACCACTCAAATCCTCTGGGGTGTTTCTCCTGCAGTAGACTTGGGTCTGTGTTCTTTTCTCTTTTGCTGCATCTCACAGGGTCAAAAATAACTTCATGTAACTCAGATTAACTTTATTTTAATTGTCTGTATTTGTTATGATGAGACGCACCTGAAAACCAAAATGCTGTTTTTTCTACTGCTTGAAAATAATAAGGTACAAGCTGACATGTACAGGTTGTTGTTATAATTATTTTAATGCTTAATTTTCAGCTGACGCCATTCCGGAAATGGATTCCAATGTTTTTTTTGTGTTTTGACAAACTGATAATAATTTAAATGACTGTTTGTTTTTTTTTTTGTTTGTTTTTTTTGGTTCAGTTTCTTCTTTTTTTATATAATTTGTAACAATGGTACGAAGTGTCCGTGTTGGTTGTTTTATTGTGGTAGAAGGAATAGATGAATAAGCTGGGCTGAGCTTCCCCAGAGCGTCGCAGCACTGGGTCATATCCGTCATCTGTTGGATGACAAACACAAACATCTGTGGAGCCGTGGTCTCGGTCTTGTGATGCTTGAGGGAACCCGGTCTGATTTTACTGTAGTTGTTGCATACTGCATGAAACAGTGAAGTTGTTGTTTAGACTGTGCTGTAGTTGAATTAGAATTAAATTATGATGTTCAAACCCACTGTGTCATTTTGATTTGTCCACATACTGACTGAAGATTTGATGAGATGCTTTTTTATGGAGTTTTATCAGGACAAGTTGAAGACAACTGGTGGATTTGGAGTTAGCTGCAGAATGTCAATATTTTTTGAATGTCATCTGTTTTGTGGCAATGTATTATTATCCCAAAGTGTTTGTGAACTTTTGAGCAGAGTTATTGACTTATATATGAATATCTGCAGGTCTCAAAGGGCACTGAATTTCCATATTTATTATGTCTTTAATCATAAATGAATGTATTGGCGAAGTTAAAATGTGAGAAAAAAAAATCCAGCAGAGTCTGCACACCAGGAACTGCTCCTAGAAATACATTTAAGGGAAGCACCTGGCCTTCAGGACAGGTAACCAAAAGGTTACATGTGATGATTAACCATTAAATGTATGTCTAGGGCAGTTTCTGGTGTGCAGACTCTGTTTGATTCTTGCACTTGCTTCTCTGTCCAGCACCCAGCAGTTACTGCTTTGGGATGTGCATGCTGTTTTTACATTTTTGCAGAAGTTAAAATGTGACCTGGAGATGGCGCCAGAGGAAACATCTGAGGAGGCCAGTTATTACAGTTCATGCTGAGGGGAGTCTGTATCTGCATAAAAAGTCAGGTTAATATTTCAGTCTGGACCAAAGTCACAGATCAACAGACAAGGAGCTGATGCCTGGTTTGAAAAACTGCGGGGAGGAACAGACTGATGAACCACCCAGCCTTTAACATTCAACCAACTACTGTCATTTTAATGCAGCCTTGGACCTCTTCATTATTGATAACCTACCAGATCAGTAAAGCTGAAAGTGGTTTGCTAAAGCTGAAACACTGTTATTTTACTATGAAATGATAAAAGACTTAATCTGTCCTTACCTTGGTGCACACATCACGCTCAAAGGGAAATGCAGGTATAGTCCACCTGAGCCACCTGGTGGCAGGCCTGCTGCCGAGGTGTAGGAGGATGCAGTTCCTCCAATGTGCACTAGATGCTGCTGGATGGAAACTGAAATACAAGACAGACAATCATGTCAGTTCAGTGAACTGGGGATGTATTAGCATTAACCTCAAAACTCCACCCACCTTGGATGAGGAAAGAATGACAGCCAAGCACTCCTCCTGGTCGCTGCTGAGGCATTCATGTCTTCTCCAGGGAGGCGGAGTAAATATAGCAGTGATGGCAGGATAAATATAGGCAGCAGCTGGTGGAGAGCTCTCAGATGGTGGGGAGTCCCCTTCGCTCTTCGTCAAATTCTATCCCTCCATTCTCACCTCACCTCATTCTCTTCACATCCTAACACACTCCTCCTTTCACATCCTCTTTCTTCTCTGTTTGATCACTGGTCGGCTGTTGGCTGAACATTGAAGGGAATTTTGACTTTGACTCAGACTAAATTATGACAGGATGCTGCTTGTGTGTGTGTGTGTGTGTGAAAGCTAAGAACCTAAGTGTCAGCTAATGGTCATCAAGAACGTTCTTTGATCTGAAAAGGCGCACCACAAAGAGCAAACACTTGTATGCACAGGTAAAGCCACCAAAGCTGTTAAAATGATCCCAGTTTCAGGCTGTTCACTGGCCTCAAGCATTTTAAGATACTCCTTTCAGCCTGTACGTTAAATACACATTGCAGGTAAACTAACTTAAGACCATGACTTGGAGGGTGGATACCCAACCCCTTCTGATGATCATTCAAGATGTACCCAAGTTCTAACCATCAGAACAACAGCAACATACAGCAACAGCATCTTACAAAACAACCTGAGCTTCACTAACTGGATCAGACTCAGGTCTGGACATAAGAAAGCAGAGTGTCTGCAGGGTCACGCTCAGTTAGTACTTGCATGGACAGAAACATGCAGCAGCCTGACTTTGTTTTCCATTGACTTTAATAGCAGCTGTACTTCCACTAACGCTTTGATGTTGTCTGTTTTTTTTTTTTTTTTTTTTTACTGAAACGTCTGTCTCAGTTGTTCTGTTTACTCTTTGATTATCCCAACCTGGGCCTTTGAAAGCTCCTGTCCTTCTGGCCAAACCGGACTACCTGGTTCCAGTTACGCACTAAGACAGTGATGGCAAGTGTTAGCATGGGGAATGCTTAGCTGTTCACTTGTAGGCCTGGGGATGCTAAAAAGGACCAAACCTGGAGGGAGGGATTAAGACAGAACAAGTGAAAAGGTGACAGTTGATGGATGGATGATGGAGGAATAGATGGGAGGGGGCGTCCATTCCTTTTAATACACTCATCTCCCAAAGAGGCACAGGGAGTCACTTTACCCTCACTGTATTTTTAGCAGCAGAGAACACAGGGTGAGGCTGGGATCCATGTCACTCTTTATCTATCTTACTCATTAACACATACATTCCAGCAATATCCAATTCCAATTTTAAATTCTCTGATTGGTGGGAGGTTTGTGAGTAGACCCGGCCTCCTGGAGTCGAACATGACGTCTTGAAGTTGGGGGAGATGAACTTAGAAAGAGATCTCTACCTGATGATATTTATTGTTAGAGGTTGGCCATGTGCATGTAAATCCACTACTACACATGTTGATTAAACATTGTTAAAATCCCAATGATTCTCCCTCTAAATTCTCCATGTGCATTTGACTTCCTTTCTCTTTTTAGCCTTACCGTTCCCCTTTCATCCCTCCCTCCATTTAACTCCTGTCATCCCTCCCTCTCTCTCCCTGCAGGGTGGAGTCTGTCAGTTGATGTGACCAGTTTCTGGATCAACCTCCAGTCGTAGAGGGTGTTCTGGTCCTCCCGTCCTCCTTCTCTCTGTCCTCCTCCTTTTGGAGGTTCCAATTCCTCCTCCTTTGTAGTCCCACTTTTTCTTTGGATCCTCTGATGCCTCAACCTTTGGTCACCGCATTTTTGTGCCTCTGATCTTCACTGTTTCTTTAGTTAACCAAGACTTTGCTGTCAGTTGTAACAGACATCCTCATCCATTCTTCCTTTCTACATTTGGAACATTGGTTTCTAACAGTCTGTCCAGCAAGCAACCAGACAGCTAACAGACAACCCAACAAGCAAGTATGACAGACAAACCAGGTATGCCAACGGGCGGCGGAGATGACGCAGGAAGCATCATGGCGTTGCTGGAGCGTGTGGCGGGCCTCATGGACAGTGTCCAGACCACACAGCAGCGCATGGAAGAACGTCAGCTGGAGCTGGAGAACACAGTGAAGACCATCCAGGCTGACGTTGTCAAGTTGACCAGTGACCATGCCAACACCAGCTCCACTGTCGACCGGCTGCTGGAGAAGACACGTAAGGTCAGCCGCCACATCAAGGATGTCAGGGTGCGTGTGGAGAATCAGAACATTAGAGTCAAGAAGGTGGAAGCCACCCAGGGAGATCTCCTGGCCAAGAACAAGTTCAGGGTTGTCATTTATCAGGTAAGATCCACAGATCAACAAACTTCATAGTTTGGTGCTTTGGTTGAAAACTTGTTCCAGTGTTGAAATCTTTGTTGTCTCTTTTGATGCCTCGTTTTTTACCACTTGTGGAAATGGACCACTTGCCTCTGAGGAAATGCTTGCTAATTCAGGTCTTCTTGTATCTGGGTAATGGGGTGCTGATTCTCTGTGGAGAAGACGGGCAGCTTAAAGCTACATGACTAAGTGCACAGTAAAATACGCTTGGTGTTCCTGGTCAAAAAAAGGTAAGCCAACAGTGGCTCCTCAAAACATGGTTGTATTTTGGGCCCAGGCTTCTGCATCTGGATTGTTGTACAATTTCAATAACATCAACACCATCACTAACCGTAATAATGTGATACCTGGTGGCCATTTTCAACAGAAGACTAATTAAACAATTGGAATAAAAAGTTACACATGGAAAAGCATTTAAGCTGATGTGGTTGGTTCATAGAGTTGGAGATGTTCAGTTCCCACAGAGCAGGAGACCTTGTTTCATTTTATGGCCTAAACCTAGTAAAAGTAGATAAGCAGAACCGCTCCTTTTAGAGATCATTTTATTCTCTGAAGGATTGAATGGGATTTTAGTGCATGATGCTTCATTTCCACACACTTAACATCTTGTCTATTAAAATCACAGGATGCACATGAGAGTCACAATCACGTAAAGATCATACTCATGACCGTCGTAGCTCTTTCAACATTAAAAAATTGCATGACTCAAAGGCTGTCTGGGTCTTGTAGATCTAGGGGTTGAAATAGCAACAAGCACACACTGGGCTTCATTTTACTTCTTTGGCCTTCACAGTTAACAGCTACCAGCTGCTACTAGCACGATGGTGACCTGGTTATTTTAGCCCTGGATAAACGTCAGTATGCTGCACAGTTACACCACAGATCTGGAGCTCATGGAGGAGAGGGCTTCGACTCAGAAATAACAATGTGGAAAGGACTATTTGTGCGGAAACAAAATCCTTTATTCCTGACTTGATGATTTAGACTTTAGAGTTTGCCGAAGTGTGGAAAACATTCTTACCTTCTATTTTTCTTTGACTTCTTATCATTGGTTTGTCTTAAGCCAAGCAATCTGATCTGGTCAAAAACACCACAGATGAAATGAACTTTGTGACATTTGTCATTTGTCATGGATCTTAGTGTGATAACATTACAATGTTGTCTTACTAATGAAAAGAGTGTTTACTTCAAGAGTTGAGATGAATGTAACAGATACCTGTACTGTACACTGTCCAGCTGTAGTACTGTAAGTGAGGTCACATGCTGATTAATCCAGTGGAA
Organism: Caranx ignobilis; assembly: GCA_021432705.1. Taxonomy (NCBI): domain Eukaryota; kingdom Metazoa; phylum Chordata; class Actinopteri; order Carangiformes; family Carangidae; genus Caranx; species Caranx ignobilis. Next base: position 2,324,867 of record MU269986.1, on the reverse strand, counting down.
GCCTGTGATTGGCTGGCTGCACCTGCCTGATGTCAGGCTACATTGTGCACACTGGTGACATATATGTCTTATGTCTCTAAAAAATCATCAGGCAGTTGTATTATGCAGACAAACTTTTAAAATTCACTTCACTTTCTTGTAACAGTTCGTTTTCTTGAACAAATGATGAACAAAAGACAAAAAGTAGAACTGAATAAAACATTACATTAAAAGGAGCTTGCTTCACTGCCTGTGTACATCTACACAATGCACCTGCAGATATTCTCTAGGGACGCACAAGGGGTTGGCACCATGACCATGACCATGCAAAGCATGACCAGCAGAACAATCTGAAGTGGTAGGGCAGAGGATGCTCTCAACAGGGTGGGTAAAACAAAGATTTGTTAAAATAAGTTGCGTTTGCTGAGTGTTGAGTTAGCAGAGCTGCTGTGTAGGTCCTGTACTGTAAGTGACTGTGCCAGCTGAACACTGACAGACCAGGTTATTCTGAGTCTCAACCTCCACCATCTCCTAATATAGTTGTCTGCACTCTCTCCCTTCCTCTCTCTCCCTGGATGAGCTAGCGGCGATCTGCTGGGTGAGGGTTATTAATCATTTCGTTAGCTGCTAACAGGCTGTGCTCGCTGTTTGATTTGCTCTGACACAGATGGAGGAAGTCCCTGCTGGTCAGCTGTGAGGGGGTGGGGGGTAGGGGTTCAATGCATAACTGTGTTGTCACACGGGTCAAATGGCCTCATGACCCTTGATCCTTCCTCTCTGACTCATCCTCCCTGCCTACGGTTTTATAGCAGCGAGGCCTTAGCTTGAGTCCTGTACTCTGGTGTCATCTGTTGTTGAGCTGCTGTTGAATCTTCTTGCTCTGTGTAGCAGCTGGAAATATTAAATCATTTATTATATTATTATTATTGCATTTTATTATATATTTGTCACAGCAAAAGACTGCAACTCCAGCACTCTGCTACTTGGTGACATGACTGTGTGGTGAGGTGAGAAGGTCGAGGTTAGCTGAGCTCATCATGAAGACTGAAAGCAGGGGAAAGCACCTAACCTTGAAAAAAAAAATCAACCAATTCATGTAATAAAGCAGTCACACGTATGAGTTGTAATGCTCAACAGCAGACATACCTGACATCTGCTGCTGTTTGGAACTGTTACACAACATGGCCACAGACATCTGGTGCAATAAGATCCAAGCCAGCAGTTGATACGATGCTGAAGGGAAGTTCTTAGATTATAAGTAATAATGTCCTCAGCCACACTTTAAACCTCAGCTGTGCTTTTGCCACCAGTGTGAGTGTAGTGATCACTGAGTAACACGCTGTCCCATCAGTTAGGAGACATTAGGTAATGTTGAAGTTGATGGGGTTTTGCATACATTTTCAATTTGTGCAAAAAAAGAAAAAGAACTGAGTGTAAAATCAAAAACATGATCTTTGTCATGTGGAGAACATCTCCACATGGTTTCTATGGTCTGAGCTTTGAATGACCGCTGCTTCCTCTGGTGTGTAGCTACAACTGGAGAATTGTTTTATCTTCACCAACCAGTGCCTAATATTCAGAGAGCAGATGTAAAGGGAGACATGCATTCAAATTTGTGCAGATCCTGCCCAATATGCTCAGTGGGCACAGCTAGCACATGGAAACACACCCTGTAAACTCACTGTGACAAGACTTGCACAAATTTAACAAAGATAAAACCAAAGCTAAATGTTGGAGCTTTAAATGCAGTTTTGAACTTGGCTTACTTCCTTGTTAGCTTGTTAGCACACTCTGCTTCATGCTCCTGCTGTGTGGCTCAGTTATGATTTATGTGTTCTGTCAAAGCTTTGGAAATGTCAGCCCCTCTATCGAGTGTCATATAGTGCCTAAGATGCATGAAATCAAAGATCCTGATGCTCCCATTAGTGTGCTACAGACTGGCTAGAGGACTAGCATAAAGGTTTGTCTGATTTATGGATTCCATCACCAAGTGTTTGTCAAAAACAAACAAAAACATGCACTTCCTCAGATGCCTGGGGAAAACTAATGGTAGTGAGTTTTCTTACATTTTCACACTTGGCTTTCCAGCTGAGTTCCAGTTCAAGGGTTCTCAAGGTGGTTCAGAGAGGTCCTCAGTAGATTTGTGGCCTTGCAAAGTCAGCTCAGTGCATCTGTCCAGCTAACATTTCACCACAGATCACAATAGAGAAAAGTGTCCTGGCTGCAAACTCCTGGACTTAATGAGCAACTCATGGCACTGGTTGTTGTATGGGGTTTCTCCATTTTTTGGGCCTCTGCTAGTTTTTTGGTAAATGTGTGTGTACTTGTAACAAGTGTGTGTTGTGTGCTGCAGCTGGAGGGGGTAAACTTCCCTGAGCGAAAGTGGTCTGGAGGGATCTGGGTAATTATGCAGCTTCAGCCTCAACATTTTGCTCCATTTCATGTTCAGTGTAACCTGATCTTGCAGTTACAGACTGATGCATGCCGTGACGCAGCCTGAAGCTGTAAGCGATCCAACTTTTCTGTCCGTGCTGAAGTTGGCTGATATGTTTAGCTTCCTGCTGCAGAGCACTGAGCTGCAGAAACAGGTGCTGCGGTGTATTTATGGAGGCAGGATCAAGGCCTTAAGTCTGCATGACACACTTCACTTTAACTAGAGACAGATTTAAACCTGACATCAACAACTGGACTTTGTCCATTTGAATCAGCAGAGAAACAATTCTTTTCATATTGAATGTACTACTCACAGAACAATGTCTGGTTAGTCTGTCATCCTCTCATGATGCTCTCCAAAGTTCAGACTGTTCTGTTCTTCTCCCTCAGGGTGACCAGGAGGTCAAGGCTGTTACACCAGGCAATGAGCCAGCAGAACCCAGTGGCAGCGGTGGTGCCAGAGCTGATGTGGAACCAGACAAGTTCGAGCTCCCCCCAGAGTCTGATGAGGAGTACATGGTGGTGGAGGAGGCAGACTCCTCAGCGGCCGGCCGCATGAAGAAGTCGGGCTTGACACGCATCGAGAGCTTCAAAGCCACTTTTTCAAAGCAGAACATGAGCAAGACCCGCGAGAACCTGGGCACTAAGGTCAACAAGCTCGGTGAGCGCATCGTGACAGCCGAGAGGCGTGAGAAGATCCGCCAGTCCGGAGAGAGGCTGAAGCAGTCCGGCGAGAGGCTGAAGGAGACCATCACCAAGAACGTCCCGGCCAAGCTCAACTTGAAGAAGGAGAGGACTGTGGCGGAGGGCCAGGAAGGAGCTGAGGGTGCTACAGAGGGAGCCATGCCCGTCCCTCCTCCCAAGGGCCGCAAAGGCAGCCCGGGCGCCGCCATGGCAGCAGGCGAAGGCAAGGCGGAGGAGTCTGAGGTCCCCATGTATGACATGAAGCAGCTATCGTAAACCAGGAAACAGCGAGATCTGGGGCGTTTTCTTTGGACTACTGAGACCACGCAGAGGGAGATGAAGAAGTTTTTAGGGTTGCTGCTACCAAGCAGATCTGTAAGACTGATGATAATGAAGTTTACCCTTCTCTGAAAGTTGTTGAGGGAAGCGAGCGAGGAACGGGGCGGTCACAGATCCAATTTGACTGAACGTCAAGAGAACAACCAAACAAACTCCTCACTGAGGTCACTTCATGTGCAGTTATGTGTGTTCTGGACATTTATCAAATCAGAATATATATATATAGTCTTTTTTGTTTTGTGCTCAATAAACACTGACTTTGGAAAATAAAAGAAAAAGTGTTCAGAGTTCCTCCACAAAACCTTCCCATCATCACACCACTGCTGCTCACTGGTTTGTGCATGTTGATGTTGAAATTGAAATGTTGAGAGGACAAAGCTACAACAGGGTCGTGGGACATTTGGTGGTAGAAAGCGATTAAAGTCTAAATGTTTAAACTGAGGATCTACGTCAGTCACCTGGACACGTGTGTGGACGCAGCATCATGATGGGAGCCTTTTCATGTAGAGGTTTGAGACATCATGAGCTGAAGCTCTTTGGATAAGTGGTGCTAAATCAAACCAAGTATTATTACATATTAGAGCAAACAAAGTGAATCGTATTAAATATTATATTTAACTACAAATCTTATATCATATAAGTAGAGGTTTAAAACCCTTTAAATATCAATGGATTTACATATTTCCTTTTCAAATTGTGTATTGTATAAAGTCTTAGTGAGTTGGTGTTGAATTAGGGAGTGAGTGAATATTTCATACAGTCTTGTAGCTTTAGCATTACCTAACGTCAGTATAGCTCACATTTTACCATAAAGATAAAAATTCTTGAATCTTTTTGAAGGTAATAAACTTCTGGAAATACAATGTGTTTTATGCAGAACTTTTCACATTACATATTGGACATTGCACAAATGACGCTTAAATAAAATGTAGGAGTTGTGTCTAAAACACAGGATTAAACTGCAGTCTGTCCTGGGTCAAACTCTGCAGTAAATTATGGTTTTTCAAATGAATGGTTCTAAAAAGATAAAAATGTCATTTCTTTTAATCCACATGTTAAAGATTACTACAGTTACCTGCTGCACTGTAATTTTTTTTATTTAACTATTAATCAACTGTTACGACTATTATAATTTTACAGTAAAGCTTACAGTAAAGCCTTAGTGCTGGTTTTGCAGCTCTGAGCAGCAGCTCCTGCCTCAGTGTCGCCCTTTGACAGACAGACCAGCTCTGCTGCTGACGGTCGTTCTGTGAGGAAACCTTGTAACTACGATGCTCAACATTTTTACAGTGTTCAGGTGTTTGTAGCTTTTGTTAGTGCATGATTGTAGTGTGTCAGTGATATTATATCAAAGCTGTTTGTCATGTCGAGAAAATAAAAGTTCACTTGAATCATTTCTGTAACCAAGGTCAAGTCTGCTCTTCATTAATCACAGTTTTTTATTCATTTCAGTGTCAGAATCAGCAACAGAGTCACAGTGATCTGGATGTCAGGTCCTTTTCTCTGGACACTAGTTGGAGGACTAGTTCACAAAGATATAAAGGTCCCACACAGTATACAGGGAGATGTCCATGTCTTTTTTAAGCAGGTCTAGTTTCTACTTAAGTTCTATGAAAGTTTCTATTTACCTCAACCATCACTGTCTGTGCAGTGGAACAATAAAGTTATGTGTCATCACTCACAGTCAGCAGGTCACTTGCTGTCACAGAGTAGTGCAGCACCGCGGAGAGTCCAGTGCTCCACCGGCTGCACGCTCTTGAGCTGCAGAGAGAAGATGAAGTTGAGGTCGGTGCGACGTGGCTTCTTGTAGACCGGACACAAGTACAGGCTGACTGCCCCAGGCTGACGCTTACTGTCGGCCATGTTGGCCGCACTGATGGCGTAGACATGGACCACAGGGAGGGGAGTGAAGAGTACCTGAGTGGAAGAAACCTCTTTTTGATTATCTATTTTTTTCATGTACATATGTATGATTTTTTTTGTCATTTTTTTCACATTATTTATACATTTTTAAGTAATTTTTTTGCCTTTATTTGATAGTACAGTATGAGAGAGACAGGAAATGGGGAGGCAGAGAGAGGAGGAATGACATAAGGGCTGCTTGTTGCGAGATTCTAACACGGCGCCCCTTATTTAGATATTTTTTAAAACAAGTAATTGTATTGCAGACTATTTTATATTGTCTTTATTTTTATTTGATTACTTATACCTTAATTTATTATTAATTAATTATTATTTACATAAGCACAAAATGACCTTGGGTGGGGCCTCGGTGAGTTTGGTCCCTCGTCGGTCCCATCCAGCCCCGTCCAGAAAGAGGCCGTAGATATAGACCCCACCCACATCCTCCGGGGGAGGGGCCGACACATCCTCCTTCATCATCTTGGTGACATCATTGCTAAGAGTGACTGTGTCTAAGGCCCAACCCCTGGACAGGTTGGAACGTGTTGTCTCCTGACGCATGGCGGTCAGAAAACCCTTGAACACACACACACACACACACACACACACAGACACAGAAATAAACTTTTCTGAAGGCAACTTGATGAAACTGAGACCACATGTTTCTAAACTCTTACTTTCCTTCAGTGTGAACAGACCTGCGGGTTAAAGAACCCGGTGAGCCAGAACTGGTTTGGTCGGCCCATGCTGATCCAGCTGCTGAGTTGTTGGTTCCTCTCCAGCAGCTCACTGAACCAGAAGCCCAGTGTGGCTGATGGCCAGCTGAGCCGCAGCCACAGGCGAGGGATCCGGGCATCAAACATGCAGTCGAGGGCATCACGCAGGTCCTCCGACATGATAATGGTACCTGGAGAGTAGGCGTGATGTCAATACGCTGTCCTTATCAATGTGTGTGTGTCTGTGTCTGTGTGTGTGTCTGGCAACTGACCGTCAATGGCCAGTTTAAGGTCGGTGAGCGTGCTCCGTACGTTGCTGATGACTCGCTGCATGCGGTCCACTTCCTGTCGGAGGAAGATGTTCATTGGCTGAAGTGGCCCCATCCTCTGCAGCTGACCTTTGACCTTCCAAACACACTCAGAGTTACTCAACATTTCTTACTCTCCAGAGAGAGACCTGTGCTGTGTCTTGATGTGTTTATTTTTTTTAACAAAATAACCCTTTGATCTCACTTTACTTCTTCACATAACTTTATTCTGATTCATTAAACTCACCTGGTTGGTTAGTGAAGCTCAAAGGCAAATTATTTTTATTTTTTTGGCAGACTCATTTCTGAGTTTTAAATGTTGTCATCTGTATAAAAAAAATCCTTGGGGGAAGTGGATTTCTTTCTGAGAAGAATGAAAATAATCACAAAATATTTAAAAAAAATAAGAAAGTTATCCTTCAAAGAATTTCCAAGGCTATTCAGAACAAATCAGCAACTCAGTGGACAATAAAAGAAAAATGATTAGCTGATCTGATCCTTTCATATTAAGTCTTTTACTATCACTTGGAAGAAAAAGTTAAAGGTAGATGTCCATGTGTAGTGTGATGATAAAGTTCTGAGCCCTTTCAGCACTTAACACTCACTTCATGTGGTACATAGTCAGGTGGAAGCTTCTCCAGCATCTCATTGGCTAATCTTCGTACACTGGCCTCCCTGGTCTCCCCAGCCCCACCCCCACTGTCCTTTGGTTGGATGTTGATGATGGTGCTGAGCGTCTCATTGGCCAGATTGGTCTGGTAGGTGATGTCAGCATTGGGGTGGAGCCCAAACACCTGCAGTCAAGAGAAGGTAGAATACCGATACTGGTGGATCTCCATGGTGACGTATAAATAAATCAGATGGACTTGGTGAACTGACCTCCGGTGAGTCAACCAGTGGCAGGGCCTCGATGTGCTGCAGGACATCCTGGACTGTCTTGGGCTTGGCCGGGATGCTGTAGCCCTTGTAGAAGCAGAACTTGTCGCTGAAGGTGCTCTCGCTGAACCACACATGAGTGAAGGTGTTCAGGAGACGCTTGTCCAGGTCGTCGGTGACTCGCCCACCATACTGGACCTCACCTGGACATGAAGAGAGTCAGGGGGAAGTGTTTTAAAAATGACTTCTACTGACTTCTACTGAAGCTCTACTGACATCTGAAAATAAAATCCTGTTGTTTCATGTGTCCTGATGCAGTAGGTGGAGGACAGGCTGAAGTACGTTTGCCTGTGGTGTCGTATATCTTGTCCTGTATCTCATTATGTTTCATCTTGTTTTAGATTTTTCTGTGTTGGACTTTGGAATCTGTTTATATCATATCATGTCTCCTATTGTATCATGTCCCTCTGTGTTTCAGCTTGCTGTCTTGATTCTTGTGACATCCTGTCTTCCTCTCCTGTGTCATGTTGTGTCTTGTCTCTTTCAGGTATCAGACTTTTCTCTACCATCTTCAGCTGAAGCTCACTGACCTCCTTTAAATGTCTTCTTAAAAGATCCTATTATCTTTGGTGATGTTTGATATGTCTCTTATTTATATTATTTTCTTATTTGATTGATTATCTGATACTCATTTTACTTGCTCTTTTTCTTTTTTTGATGTTTGTAACTATGTTGATAAATCATCATCATCATTATTACCGTCTTTTAATCATCTTGTTTCATTTTGTCTCATTAAACTTGGATCTATTAGCTCTGACACTGGAGAGCTGATCTGAGCTTTGCAAATCTATTGAATGTGATGTCAGTTTGAGGTAGTTGTGCAGAGTGGAGGTAAAGACCCAGCATGTAGCGCAGGCAGCTCCAGTTCACTCCTTTCTTGGCGTCCAGGTCATCCAGGTGGTTCTGGACAAACTGCATGCTGGAGGTGAAATCTGCCTGGTTGAACTCATATGGGATGTTCCAGCCAAGAGGACCAAACTTACGACGCTCCTGTGAGGAGGACAAAAGACCATCAGGTCTTGAACAGACTAGCTTCCATTCTGGTTATCTCAGGTAATGCTGAGACTCTGAAAAAGTGGAGACCAGTCATGAAGCAGATACCTGAACAGTGGTGTGCAGGAAGGCCATGGCATAGAGCAGAGGTTTCCACTGAGGCAGGGTGCTGATCTCCAACTGGTCCTGAGTGACACCACTGAAAGTCCTCTTTAGACCAGCTTTCATACCTGAGCAACACAGGTGAATATAAAAGTAAAGAAAAGTCCAGGGACAACGCATGGAAGTCACCATAGCAACAATAAAAATGTTTTGTTACCAAGAGGAGGCTCATTGGTGAACTTGATGGACGACTGAAGGAAGGTGATGGGGAATCTGCAAACACACACACACACACACACACACACACACACAACACTAAACTGATCCACCTCATATGAACTTCCCTTTAGCACCATCCTCAGAACACACTTTACATTATATGACTCTATTACCAGAGCACCTTCTTGTGTCAGTTACCTCGGGTGCACGTCAGTTGTCAGCCACACCCGGAAATCTTTGTGCACACTCTCCGGTGTTGCCGTGGTGACCGTGTCCAGCAACTCGTCCAGGAAGTCCAGGCCGAGATGGCAGTTCTGGAGGAGGAGCCAGCCGCCGTCCGTCATGCTGTTGGCCAATAGCCTGCGAGCATGAACCTCCTGGCCCTGTCCCATGGAGATGGGACGGCATGGCGCCCCCTACAGCCAGAGAACAGGACTCTGCTGCTTATTTATCACCTCACACATCTTTTTATATCTGAGGCCTGGTGGTGGTTTTCTTCAGCAACTTGAACTGACAATTAATTGTTAGTATTTTTAAGTCCTGATGATTTTGAATATTCATATAATCTCTTTTCTTTTCTTTTCTTTTCTTTATTTATCAATCCTTCCTTTATCCTTTTGTGAAGTCCTTCTAACTTATCTTCTAACTTATCCTTCATATAATAAATATTCTTCTGATCTTTCTGATCTTCTGATTTCTCTCTTGTCTGATCTCTCTTCTTCCCCTTTCCATTGATTACATTTCCTCCCTCCACTGATTTACTTCCAGGTCCCTCCTTCAAATCTCTCACCTTGCTCTTGGCAAGTCTCTCAATATTCTCTGTTGGGTCTGATCCCATTGACAGCAGACACACCATAGGCGTCTTGGTGTCGCTCTCCGCCAACATAGCATCCAGGTCCAGGACCAAACCCTCAGCGTATTGTTGACCCTGAGACTCTGAGATATAGCGCCGTGCCTGGCCAACACACACGCAGTGTGACACATGATTAGATTTTAGCATTAACTCAGTAGGAAGTGTAGTGGTAGAGGGATCATTGTGGACATCAAGAAGATGGTCCAACCTGAGCGATGGTTCGGTCAGGACACCAGCTACGGATGAGCAGAAGCTTCCGAAAGGTGTCGAGCTTCTCCTCATACCCATCAGGCAGTGTGGCGTCCTCTGGCGCTGGATGGTCAAACCAGGTCCTCCAGGCACGTTCATTCTGGCTCACCTGGAACGATGAAGCAGATACTCTGTAGATCTATGTGTTTGTGCTCTACACACCTCATGTATGTGGATCTATGTGCTGGGTTCTAACCTGGCTCAGGATCTGGGTAAATGGAGGCAGACTAGACAACTGCACCAGATTGAGCCACGTCTGATCCAGGATCCAGCGCCGCGGTTTAGACTCAACAGAGTTCAGGTCCAGAGAGGCACCACCTACACACACACACAAACACACACTTATTCAGAGTCATTTAAGAGTTAGATATGAACCACTTGAGTGAAATCTTGTCATAACTGCACAGTGACAGTGAGGAGGAGGAAGAGGAGAGGTGTGTGACCTTTGATGAAGGAGAGCACCTCAGGGTGCGAGATGTTTCTGGCCTGTAGGTCAATCTTCAGAGCCAACAACAGAGTGAAGAGCAGCTTGTGCTCCTCGTACAGACCTCTGGCTGTGTAACAGTAAACCTGAGAGACAAACATGGAGCACTTACAGTACCAGACTGAGACAGCATCGTCTCACAGGCGCAGACCGGATACACTTGCGCTGTCTGATACTAAACTGAGCAGAGAAGCCAACACAGAGGATTATATCAGATCAGATATGAAGTGCACCTGGTAGGTGAGGAAGCTGATAATGTTGCTGATGCGTTTGGCGGTGAGCTGCGACTTGGCAGAGTTCTGCATGGATGAGTCAAAGAGCCCTAGGAACTGACGCAGTGACGTCTGGTACATGACGTTCACCAGTGACATCTCCACAATCAGGAAGTACAGGATGCTGCCCCTGGTGGCCACAGGACGATACTCCTCCCGGGTCCGGTTGATCTTCACCTCTGTCTCCGCAGCAACTGACAGTTTCTCGCTCACCTGCAAGGCAAGGACCCAAGATCATTGGTTTAAAGAGCTTCAGTGGAAATGAAGCGTGAACCCGAAGCTGCAGACAGAGCAGTACCTCCTGAGCAGTGGTCTTGGTGACCCTCAGCACCTCGATCAGAGACTGGTCCTCCACCAGAGACCCCTGAGTGCTGGTCAGCCTGAACAGCAGACTATCTTCCAGCTCCTGCATCTTCCTCTTGTTGGAAGTCACCTCTTCCAGGAGTTTCACCCGATCTGCCTCCAGCTCCTGGTTAGGTGCGCAGAGAGGACAAGCTCACATTCAGGTCCTATTTAATGACCAGTCTAAAAAGCTAACCAGCTGATCTTCTGTGGACCTGTTTCTCCAGCAGGATGACTCGTCCCAGCAGCTGGTCCTCGAGGCCTCGCTGGGTAACAGTGAAGTCAACCACAGCTGTTCTAGCACTGATCTCAGGGCTGTACGCTGGATTGGCCAGCTTGGTGGTGATATAGAGTGTGAAGCCCTTCATCACATCAACCTCCTTATCTCCTACCTTCACCTGCAAAAGGAGGAGATGATCATCTGGGACTGCTCTGATTCTGTGTCCCAAGTCTTTGCTGCAACTTCAAAATGGCTTACCTTATAGGTGGATCCGGACTTTATGTAGTTTTTGTCCAGTATGTTGTCCAGGATGGGGTCCAGGTCCTCCCCTACATCCTCCAGCAGCAGGGGGCGCCCAAGAGACAGTGTGTCCTCCAGGTGGGAGCGGAAATATTTATGGTTCAGAGATGTCACCTGAAACACAGAACCAATCAGGAGAAATGTATATATTGATCACCAGCAGGAGGAGAATAAGCTTTTATGAGTCACACTGTCCTCACCTGCAGCTGCTGGTCTCTCTCTCTGTTCTGGATCCAGGTCTTGCCCTGGCCCTGAGGGTCTATCAGCAGCGGGTAGCGTGACGCCTTAGTCACAACGATGCCGTTCTGGATGGACAGGTCATCGCTGGGTAAACCCTGCAGGTTCCACGCACTCACTGTAGCGTTGTCCACCAGCAGACCAATCACATTCAAGTCCTGCAGAGGACACAAGGTTTTCAACAGATCTGCAGCAAAAATGTTTTCAGGAAATGTTTGTACATTCTCCTCTGAATCTGGACAATCTGTCTGTCTGGAAATCAGATTATATATTATTACATCATATTGAATAATAAAGTTTTCCAGTCAGTTCTAATATGGAAAGTGAGCCAATGAAGGGAAGTGAGGTTTGATAGTGATGTGACAGTGACAGTGAGCTGAGCTAAGAAGAATTGTAAATAAAAGCTTGGATTAAATACTAAAACTTAATATCAACAAAAATGTATCAATACTCTTGCAAAAGCAGATCAATGTGTGCATGTGAAAAGACTGAGAACAGATCTGGAGGAGGTGAATCCTCAGTGAGCTGTGAAGCCTCACAGGACTGAAGGGGATGAGCCTCTCCTCCATCTCTTTCTTCCACAGCTCCAGCAGCAGGCTGCGGTACTCCTGGTTAAATGGACCTGCATAGGACAGGAAGCCTGTGGACAGAAGGACGTCCCCCACCAGGTGTTTGATCTCTGTCTGGAACCCAGCGCTGCTGTCAGTCCAGCGGACCTGAAACACAGCATGATGATGGTGACTGAATGGTTGAGAGGTTGGGCAGATTACTGATTACAGACGGGCGAAGGCTGACCTTCTCTCCTCCAAGCCCGTCGATCAGAGCTGTGGCGTTGGCCATCTTTACGCGGCAGGCCTGGGCATCATCCTCCAGATCCTGCTTCTCCTTCATGGCAGCATCATAAAGAGCCTAAAGTTCAGCGTGAATTTAACATTTTATAAAACTACTCCATGTCACACACCATAGAAACTCTTCTGTGACTGTGTGAGAGATTGACCTGCACAGCATCCAGTTCCTGCTGTTTAGCATCCAGCTGTTCTTGAGCTATAGCAAGCTCAGCTTGAGCGACACCCAAACGAGCCTCCTGCAGAGCCAGGTTAGCCTACACACACACACACACACACACACATACACTCACTCACTCTAGGTTTTCTTGTCTGAGTTTTAATCATTTTGTGCTCTGGCTAGTATCTGACTTCTGTATTTGTACCTTCAGAGGCAGAACCTCCTTGTTGATGGCGAAGAAGTCCACCATGGCCTGGGTCCAGGAGCAGAGTCCTGCCACATTACCACAGATCCTCTTGGCTGACTCCATGTTGTAGTCTTCCATGTCCAAGTAAGGAGCCAGCAGCTCCACCACCTCCTCTGTGATGGAGTCCTGCAGCACATAAGAGTTGTGTAGGTTCTACTCTCACTACAGTCAGGCTTTAAGCCTCTCTTCTGATCACAGTGACAGTGGTACCTTCACTGAGGCTCTGATACTTCCACAGAATAAATATAGAACCTAGACCTGCTTTATAATCACACTACACATGGACATCTGGATAAGAGAAGTGTATTCAATTAGAGTCAGTTCAGTATTTCTGTTTTTTTTTTCTAAACTCTGTATCTTTAGTTTTTAAACTGTTGGTCAGATCATTAATTATGTTATAGACCTTGGATTTGAACGGTGTGACTAAGTTGTGGCAGACTCATTGTTATAGTTAATTATAACAAGAGGAATCATTAGTTAATGTCCTAGACTAAATATGAGCCAGCTCTGAACTGGGTGATGATTGCTTCCACTGCACTCGGATCAGCTGAGCCAGCAGATAGAACCCAGTCCAAGTGTGGTGCACCGTTCATCAGGGGGACTGTCATCAGACCTCAGCTCAGTGGGTGACAGACAATGACAGTCAAACAGATGTGTTAAAGATGGAGATATGTGTAGTGTCAGCAACCGTATTCAAAAGCCTTGGACACACACACACACACACACACAGGGTTTTTCCAGCACTAAACATATGAACGATCTATGTCAGCTCCATTAATCCACAGCTTAGCCGGTATACAAGTCTCACACACGCTTCTATAAAAGCAGGTGATAGCTGCAGTGTGATACAGTGAGAAGGGAGTTTCCCACTGACACACACACACAGCTCTGTGTGTGTGCTCTAGTGTTTCTAACTTTGTTACACCCTGACTGTGAGCACATTCTGTCCTGTTGTCACCTCTTCACTAGACTGAGTGAAGGTTCATTCAAACTGACCTGTTATAGTCTGACATGTCATCAGCTTTGATGTTGATGTGTTGAACTTGTTATCAGTTACAGATCTACAGTGTTTGTGTACAACAACACAAATGTGTGACCTTGCTGAAGTTGAGCAGCATGCTGAGGAAGCCTGAATTCTGCATCAGCTTCATGGCCTCGGCCCATGAGGGCCGCAGGCACAGTCGTTCCAGGTCACAGGTCACCGGGTCGATCTGAGGGAAACAAATGGAGGGGAAAAGTGAGAGTCTTCTGTCAGTGGCTTCACTGAGGCTTCAACTACAAACCGACCTTTCTCTGGAAGAGCAGCAGCACAGCATCCATGATCCTCATGATGAGATGAGGAGGCTTCTGCAGCTTCCTCACTGTGGCGATGTCAGCTGGTTTGATGGTCTGTGGAGAGAGAGGGGAACATTTCTACAAAATCCTGTCAGTGTGTGTGTGTGTGTGTGTGTCTGTGTGAGTGTGTGTATGAGACCTGCAGTGCAGCCTCAGCAGCCTCTAGTGCTGGTTTTGCAGCCTCCAGCTTGGACTCTGCTGCTGTTTTATCAGCTTCGATCTCATCGACAATGAGCTGAGCTTTATCCTTCACCTTCTGCACCTGCTGCTTCACCTGCAGAGAGAAAGACAGAGAGGGGATTCAACCACAAGGTGGCACCTCCACAACAGGCTGACACACACAGCCATGACATGAGTGTATGCTGTTTGCTTCTGGAAATAGAGACTGAGCCTGTGACTGTGCTGAAAAGCTGAAAGCTGCATGATAATAGATTCCTGTGTTAACTCTTCAATGAACGGTTAATGTGTTAGAGGAGCAGAGGTGTTTCTTAATGTGTTGACTTGAATCAGACCTTCTCAGCAGCCTGAGCCTTCGCCGTGACCTCCTGCAGAACCTCGTCTGCCTTCTGGGAGGCAACAGCGAGTTCCTGCTCCTTCACCACCAGCTCCTCAGAGAGTTGAGACACAGACTGTTCTGCTTCCATCAGTTTGCACAAACCTGCAAAAACAGATAATATACACACACAGTTTAGAGACCTGTAGTACATCCCTGGAAATCTTGTCAGCCATCGAAGGCTCAGCCTCAGCCTCACCTGTCTTCATGCGCTCAGCCAGTGTGCCGACATGAGAGATCTTCTCTGTGTAGATGATCTTGTAGCTGTTGATGAACGACAGGTAGGATTTGGGCGTCACGAACGTTTGGCGGCGGAAACGCTCAAAATACTCGGCACATTTCTCAGCCACCAGGTCCTGCAGGAAGGGGTCGGAGTCATGGTCATGGTCATGTGATCAGGCTGTGCTAATAATATGCACCTGAACACAGTGTAAATGTAACCTGGAAGGATCCCATGGTAACCACGACACTCTGCTTCACATCCTCTGAGCAGCGGAGGTCCTCGTACTGTGACAGGAAGTGATGCGATACAGCAACCAGGGCATCCCGAGGCCAGCGCTGGAACCAGTCCACGGTGCAGCCTGATATCAGGCCTGGGAACTGTCAGAGGTCCAAGGTTAGAGCTCCCATACATCACTTGTCTGATTTTAGTTGCAGTAAGTTGCCACCAAAGCCCAGTATAAACAGGAAGAGTGACACCAGGGAAGGGGGTTCACAATGATTTACATACATAAATCAGAACAGTAATCACTCGAAATCAGAGGATAGAGGTGTGCACACAGAGCTGATTACACTGTGGGGTTTGGTTAGCAAAGGGAGAGATCTGCTAGGTCAGAACCTATTATCTCTGTGTTTATCTGGACACAGGCTCCTTCCCATTTCAGGGTCCTGTGTGTGTGCTTGTGTTTTTCCTTTCAGGACTTGGATACAGGCAGTCGTTGTTTAGGGGGAGATGTCTGTCTGTGTGTTCTTTGTGAAGTTTTGTGAAGTTTGATAATGATGAAACATGAAAGAGAGAAAAACTACTGACAACTACTGTACATGAAATGAAGTACCTGTATTGTTACTGTGAATGTGTAAATGATCACACGCCCTCAGGTCTCCTCCTCACCTTAAAAGCACGAGTCCGAAACTTTTCCCCGACAGGTGAGAAGCAGAGGACGACGTGGAGGTTGCTCCGCACTCGGGACAGGAAGAAGTCGTAGAGGTTTTCTGAGGTTGGGGGTCGGCGGGGGTGCTGACGCTTCATGACAGGGATTAGATCCTGTGTGATGTCATCCAGCTCATCACGAGCAAAAAGGTTGGAAACTTCCCCACTCGCCAGGACGTTGTTCATGTATTCTGTAGAGGAGAGAAAGAGCAGAGAGACTGGTCCATTGGGGATTGTTTAGAACAACTGGGGAAATGTCCATGGTCTCCAGAGGACAACCATAATGATTCTGTAGACTTTCTGATTTCATGTACCTCCATCAATGCACAAAAGTGTTCATATGTGATATCAGGATCTATATTATTTTGCAAAACCTCCCAGACCTCCCTCATCATCCACAAACAGTCTTTTATAACCAACTTAGTTTCCTTAAATTGCATTAGCACTGGAATTGATAAGGCTACAACGTCATACTACTGCTGGTTCTACAGTGTCTGAGGTATAAGGTCTAGTCCATCGCCACCTCCTGGTGATGGACCAGATGGACCAGCTCTTGTGTGTATGGATACATTGTGTAAAATCAAAGTTGTGAACAAAATTGTTTTATAAATGAAGGAGAAAAGTGTCAAAGTGTCGTGTGTACACAGCTTTACATTCAGTTACAGTGATGCAGGCAGGATGAGTCAGATAAGAAAGCACATATGATTCATTCGCTTGGGTCAAGTTGCTGCTGCAGTATGTTTCCCTTTAATGTTGCTGGATTAATCTTCCTACAAACACAAAAGCATAGTGAGCAAAATTCTAGATGAAAGTCTCAGGTACCCAGGAAGGCTTCGTCTTTAATGTCGTTGTCAGTGAAGAGGAATGTGACTCCCTTTCCCTGCTGACCAGCAATACGATACAGAGCCTTCAGATCCTCCAGCAGGTTAGTGCTGCTGTAGGTCCTGCAGGACACAGACATACACACACAGAGCAACAACAGAGTAGCTGTTTGTATGGATGACCAGAAAACCGCCAGAAACCGCCAGAAACCGCTTTTAATTCCTCTCAAGTGTTTTCAAAATTCAAACATTTGTTCATTTGACACTACAACTGCAGGTGGACAAGATATACTCACACTGCAAAAACTAAATCCTCTCCATAATCCCTAACTGACAAACACCCATTGATCTATTGCATGAATCTATTATATGAACTGTTCTTATAATAGATCCATGCAAAAAAAAAGAAAGTCCAGAATATGACGATAAACTGCTCCCCCTGGTGGTTTGAGGCTTCAAGTGCTGCATTGTCTCTTGATTGATGAATAATGAATAATGAATTTCCCTTTGGGATTAATAAAGTTAATAAAGTTATTCATATTAATATTATTGGAGACCTTGGATTTATGTTGTTCCCCACCTCATGCTCCCTTCATTCCCCACCATCATCCTGTGCACTGAGTACGGATGAGTGTTAAGGCCTGTATATACTCTTCTCTCTCATTTTTTTTCTTTGCAGCCCTGGTGTGGGAGTTCTTGCAGCTTATTCTTAATGTATGATCTGGGCAAAACTTTTTTTCTTGTATGGTTTCCAACAACTACTGTGTGATTGGTCAGAAATGCACTTGAGTTTCTCATGAAGTATGAAACATCCTGGTCAGAAATAACTTTGTTCTTGTTCTTGCCACCTAGAGAAAACAAACAAATTTCTCTGTTCTTGTGGACTATATACAGTACAGGCCTTTAGACTGCCATGTGTGGGCAGCACCTGTTACCACAGAAATGCCACAGTGTTGGGCAGGCCACATGTGCATCACTGCTGCAAGGTGAAATGTTAAACCAGTGGAGGTCAGCAAAGACAAGATGTTGAGTTAGAGATAACAAGATAATAAGGTTACTGCTCCGTTTATTGTAAAGCTTTTCTATACAATTAATAAACAGTATACATGGGAGGTCTGTGTGTGTATATGTTTGTATGTGTGTGTGTGTGGTTCAGACCTGGTCAGTGTGATCTGGAAGGTTTGGTATCCCGCGATGAATGACGCCAACCTTGTGAGGCTCTGCTTCCCGGATCCCCCCACTCCAACCAGCAGGGCGTTCCCCTGCGGCGTCCGCAGGATCCGTGAGATCCTCATCAGGTGGGTCATCGCATCCTGCCATTGGACCAAACACAGAGGGTTGTTAACCAATTGAAACAGGGCAGATGGGCAGGTGTAACATTATAACCCCACAGAAACGTTTCCATTATATTCTGGATGAAACTGATCCACAGTCAGAGGTAAAAAAAAGCATTTGGGATTAGTGTTAAATATTGCAGAGGGCAGACCGAGGCATGACTCCAAAATGGCTGCCCAGCGCCTGCTCAAACAAGGCTAAGATACAGCTTCTTCCCAGAGGCTGAGGCTTATGAATTCAATGCCTCAAGTCTGTCCTGTGCACTTTACACTTTAATCTGCTGTGATAGTGTAACTTACTGTTTTGTGACTGTACTGTGAGTCTATTTCTATTGATTCTTCTAGGTAATTCAAATTACTTATTATCCAAGTTCTGTTTTGCTCTTACAAACAGACCGTATTATAGGTCCACTAAACTGAACTGGACTGAGGGTTCAGTAGATCAGACAGAAATCTTTACCCTGAAGAAGACCAGGTCCAAGGCTCTGCCTCTCACTGCCTCGTTGTACTGCTGCTGGAAGATGGACAGCCGCTCTGCTAGAACATCTAACGATGGGACTGGTTCATAGACCTGTCATTTCAAACAAGGTTAACACTGATAAAAGCGAGGCAACTTTTGCATTTGGAGAACTTCAGAATGACAAAAAAGTAAGTCGACATTAAACTTAAACTTAATAATAATCTAAATATATCAATCAAATATGAGACATGAATAATTAAACTTGTCTGTTTGTCAGACCTTTGGAGCTTCAAGCTCTGTGTCTTCTGGTTCGTCTCCTGTTGCCTCTGGAGCATCACGCAGGAAGTCCACGAAGCAACTGTCCCACTGAGCAAACTCAGTCAGAGCTTTCCCATGATCCTCCACTGTGATCTGAGAGACAGTTACATGAATAAAGTTTTGCAGCAGGTGTCATGCTGATGCTGATCCTCATAACAGTATATGGATAAACAATGTATTAACACCATGTATATGGTATATTAATGTATACTATATATCTCCGTTATATCAGTTCCGGCTGAATAAAATAAAATTATGTTTCACACATGAATATTTAATGGAAAAAAATAGAAAACACTAATAAACTAAATCCCACACACCTGCTCCATGATGTGACCGAACATCTGTCTGTCGCTGCTGTCAATGAATCGGTCAGCTATCACTCTGCTGCACTCATGATGGAAGAGAGCGGAGAGCAGCTCAGAGCTCTGACACACGTCACTCTTCACTGTCAGGATCCCCTGAAACACAACGCGGCACAATGTAACACAACAATAATAATACACAATGCTGCACAGTATAACAATACTCAAGCTACACTACACAAAACTATGTAATACAATGACACAATACAATGTCACATAACAAACCAACAGCACAACATAACAAAACACACTTACGCACCAGTGGAATAAAAAAATCTACTTTAAAAATGAAAAGAAAACACTGTTGCTGTGTTTTCTACCTGCCAGATTCTGCTGAGGTCCCTCAGGTTGAAAATGTAGTGAAACTTTGCAGGAGACGGTAACATCTGAAGAGACAGAGGACATCTGGTCAACATCTGACAACTGCATTTCAATTTATTAAAATCAACACACCAAAATATTACAACCAAAACTTCTCTGTCATGGAGGTGAGATCTTTTGATGCAGGCCCCTGAGGGACAACATGTGAGAAATTAAAACATTTATCAATGATATTGAAAAATGGGCACATAGTTTTGCAAAACAAGTAGCAGTAAGACACAAGTTGCACATGTTTCTTTGTGATACAGATCTGACCTCCAGAAAAAAAGCTTAAATCTCTGTAAACCATATTTTTTATGTATTGTATTTATGTATGTATTTTTTTGTGTTTTTTTTCACTTGCCTTTGGGATTCTGTACTGTTGTATCTTACATTTCCTCCAGATTTCTTCTGGATTGTATTATTACTCAGTTCTGTGCAGCAAGGAGCACTCAAACATAAATCATTATAAAGACAAGATGTCAGGATGAAGATATAGAAGATATAATATTTTACCTTCGCCTTCACGGCCTGCCATACCCGTCTGGTGGTGGGCACGAGGGCTGCAGCAAGTTCACCGACCCCATCAGGGAATCCTCTCTCTGGGCAGAAATATCCCTGAGCCATGGTGCCAAAGATCTTATCGATGGAGGAGTTGGAGGGCAGCGTGCAGTTGAAGATGGAGAACTGCCTCTTCAGACGCTGAGGGATGTCGTTGCGACCGCCGCCTGGGTGGATCATGGCAGCCACCATCTGTTAAATATCATTACAAGCACTGCTCAGTACTACTGTACCAGGGTTTGGGTTTAGAAGAGCTCAGATGTTCTTGCATTCATCCTATTCCACTCCATGTGTTATGACCTAAATGGTATGTGAACAAGTATTTAACAGTGACTGGCATGCTAATTCTAACATGAGCTATGTAATAAAGGTGGAGGGAAATCATATACTGTGCATCAGTTTTACCATGTGGTCACAAATCCTCAATTAGAGCTTGTAAGTTAGTAAATTATCTTTTTGTAAAGTTAACTGCACAACAAGAATGAACCTCAAGGTTTGTTCTAAAATCTGAAACTGCAGCAGGAATATGAAGTACAGGTGACTTGTATCTGAGGGGCTGAAAGATGAGAATATAAAATAAAATAGAGTTCAGAGAGGAACCTTGACACAAAGAAAGTTTGTTACCTGAACGTCGACCACAGTGATGAACTCTCCTGGACGATCTAAACTGTAGAAACCTCTCTGCTCCATCAGCTGACGCACAATCTCATTGGTAATCTGGGGGAGGCAAGTGTGTGGAGCAGAGTTCAGTGTCTTGTGGTCTCAGTGGTGACATTGAGGTGTAATTAGGACAAAATAGTGACTGCACTGGTTCACAATCACAAAACACCAAAAGAAACAAATTGATGTGGACCAATCAGAGAACATGAAGCCAACCTGGTCTCCCCATTCGTTGATAATGGGCATGTTGATGTCGTCTATGAAGACGGTCATCCTGCGCCCGGCTGGCGGCCCGTAGGTGGCACCCATTCGTTTGTCAATGTAGCTCTCAATAGTTCTCTGGAACATACTGGGCAGTGTGGCTGATGAGAAGTTGACTGTCTTACTGAGGTGGTGCTCTGGATCAAGCTTACTGGTGTGGCCCTGCAGGGGGAGCCATAGAGCATGTAGCATTACAGTAGCTAGCAGAGGATGATGCAAACACTGCAGACCTCTGATAGCCAGGTCTGTTTAAGAGCAAGTTCTCTGTCTGCAAAATTTTATATCTTTATTATTATTTATTATTATTACATCATCATCTGCCAAGCGCTGAGGATGGCATTATGTTAAAGTGTCAATGAAACAGCCTTTGAGAGCAACTTGCTTCCTCTGTGTTTCTTCTCTAGTTTTGTCTCACTTTTATCATGACTGTCTTGGCAGTTCCCTGCTCTCCAATCAACAGCACAGCCTTCCTCTGCTTCATGATGGTGTGCATCAGGAAGTCTGTCCTCACGTTGTCCACATTGGGAACCAGGATGGATGAGTAGTCAGGGACATGGTCTTTGGGGTAGACATACTCTGGGACCTGGCAAGTGATAGAAATTGGAAAAAGCATTGGTGGACTGGTCAGGGTCAGGGACCTTAGATATAGATGTACAGGCAATGAATGGTTCTATGGCAACAGACCTTGTTGACCAGTGTTCCCACTGTCCCTGCTCAGTGACAGTGAACTCAAAGATGGTCTGGTCGTCCTGAGTGGGTGGCAGGTCCAGAGACGAGCTGTGGCCCTTTAAACAGAAAGACACAACAGGAAGCTTTACTCTGAAGTCAATACTGCTCCAAAACCCCCCAACCCAACAGAGGCAAATAAAAGATTAGGTCTGCAGCAGCACTAGATATATAGTCTGTCCTGAGGGTGGTGCCAGAAGGAGGATCAGAAGACCCCAGGGTCTATTCTCTGTGGAACATCAACATCAGTGCCGGATCTTGATGATAGACCTCAACATAACTACAACAAAGAGAAGGACACCTTTAGGAAGGCCTCCATCTTGGCTCTGTCGTCCAGCTCCAGCAGGGCACCAAGAGACCACATGACTGCAAACACAAACAGTCGACCCAAGTCGCCATGGCAATCCTGTTTCTCCTCTGCTGCTGGGAGCAAACCCTGAACATATGAATATGAAAAATAAACTCCAGGACTGTGTCAGCATGAGATGACGACAGGAGGTTAAACTTAAGTCTGAAAAGGTTATGTCAACATCTACAATAACAATAAATGTATCTGAGATCTTTGTTGTGTTGCACTGGTGTGTTTCACTGGTGTGTCCCACCTGCAGCAGGTCAATGGTCTGTCTGATGTACATACACTCCAGCACTTGCATCTTAGGCGACACGGCAGTGAAGACAAAGTCCAACAGGTCCTGTGGGTGGAGCAGAAAACAGGAATCAGAAGTCTTTCTTAAACTTCTTAAAATCATAAACATATTATTTTTGTGATCAAAAATCAGTCAACAACACATTCCCTTAATGGGGAACCACGCCCCCATCCAGAGCATGCAGGTGGTGCCTCCACAGTCTTAAAACACCACAAGGTACAATCCATAATGACCCCTCCTGTGGCTAATCCCACCCCTATATTAAAAAAGGGGGTGACAGGCAGCAAATGCCAGTGCAACTAGGACTACATGGTACACACTCTACCAGGTGAGCAGCAGAGGCGCCCTGCTTGCTGTGTCACGTCCAGTTTTTCTCTCTTTTAGCTCTGTGTTTGGTCTCCACCAGTGCCTAAGCGAAATATCTGTTATTTAGCCACTAAATGCTCTACTATGTTTGTAGAAATCATAGAAACAGCTTGGAAGGAAACCTGATGTCAGTTTGAAAAGTGGTCACGATCCTCATTTTATCCACACCTGGTAGCAGCTGTCAAAGCAGAGTTTAAGGGTGTTGGCTTGTGGGTCTGGAAGCTTCTGTAGCCAGGCCTGCAGGATGGGGCTCCAGCTGAGCACTGAGGAGCTCATGAACACCATCCCGTTCCTGGACACCGTGGCTGGGGAGGCGTTATCAATGTTGTGAGGCTCAAAGACAATCTGAAAGCAGGACACAAGCACATTTTCAACCCCTCACCACTATTTGAGTCAGTTTTTAATTATTGTCTTAAATTAAACTGACTAAATATAAAGACTTAAGTCCTCAAACCCCTGGATTCAGCTCACAGACACATGACAGACATTTGTTGTGATGTCACCTTGCAGCAGGGAGCCATGGGGATTCGGTCTCCATTTGCCAGTGTCAGAGTTTTGTTGTCATCCAGAACTGAGTTGAGATTCTCAATCCAGATGGCATCCACCGGACCATCCAGCACAATCCAGATGTTTTCCCCCTGACACACACACACACACACACACACACATTATGTTTATGCCATGAATCTGTAAATCTGTGGAATAACCTATTGGAGGCATTGTAGCACCTTCTTAGCTTTAAGAGTCTTCCTCCACAGTGTGGAGAAGACACCATCGGTCCAGTCATTGGTAGTGACGTCCAGGGTGCCGAACATCTGTGAGGCCGTGATCGCTTTGGGATTCATCCTCATCTCGCGGTGGGGGGAGCCACACTCTGACATGGCCTTCATCAGTGTGTGAATGCAGGCAGTTTTCCCGGCGCCGCTGGGACCCAGTGTCATCATGCCTGCAACAGAAGTGGACTGTCTTTTAATGATGCCTGATGGTTCCCTCAAACAAAGCCGATCCCAGAACACCACTCCTGGGTTCTGTCTTGACTAATCTGTACCATGTCGAACTCTCTGTGTCTCATAGAGCTGAACCAGTTTGAGGATCCACGGAGGATGAGGGATCAGACCAGCCTGCTGAGCCTGACTGAAGATGGACGACTCCAAGTCTGGATACCCTGCCTTATCCAGGACTGCAGAATAGGACAGAGCAAGGGTGGATGGGGGTTAGGGGGTCGAAAACAAACCAAATATACAAATCATGGTTTGTGATCCAAAAATGAACAAACAACTACAGAATAAAACACTAAGTTAAACACAAACATTTCCCAGGAAATGTTCATGTGACACCACATCAGAAACCTCCACATACAGGAGAAAAATGCAGAAAAATGTATGTGTATGTGTGTTATTGTGTTACACAGTGAGAAACAGAGACCTACCAATGCCAGGAAACAAATCATTGACCAGACTCATGAACAGAGGCTCATCCTCATCCACCTACAGAGAGAAACAGAGCCCATGTAACTCCTGTGAAAATGTAATCATACTAACAAAAGCACAATTTCAACAGACACACACACCAATTTGGAGAGATTCATATCTCTCAAGACCCTCATCACCACCGTCTTCTCTGGTTCTGAGGGGTTGGATCTCTTCACGGCTCCCAGCGTCCTCAAAACCGACAAAATGTTCCTCAGACCAAAATCATAATGGACCTGGTGTAAATACAGAAGTTGATAACATCATTGAGCCAATTTTAAAAAGAAAAATATGATCATGTAGGTATGTTTCATTCTGAGAGATGTGTGAAAAATCTAATTGAAAATGAGACAAAGAAAGTTTTAGTTTAATTTTAGTTACGGAAACGAAAAAACGGAAATCTGGCAGTAAATGTAAAAGTAAAATTTGAAGGAAATTAAAGTTTTCATGTGCCTTTTCATGATTAATATTGGATAAAGAATCACCACTGTCAGTTTTCAAACCTGTTTGGACAGCTGCTCCTCACACAGTTTGTAGAGGGTGTAGAACTTCCTGCTGAGAACCTGGTTGTCACGAAAACCTGCACTGGCCAGTTTGACCCTCATGATGATTGCTCGGTCTGGGACCATCATTGCCACTGTACGGAACTGAATCTTCAGGTTCTCTGGCAGCTCCTGGCGACCAGCGTAACCAGGGTTCTGTAAGAGCAAAAGGTGTCTCGTAAAAATCCAGGTCTTTGATTGGTTCTGAAGTTGTACCTGCTAACTTCTGGGATAGTTCACATCCTCTTCTCTGGTTCTGGAGTACTCTGACATAATTTCTGGAAAAGTTCTGAGCTAATTCTGGGCTTAAACTGAGTTATATAACTGCTGATTTTTCCCTGCAGGGTGCTTCATTAATTCTTGGTTACCATGGTGAGGAAGATGCCAAACTCAGGGTCCATATCAACCACATCTCCATCTGTGAAGACAAACTGCTTCTTCTTGTTCTTCTTACACTGCAGGACGATGTAGATCTGCTGGGCAGCGACAGAGAGGACTGGAAGCTCAATGCGGTTGAATTCATCAAAGCAGCCCCAGGCTCCAGACTGGGCCAGACCTGCAGAGACACACAAGATAGATAGATAACCTTTATTGTCCCATAGGGAAATTTCTTTTTACAGTCTATCATCACATAAACACACACACACACATACACACAACAGCAAACACCGAAAGTTACTTTGCACTTTGCTTGACTGACCATAACCTAATAGATCATTTAATATGTTGTCTACACATGGCTGCTCAGAGGTGTGCTCTGTCACCAATTCCAGCTTGTACCTGCTTGACGCATCAAACTTTAAATGTGTTGGATTCTTCACATTTAACAGCTGTACCAGTGTTAACAGTGTAAGTTAGAAGGTGAAATCTGCATAATTTTCCTTCTGAATCGTTCTTATTCAAACAGTAGTGTTTGACTGGGATCGATTAGCAGTAACTGAATGGAGATGGTAGCAAGCAGGATGTTTGCCAAAATCATCCATTACACAGTGCACACACACCTTTGTAAATGCGTCCCAGTCCTCTGTAGTCCATCTGGTCTGAACAGTTGAAGACCACCACATATTTCCCCAGACAGCGACCCATGTCTTTGGTGGTCTCTGTCTTACCTGGAAAACACACGCACACACACACACACACAGTGGAGCAAATTGCCTCAAGGCCACTGACAGGACAGTGCAGTAGAGATATACTGTGTTACCTGTTCCTGCTGGACCAGCTGGGGCTCCACCCATACTCATCCCCAGAGCCTGGGACAGAGTGATGTAACACCTGGACAGATGTTCAGAGGAGCATTGAGATAATTGGCTGTGGCTGGATAATAATCATTATGTGCCCCCAAGCAGTCAGTGGGTTTAGTCTGTGTACCTGTCTGTCAGCGGGGTGATGACCAGTCTGTCTGTGCAGCCCAGGTATTCATTGCAGTAACTAAACTCCACATCTGTAATCTGGATGACACATCTGTCTGTCTCTTCCAAGAAGTAAAACCTTGATTGTTTTTGCCACTCGAAGTCTGATGCTGATCGCACATTCAGGCGCACCTAATGGAGATAACACAACACACAACTGTAAACCACCCATATCAATATTAAACTGTGTTTGTCCCTCTGTCCACCCACCAGCTCATCAAAGATGTCTCTCTGGTGGACATGGATGGTGATGAGAGTCTCATACTTGGTCCTCTCATTCCTACTCAGCTCCTTGGTCGTCATGTCGATCAGCTCATTGAGGAGGTCCAGAAACTTCTGATTGGTCGTCTGCATGATCTGCCAGTCAGAGGAGGGATAGTGAGGGAGGAGGATTGGACAGTACGCTACATGTTTCTCCTATGCTTTATTTTCTCAAAATAAAAAAGCACCTTCTTGTCAGACTTGCTGAGGACGAGTGCGTTCTCTGCATCTCTGGTCCAGATCATCTGGATTCCCAGTAGGCCGACCTGTGCAGGAAATGCTGACTGGAACTCCAGCAGCTTCAGGCCTGGGTCGCTGATGGTCAGAAAGGCCTGACGAATGATGGTATGGAGGGTCTGTCTTACTCCAGCCAGCAGCTGTCCTAGCCACATCTCAACATTCCCCTGCAAGAGACAAGACTTACAAGTAAATCTGCACCTTCTATGAGTCTAAGATAAGATCTGAGTTCATGATGATGTTCATGTGTTGTTACAGAGAGTCAAAAATAATATCAATCCTGAGCCAACAAGATTAAGGATATTGATTTTCTACAAGCTCCATACAGTATAAAGGTAGATGTCCATAGTGTGATTATAAAGCAGTTCTAGATTCTAAAATTCACTTTGAATGTTTCAAAGCCTCAGTCACACAGAGAGCACACAGTCTGTATTCAGAAACTGAGCCTTAAAACCAGCTGCCAGGACTTCTATAACAAAAACAGTGAACACTCTCAGCTATACTGGAGTAACACTCAGATCATTTTTTGAAGGAAATTGCACCATTTTCCTGATCCTGATGCCTCTCTGCAGATTTCCTGGGTTATGCTGCAGCAATGTTAGAACTAGGTGATTAGATAAAGTTTTTTGTGTGTACCTGTGCCAGGACAGGATGGCTCAGCTCCACAGTTTCTCCTTCTTGAGACTGAAAACTAAGGATCTGGTCGTAGATTTTCTCATTGAAAACAACTCTGTTAACATTGTCGAACAGACTGAGCAGATGAGCCTGACAGAGAGGGAAGGAGGGAATCTGGATTTAAAATGTGACTTTATCAACAATAACAAAAACAGTACCACAAGAAGGAAGGCAAAAGGCAGAGAGCTAAAATAAAAACTAAAATACATATTTATTAAGTGAAATAACAGTGTCAGATCACTTGTCCTTGGCCTGTTCACATGTGTGTTACCTGTATAGTGTGTGAGTCAGAGGCCTGACCCAGGATCTCCAGCAGGGCGGGGTCGGACACAAAGAAAAAACGAGGGAACACTAGGCGCTTCTTCTCCAGGTAACCAGACAGAGACTTCTGACAGAGCTCCAGCTGCTCCAGGAGGTGAGGGAGCAACTGGAGAAGCAGGAGGAGAGACTTTTACTTAACAACCATGTCAGAACATTGTGAGTGTTGTGCTGCACAGAGGCACATGTGCAGGCAGCACCTGGGTAAGAGTCTCATCTCCCACGCAGCACTGCACCACGTTGGGAATCTCATGTGCTCGCTGCATGATCCTCTGCCATGACTTGTCAATATTCTGGAAACGTTTGGCCTCCTGAATGAGGTAAAGACAAAGTTGTTTAACATGGGAGTAAATATTCAACAACAACATGTGATGTAACATGACAAACACTCAAACATGTGAGTTATCATGTTTTAACGCTGCAGCACAGCTGTGACAGAGTGACCAGACAAACTATCCGTACTGTGGTGTGGACAGTAAGGAGGTAAATGTTGGCATGGCAACAGCAGAACATGATGACAGGCTGCTAGGTTTTTGCTGTGACCTGAGGCAGCTGCTTGGCGATGTCTCCGCCCACAAATACAGCCTCCAGGTAGATCCAGAGGTTTTGAACTGACAACCACTTCTCAATGACCTCGGAGGTGTTGGAGAGTTTCTGGACCCACGTCTGGATGGACGGCTTAAATGGAGCATTGTACCTGCAGGAGGGAGGAGCGTAACCACGACAACCTCATTCATTTACTCTGAATATTTACTGCACCATTATTTTTTGCTTTTAACTTTTCACTTTCTATTATCACCTGTTGCTGAGCAGTGACGTCAGCACCATCAGACTGTCCTCCATCATGGAGATCTTCTCGGCGGTGTCGGCTCCTCTCAGCAGCAGTTCTCCTCTGGTCCTGAAGGAGGCGAAGCTGAGAGTGTGACCATTCCACTCAGCCACCACGTCCTTCAGCTTGGCATCAATGTCGCGCTCTTTCACTGCGCTGATACAAACATCCTGGCACACACATGTCAAGGTTATTGCATGGTCTGGATTCAGGAGATATTTCTGGAGTGTAGTCAGATGTGTGTTTTTAGTATCTCTGAACTGTCAAGTTTATAGCTACATCAGTTCTTATCATTATCTCTCATTTTTGTTGTTGAAATGTTCTTGATTGTGACTTTTTTTTTTTGCAAATAATATAGTAAAGAAAAATAATAATTAACAGTTTCTAACCTTGATCTAGAAAAGTATTTCCACCTTTGGGTGGTCATATTGTGGACATTTCAAGGTGATTCTCAACTTTTCCAGATGAAAACAACTGTCGCCAACTGAATGAATTACCTTAATTTTAAACGAGTAAAGTTTGGAAAACAGGAGTATCAGGAGGTTTAAACTGGAGAAAATAGTTAATATGAGGTGGATTTGCTTTTTTATTGGATTTCATGAAGTTCTTCAATTTAAGATCTGATAATCAGATTCATCAGTACCTCGATATCTTCCTTATGTTTGAGCAGTGGAGCCTCCATGATGTTTCTGAGGGAAAAACTCTCTGACTCCACCTGGAAGCTGTGACCAGTCAACTCACTGAGACGAGTCCAGTGTCTGGGTAGCATGGCCTGTTGGGCACAGGACATTAGAGCTTTAAAGGAGATTTGAAGGGCAACATTTCAAGATCTGTCATTTGACTACAGAGTTCACTTGAATCTGGGAAATACTGTCACTGAAGTGCAGTAAATCTTTCAAACATATATCTAGAATATTACAAAAATGGCTGACAGACGGGCTGTCCTACCTTGTTGGCCATCATGTAGAGCAGAGGGCAGGTCTCTGTGAAGTCATCAATGGTTTTCTTCAAATCTCTGAAGGCCTGCCACTCTTTCAGCGCCTTTGGGAGCTTCCTGATCCTGAAAAGACAAACACAGTGATAAAACTTTAACAATGGTTTTAATACAAAAAGTACTGACACTTTTCTCTTTCTGATGCGAGGGATTAAAATATTCAGCAATGTAATAACTCCTTCCTACTGCACCTGTTCTGAAAGTCCTGCAGCTCAGTATTGACTTTCTCAATGTTGAGGTCAGACCACAGGATGTCATAGTAGCCAGTGACACTGTCAATGACTGAATTATACAAACTGTAAAGTTTGGACAGCAGAGAGAGCTCCCGCTTGATTCTCTGAAGCTCCGGATACTCTGCAGGAAAGAGCAGGGCTGATTATGATGGAAGCAAGAGGAGAAGGAAGCATCGTGGAGGAGAGGGAGGTCAGCCAGTCACACCTTTAACAGGGAGTCCAAACAGCTCCTCTCCTCCAGAGCAGGTGATGTATTTCCTCCACAGCTGATCGAACTCAGCCTGGAAACTCTGCAGCCGTTCACTAGCTTCAACTGGAGCTATGCCCTCCACCCCTGGACCTCTGCGCACACACACACACACACAGTTGATACAGATACAAAAAACATTATTAATCCTCAAGGGCAATACAGTCCACCGTGGCCATACATATACAATCGTTCACACAATCTAACAAACGTAATGGAGGCATGATGAGGCATTGGAAATAAAACTCATATATACAAAGAAGGCAATTTGCCAATAAAGTGCAATAAATATAATGCAGAGAGCAGAGTGAATAACAAAGTACTGTCTGTGGACACACATCATAACTGTTTGTGCTTGATCTGTGTACCTGTCATTGTACTTGGTGCAGAAGCTCTGAAGCTGGCCCTGGAAACTCTCCACAGCAGACAGCAGGTCTGCCTTCATGCTGGGTTGAATCTTCACCAGAGTGTTCTGGTTCTGCACCACCTGAAACACAGCACACACACGCACACAGGTGTACCTCTGCACTCCAACCCCTGCTTAATATATTATGTTCTCCAACCCCTCCCTAAGCCTCACCAGAGCATTGAGGTTGTTCCAGGTGTACGTCAGACCGTCCACACGCTCTGCATTTCCAGTGTTGAAGAGCAGCTCATGTTTGTTGAGAAGAGCGAAGGATTCCTCCACCGGACCAATCGTGGCATCAATACGGACCTCGGCCTCCCGCACCTCAAACAGTCATGAATGCATTATCATCATTTAGAGAAGGAGTGCTAATGGAATCACTGACAAGTTGATCAATTAATGCCACAGGCCTCTGCACAGAGACACTGACTACTACAGCTATTTCATAGCAATAGAAGTCAGACAGATCAGACAGACATGAGTGACTGAGCCCAGCCATCCAATCACACGCTGGCTGACCTCTCTGAGTGCCCCCATGGCTCCTCGGACATCCTCAAGGTCTGTGATTGGACGCTGCAGACGCTTTGTAAGCCCGTCCACGAATGACAAGATGTCTTCCATGTCGGCGGACGCCCGATGGTGGAGCGCAGCGCCGAAGGCTCGTTTCCAGAGTCGACACTCCTGACTGAGAGCCAGCTTCAGCTCCTCAGTGTCGAAGAAGACTGAACTCACTGTATAGAAGGCTGGGAACTCAGAAATCTGCTCCTCCAGCTTCTGCAGGGACAACACACACAGGTGGAGACAAGAAATCAGTTACACCGGTTCAGGCTGAGCTGTTTATCACACTGCTGTTGCAAACAAAGAACAAAGTGAGTCAGAATAATTACATCCTGATGATTGGATCCTAATCTATAAATCCTGATCCTGTTGGTAACATTCAGTAACAGGTGCACTCACAGAGTAGAAGGAGATCTGAGTTCTGAACTCAGTCTGTGAGGGGTTGGACTGCAGGAAGGCCTGGACCTGCTCCTCTGGGTCCTGAACACATCAGGCTGTTAGTCCACATAATAACAACAACATCCTTATACACACACACACACGCACATGCGTGCACGCACGCACACACACATACACACACACACCTGGTTCCACAGAGTGGAGAAGTGAGAGAGTTCATTGAGAGTCTCAGCAGCTGGAGCTCTCAGACTTGACACGATGGAGCTCAGCTGGATCACCAACCTGCCCAAACAACATCAGCAGGTGACTCATCAATGTGGATGGAAGATTCAGTGTTTGTCTGACAGGTGTAATGATGTAGCAGACTGATTTTGCATCCAACTTGGCTTCAAGTTGGAATTTTTAATTTTTGGAATTTTTAATATGGGAGTCTATGGGGACTGGCTCGTGCCATGATATTTTAGTAATGGCTGAAATGCATGTTGATGATCAGTTCTATTAGAGTCTATGAAAACATCACATAGTGTTGGACTGACTTGGTGATGTCTTTATGTTCGGCTAGCTGTCTGTCAAGAGGTTTCAGCATCGGCGGCTTCACCAGGACATCGTCTCCTGCATCACGGACTGCAGCCTGCTCCACCTGCAGGAGAGGGAGAGATGCTGGAATGTGATTGGCTGTCTGCTGCTAACACAGGCTGAGTGAGACCATGACAAGCATACCTGCTGCTGTCTGTACTGCATGTGAGAGTAAGTCCACAGAGGAATGTCTCTCGTTACGGACAGCACAACGCTCACAAGCTTATTAACTGTGGCCTGAAGCATACACACAGATATCATTAATGTTCATTTGTATGATTTGAAGTGCAGATTGAGCATGGGGGAAACTGGAATATTGCAGAGATCAGTGGTTCTGTGAGGCACCTGTATGTCGTCCAGACTGGGTCTGAGGACGATGTTGGGGATGGAGAGCTGGATGGAGGCTTTAAAGAGAGGAGGAGGAGCTGACTGGCTGTTGCTGGAGGTGGAGGTGGAGGAGGAAGGCTGGTACTTGACATGAAGTCTCTTCCTCAGGGCATCCAGAGAGGATTTGGTGGCTGGGAAGAAAATGGAATCAGGCCTTTTATTTGTCCTTCATGTGCACTTTTGTCCAAAAAAAAACAAAACAAAACAAAACACCATGTGAATAAAGTGAATTAAAGTGATCAAGATTGAGAAAGGTTGTACGTTTTTTTCTATATAACTACTCTGAGACTAACTAAATAATGATTCTTCATGTCTCACTTATTCATAATGCTCTGGAAGTAAAGACAGATAAAAGAGAAGTATGGAAAACAGGGAGGGTGGAGGGAAACTCAGCCAAACTGAGAGCAGGAACAAAAAAAGGAGGGAGGACACATGGAAGGAAAGAGGACTGACTTTTGACCAGGGCTTCAGTGTTACGATGACAGAGCTGACCAATCAGGTTGTAGAAACGACAGGGAAGACAAGACTGACAGCGGGTCTTCTGTTTGGAGTCTGGTTGGAGACAATGGAGAGACTCCTGAGGAGGAGGAGGAGAAGAAAGGACACAAGGAGGGGAGAAGTGTGGGGGAAAAAAAGAAATTAATAATGAGTAATTTAAACATGACACACTACTCTTCGTGTGTGTGTGTGTGTGTGTGTGTGTTACCTCCAGATTAATAGTCTCCGTTGGCTTCATCTTCCTCTGCAACTCCTCAATCAACTCAAACACATATTTCTCGACCTGCTGACTCTGCCTGTACACACACACACACCAGGCGCACGCACACACACACATGCACAGTTAACTCCATACCCTATAACTACTAAACAGGTAAAATCACCATGACAACTTCTGAGGGCAGGCAGGTGACACACAGGTGTTTTAATTAGATTAGGAACATTTAGGATGTTAAACTTTACTGTCAAAGTCCAACACACACACACACACACACACACACACACACAGCAGCCAGGTGACCTTGCTGCTGTGACAGTGTTAGATAAATCCTAAGTGTTACCAGTTCAGTGTGACAGCAGCAGCGTGGACTGAGGCATCAGTCTGCAGCAGCAGCTCCTCAGGGGGGACAGGGTCTTCAGGCAGGACCAGCAGACAGCAGGAGGACATGGCCTGAAGCAGCCGACCAATTCGACAGTCCAGCAGATCTGTGGCCACTTTGGACATGTGGTCCAGGTCTTTCAGTGCCAGATACACACTGTCTATGACTGAGATACAGGAGCTCTGTTATCACCATGTTTCTTCATCACCTTCATGTTTACTGATAGTTGTTTAGTCTACTCCTGCTTACATCCGTCAGTATTGAGTGCGGTCCAGGACAGTGTGGTGAGTCCAGGGGAGAGCGCTGCCTCCACCTGGCCGATGAAAGGCTGCATCAGAGGGAGGAGGAGAGGCGGTATCCTGCCAACCACCAAGCTGTAGTCCTGGAGCAGCTCCAGCAGCCTGGAGCGCAGAGGACCATCGGGATGAGAGGAGAGGAAGGACAAATCATGTTAGTAAAGAGTGTGAAGAGTACACACATGTTAATACAAGCAGTATAGATATACCTATAGAATATATGTAGAAGTGTCACCAGTGTCTCACCTGCTGCGTAGAGATTTGAGCTGGGCCTCTCTGGTGGCCATTTTCAGGATGACTGCTGGCACAGTCACTCCCAGTTTGGTCATCCACCTGGTCTCCTGCAGGACCTCCAACACTACAGGGTCCAGGTTCACAAAGATCTCCTGGGAAACAAAACCACAACAAGAGGAGTTTAAAACCCTGAAGATGTCCTTCAGGGTTTGGGTGCTAAATCGGCCTGCTTCATCCTTACACCTGTTGTACAAACACTGAACTTGTCCTTACATCCACTCTGAGTCATAAGTCGTCAGTCATACCTTGCTGTTTTCATGTCTGACCAGCAGGGCGGCACTCAGACACTGTGGGGCACTCTCTGCAGCCTGACTCCACCCACGTAGGTGCAGCACCTCGTACTGCAGAAACACCACCGCCATCTTGTTGTAGATCTGAATCACCTTGGTCAGCTCCGGTCCCTGTGACAGAAGTGGCGGGGTCAGTGAGGTCGCACTGATCCATGACACTGATGTGAGACTGTGGTGCTGTCCCATTCCTCCACACTTGGCTGAGTGCGCTTGGCTACGCACACACTTTGGTGATGTTTTGTCATGTGGAACGTACATTTGCCTAGAGTGTGCAAGTACGTATTAAGTGGCCAAGTACACGTTAGTATTTAAAAACCAAATGGGACACACTTCACAACCTTTACATTGCACGATCTGTGCGTAAAATGCAGCTGCTTGTGCTGGCATCGTTTGGCATTCTTCTTGGCCATGACAGTATTTTAAGAATGGGACTACAATATTGACTTACAGTTACAGTTATAAAACATATTTCTTACATTGAAATTTCTTCATTTCTGCATTTTGTGTGGCTCCTGATTAGCTCCCAGCGATGGCAGACTTCACCAGCTGGTGCACTGTGGGATTAATGCTTGGCCAACTACCGCTCAGGTGCGGTCTTACCGTAAGTGTGGATAAAGTGCAAATCAAGCGCACTGCACTTTTGGTCGTTGGAGAAACGGGGACACACATGCGCACTTACACTAAGCCTGTGAATGCACACGCCAAGTGCCCAAGCATGTAAGTGTGATCGAGTGTGCATATTGGGACAGGCCCTGTACCTTGAGGACATCAAGCTTCTTTTTCAGGATCAACATGGGGGCTTCAATCTTCCTGTAGA
Source organism: Caranx ignobilis (assembly GCA_021432705.1). Taxonomy (NCBI): domain Eukaryota; kingdom Metazoa; phylum Chordata; class Actinopteri; order Carangiformes; family Carangidae; genus Caranx; species Caranx ignobilis. The sequence continues at coordinate 2,289,796 of MU269986.1, read as the reverse complement.
GCTGACGACACCACAGGACCCTACCTGCCACCTGAGAAGGGTGAGGCGTCAGACAGACAAGTGATGGCAGCCTGTCTCTCTACTCTTGGTCTTACTCACTGAAAACTGCCACAAGTCTCTGGTCTGGGTTTCTACATGTCTGATACTAAACTGATACAGCATCAGGTCTGATCTCATTGTAATAAGAGTTGCAGAAAATAGAGCGGGAAACAGAAAAAGTAGTTTGTTTCTTCACTGACTGAGAGAATCAGTTGCTATTTACAGTATTTAATAATTGAAAAATCCTTTTTAAAAAGCCAAATATTTGGTTTTTATTTTTCTGTCTTACATGGTCAGTTATTTGATCAAGACAAGAGAACTGAACATGCCATAAGAACAACAGTTCTCAGGTAGTTTTGGTCCTTTAATGTCTTTTTATGATAGGTCACTATGAGAGACAGATCAGAGGAGAGAGAGAGAGGTGGGGATGAATTGCAGCAAACAGATTTGAACCTGGACCTTGACCTGTGCTAACGAGGGCATAGATGGGCACCAGAGAGCCTCTTCTATGTATACAAATCAGCAGATCAGTCAATAATGAAAACAGTAGCAGCCCTGACAGGTGTTTGTACCGGAGGCAGATTGCGTCCGATGGGCGGTCGCTCCCACTGTCTCTGGTAGGTCTTCCTCAGCAGCTCCAGCTCTCGGCTGTAGCGCTGCAGCAGCAGCAGGTAGTGCTGCTTCAGGTCCAGACGAGCTGCTGGACCGGACTCAAACACCATCAGCAGCTCCAGCATCCGCTCCGTCTGAAACATAAACACACTTCAGTGGTCAGAACTAGGTAACACGTGTTGGTATGAATGTTTTCACAATGCGAGGAGAGCTGGAGTCAGACTCACTGTGAGAGACTGATTGAACCAGAAGTCCAGCAGAGACTGAAGAGACTGTAACACACCCTGGACCTGGAGCTGGAAGTCTGCATAGTCACTGTCAAACTAGCACACACACAGAAAACAGTCAAGTTATAATTAGTAGCTTTTCCACATTGTCCTTCTTCAAGTCACAGGTTAAAGAGTCCCCTTGGAGGTTTTCAACTATATATTTTAACCAGATGAAGGACTTTAGTCACTGGATGTCTGAATTTTATGTTATCTCATGTTGTCTGTATGTGAGCATACTGAAGAGAACCAGTGAATCACTGGTGTCCACAGGAAGCTGCTGGTGAAGCACTAAGTTCTCACAGTTTTTTGGGGGCATTTTTGTCTTCACTTAGATAGAGGCATGGATGTTTGCCCCGGTTTGACACGGCTGACAGTGAATGAATCCAAAACTCCCAAGATCTCACACTATGTCATAACATTACCAAACGCTGTTGGATTGATGTCACTGAGAGACCCCTTGAGGCAGGACTTACACACTATGCCTTTACATTACCATAACATCTATTCACACTTCTATTCTTCTCTTTATTTGATTTTCCACAGTTTTTTTATTTTTTATTTGAATTACCTGCACTTCTCTTCTACCGTTGGTGAAGCACACTATAGTATAATACAGCATTCTATACATGTAGTGTATAAGGTCACCTCCAGCTTGCGGTGGTCCAGGATGTCGTAGGTCTTGGATTTGATTGTGGACACAATGTTCTGGTAGCGAACATAAATCTTCTCCACACCCTCCACCTGAAACACAGCTCAGCTCAGTGCCAATCAGTCTTCTTCATATGAGCTTCAGCATCATCAAGAACCAGACCTGGAGCAGCTTCAGCAAGAACTGATCATTTTAGTATCTAAAATCACCTTCATGTTTTGCAGAGCAGCCAGACTCTCCAGTGTGGACGCCACGTCAGCGATCTTCTCCAGACGTCTGCAGAAGGCATCAAACTTCCCGAAGATGTAGTTTTCACTGAGAGAACGAAGACACAGAGACAGAGAAAAGTTAGTTGAGGGTTGTGAGGATGAAACGAGAGACAGAGCTCAGTGTTTACCTAAAGTCAAACTGTCTGTTCTCTGGATTCTCCCTCAGTTTGTCTCTGACGCCGTGGAAGCTCCTCTGGTACTCCACATTGAGACTACAACACTCAGAGATTCGCTGCAGCAGCACCTGTCTACACACAGAGCACACACACAATTAAGATTATTTGTGACCCATGAGGGTATTTCAAGTAGGTTTGGAAATAATTTTGGTGAAAAGATGTAATTAACATAAAATTTCATATTAAGGCCGATCACTAGGGTTGCAAAATTTCCGGAAAATTTCGGAAAATGTCTGGAACATTTCCAAAATTCCTGGTAAATTTCCCAAATTCCCAGTAAATTGCCAGAAACTTTGGAAATTTTCTGCTGCTTTCCCTACTGAATCACTGCTTGTTATATAAACTGCCATCATATTCTTGTTTCTATCTCATTCTGATAGAAATCACATCCATAACAACAACTGGAGAATCAAAATCAATAGCTGGTTAGCAACAGAAAGATCTGAAAATAAAGAGATGGAATAATCTCACCAGAAAGAAAAGAAAATCTGATTTAAAATCATCCTGATGTGCAGTTGTATTATCAAAATAAATAGTGCTCTGAAAACATTTTATGTAACGTCTGTATTGTTGGAGAGTTAAATGTGGGATTTTCAGCTGAGCCCTGAGGTAGAAAAGGTTGGGAACCGCTGTTACTCTGTATTGTTTGGTATGATCCTGTCCAGTCTTGTTTAATCTCATCCTTTCACTAATGCAGTTTAAAATTATGTCATTTCATCTATTTTTTTTTCTATTCACCAGTCCTGTCTTTTTTTGTTTTTCACAAACTTGTCTAATCTGGACTCATAATTTACATCTGTCTTGTTTGGAGATTTCTGTACATTTTGTTATACAGTGTCAGATCACTGCTAACATGTTGACAGGGCTTCCTGATCTCTACAGACCAGTCCTGACAAATCCTGCTCACCTCATGAGATCCACTCCAAAGGAGCCTCTGCTGGTCTGGTCTGCTCTTATGTAGTTAAATTTCATATTATCTAATGTCATTTGGTCTTGCTTGGTCAGGCATCATTTCATTTTGCCTGCATCTACTCTCTTTCTACTCTCTTCTCCTCTAATATGTCCAGGTCCAGAGTCCAGTGCTCTGTACCTGCTGTGGTGCCAGATGCGTGTGACGCCCTGTGACAGGTAGCTCCTGCAGGTGGTGATCATCTGGTTGGTGACCTTGAGCAGCAGAGAGGTCATCCTCTCTGAGGTGTTGTAGAACTGGGAGACGGTGTGGATCATCCTGATTCTGGTCATCAGACTGGGGATGTGCTCCAGGATACTGGTCTGTCAGAGCCAGAGGGAAGAGGGAGGAGGGAGGGTTAGACATACCACAGCAGCTCCATCACCTCAGCAGGGCTCATTGTCTCAGACACAAGGGATCTAAATCAGGGGTCTCAAACTCATTCCACAAAGGGCTGCAGGTCTTTGTTCTAACCAAGCAGCAGCACACGAGACTTGACTCAGTCAACTGATCTCAGTCTTCAGACAGCTGATTGGTCAAACTGTGTGTTCTTGATTGGTTGGAACAAAACCTGCAGCCATTCGGCCCCTTTGTGGAATGAGTTTGACACCCCTGCTCTAAATAAATGCAGCAGAACCAGAGACATCATATTCCACACATTCTTGTCCCTCTTGAAAACCTGCTGCCTTCATTACCCATAATGCACCTGGACCTGAATACTCAGGTGGCTAATTGGAAGAGGAAGTATTCCATGTGGAAAATTTGTGCAAAATGCTTATCACTTACACAAATATGGACATGAACTGAAGTATACTGTTGTAATGTGCAGTTATCTAAACATCTGAGTTTATGTATGTAGAGTAAATTTAAAATACTCTGTACTTTTTTTTTAAACAATGATAATAAATTTTGAAACTTAGGAAAGTGCTTTTCCTGTTCCTTGACCAATTTTTCATTGGTTCTATCTGTAGCAGGTTTCTGGCTCCTGGTCTCTTGTTTCTTTACAAAGACAGGGGCAGTTTATTTTTACCGGAGTGCATTTCCCCAGCGGTCCAAAGAACTTGTCCAAGGTGTAGAGGTACTTCACATTGTCTTTGGCCTCGTTAGCCACAACAGTGATGTCTCTGTCCTGATATAAATCAATTAATCAATAATTAATCATGACATCAGCAACTTCATCAAACTTGGACTAGTTCTTAGATCAGAAGCTGACCAGCTCTTTCCAGGTTCGCAGAGTCCGGGATTTGGCAACCTGCAGAACTCCCACAGTCCTTTTCACCTGAGGGTGCTTCACCTCCTCCATCAGACTAACACACACACAAATTACAGAGACATATACGAAAGATTATATATATACATCAGACACTGACACTGGATTAGATTGGATAGAATTTGGATAAGATTAAATTATTGTATCCTGAACTGGATAAATTAAACTGGATTAGATTGGACAACATTAGATTAAGCAAGAAAGACTACAATGAAAAGACTAAAGAAAATGTTTGATTCATAGAGCACAGGTGACATTAAACACAACACGATAAGGCAAAGCAGAGCTAGTGTATAAACAGAGATTACAAAAGCCATGGTCCACCGGATGTGGGTTTGATGAGGTAGGATTAAAACTGAAGTAAAATGTGATTAGAGGAGACAAACGTGGACAACACCAGACCGACTGAGAGAATGTTAGATTAAACACAATAACAGAACTAGAGAAAAAGATTCAGAATATCTCTGACGTCCACCTGTTCAAGGTGACCATGCGCCTCTTCCAGTGCTCCAGCTCAGCTGATGGCCCAACGTCATCGGCCTCCTTCCTCAGCTGCTCGCTCTCTGTCAACGCCTGCTTGATCTGATAGTTCCACACAGAGACCACACCCTCTAGATGCTCCACCAGCTCGCTGTTATTGGCTGAGAGCAAATATATCAAAATGATGTATTTCTACATAGAATGTCATTAAAGCTATTTTGTTCCTTCAGTATTGTGATGTTGCCTCAGATCACAGTGTGAAAGCAGCAGCAGCAAAATGAGCAGAAGAAGAACAGGTAGAAGAGTTGACAGCTGTGCAGTAGTTGATGTTGCTACCTGCAGAGGTGTAGTCTGCAGGGCTGCTCAGCTGGCTGATAGCGTCAGGAAGGTCGACCTGCTCCAGCTGGAACTTTCTCTCCATGTTGAGTCTGACAGAGCTCAGATTGGAGACAAAGTGGTCCACAGAGGACAGAAAGGACCGGACGTCTGGGTGGGACGCTCCCCCCTCCATTGAGCCCCACATCTGGACTCAGCAGAAACAATAACAGGTTCACATCAGGCTGAGTACAGGAAGAAGCTAAACCCTCCATGTCACTGTTGTTTTATTCTTTCAGGTCTGTTTGACACAGCGCTCTAAACTGTCACCTTCATTCACAACCATCTTGGCTTTGAGGATACACCTCAGGTTTACACTTGGTTCATCATATACTGTCCATGCATTAGAGATCCAATAATTCAGACCTCATCCAGATGTGGTCTGAGCCACATGTTACCTCAGGTAAGGTCAATCACTTTTGGCATTCATGTTGATGCTGTACATTAAAAAGGTCTTTGTTGTTTTGGTGGGACAGTTTCTCAGCTGTTTTGTTTTATTATTTGTTCAGTAGTTGTGTTGTTTTTGACCTCACTATGCCCCACCTGAAGGCAGTTTTTTTTAGGTTAGTTTGAAGTCAGAGTTCAGTTTAGTTTAATTTGTTTTTAGTTGCATGAATAGCTTTCTTCATTTTGAGTTAATGAATGGATCTTTTAGTGCTCAGTCTCTCCCTTTCATCTGTGAGTCATGTACCTGCTGTGCCCTGAGGGCTGGTAACATGACGTGAGTCATCAGAGTTTCCAGACCCTTCAGGATGCCGTCGTCACTGCAGTCCAACATGCCAAAGTTCACCTCCTGCAAAGACAGCATGAAGACATCACGCAGCCGCATCCCCGGCACAGCTCCTCCAGCTTCACCCTCTCTGAAAGAGATCATTCTGTTTCTGAGGTCCAGTCACTGACCTGCTGCACGTTGGCCGTGGTTATTGCCTTGTCAGTGGTTCTCAAGAAGAACAGACACTTCCCCAGCAATGGCTAGAAAAAACACAAAGAGGCGATGTTCAGCTTCAGGTTCATCAGGCTCTGTGGCTGTACTGTATTCAAAGGGACAGAGAAGAGCTCTCACCCAAACCAGGAGAACACATGGAGCCTACACTGTGAGCAGAAGCACTGAATGATATTTTCCTGTGGCCAATACAGGTTCACATTCAAGAAGGATTCAGCTGCATTCTACTGAATTAAAGCTCCATTCAGTATAAAGGTAGATGTCTATGTGCTGCCTGTTCAGGTCTCAGACCGGAAGTCTGTTACACTGCAGAGCAGACTATGTAGACCTGGAAATAAATATATTTGGAAAATCTAAGCACTTGTGTCTTCGATCTTCTACTTGCATCAAACATTCCCACGCTGTGAGCTCATGAGAAGACAGAAAAAAGAAAACACATGAGAACTTGCACAAAAATATATGAAATTGCGTCTTGAAATTTTAATGGAGAAGTTACAGAAAAATACCAAGTCTCTTGACTCATATTTTTGTTACAACCTCAATTGCACAAATGTGTTCTGTCATGTTCCCTGTTAACCAGGTTTAGCTCAGTTTTGGGGGTCTAACTGGAGGCCTCTCACCTTTGTGAGATTTATCCTACAAATGTTTTCATCCCAAAAGCAGCGTATTCTGTTTTTTTTCCTGTGTTGTCATAGAAGTGGCTGCCATTCTTCTTTAGATGGAACAAACTCTAACTTTTAGTTGAATTCGCAGAAGGTTGAACATTTAAAACCATGACCAAGATTCATTAGCACCATTATCAGCATGTAGCTTGTTAGCTCAAGCTCCTCTCTTCTTCTCCTCTGGGTTTCTCAGACAGCATCTTGACAAAAGCAAAGATGGGAACTGAACACCAACCAGTTTCCAGGCTATATGGTGTCTTATAAGCTGGAGTTTGTTTTGTTTCACCTTGCTAACTGTCAAAGCACAGGATTTTCTGCCATAGCAACACAACACAGACTCAACCAGAGTCTGTTTTTGTCTCTGAGGCAAGACAATACAGGTATGCATATGTTCATGTACTCAGGGTCACATGAAACCTTTAAGGACCTAAGGAGCTTTATTTACATAATGACACTGCTTAATCAAAAACCCACAAAAAACATCCTCAATTCCAGAGTTAGGCAAAAAAACATACAAGGAGAAAAGTTGCATGGAGACCTTGTTGTGTTGTCATCTCAACAAAAAACAGCATTAGATGTTAGCATACACAAAAACTAAAGCTAACTGGCTCTTGCAGCTTGGATTCGTAGTTAAATGGGGCCAGTGATGGCAATATGCTGCAGCAGCACTGTTTAGTGCATGTGTTGTGCTGTATGTTTATTTATTGTTTTTTATGGCTCTGTTTTTCTCTACAGGGATAATAAGAATTACCTTGACCTTCACTCTTGTGATCTCTCACTCTCATAACTTAGCTGCTGGTTAAGGCAGTTAGTGTTTACCTCAGAGCTCCCTGTAGTGAGGAAGAGTTTCTTCTGAGCCACAGTGTCCACAGAGGAGGACTGACTCCACAACAGATTCTAGGAAGAAAAACATGGGAGAGCCAAAAAGGGATAATGGGAAAAGGAAGGTAGAAAAGGTTTAGAAACAGACAGGATGCAGAACTTGAGAGCAGAGAGAATGGAGGAGGTGTCATTCTACACAGATTTAATGTCAGAACATATTTAATGTGTGAAAGTTACCTGATTCACACTCTGATGGAAGAACATCAGCTTCTTGGATCCATTGGAAGCAAAAAAATCTTCAATAAGGCTGAACTGAAGGAATTAGACATGAATGATCCACAGTTTAAATCCTGATTGTTTCTGGGCTCTATAATGTCGGAGCTGGGCTCTAGGGCTACCTTGTCATCAGAGATAAGAGCATCCTCCACCTCGGTCTCCCCCAGCGTCACAGCGTCCGACAGCCTGCTGATCAAGTATTTGTGTCGGGCATCCAGTGCTCCTCGTCTATTCTCCTTCATGGCTCTCACCTGCTTTGCTATCTCTCTCCTTGCCTCATTGGACAGCAGCATCATCCTTTTACCAGATACCTGGACACAACTTAGTCAGTGAATACACTGCACAGAAGGACACAACTGTGTTATACTTCTGATCCTGCAGGTCAGAGCACAAGTGCATCTCTAAGAGTCAGTCCTTTTGTTGTTGTCAGATTATTTATGACATTAATTTGAGGAACTCTGTCAGGACAGGCCCTGTGCCTGCCTGTGTCCACTGTCCACTGAACAGATTCTAAAATGACCTGATTAATCCCAGTCCAGTGTTTCCTTTCTTTTAGCTCTGTTTTTGGTCTCCACCAGCTCCTGAGGCGAATGTCTGGCTCTTATGAACTGAACCAAAACCACATGATGCTGACGTGATGATATAAACCTGCTTTGCCTTGAATGTACTAAAATGCATCCAAACAGTTCAACAGTCCAAGTGTTATCAGCATGAATCACTTTCTATTAACATACAGCATTTCCATTCTCACACTTGCGATTTTGAGTGCACAAGTGTGTTCACAATGACAAGTGTTCCTGGATGTGTTTGGATGGAAGTGTATAACTTCCGCTCACTCTCTCTCTCTTTTCCCCTCTGTGTCTGTCTTGTTTGAATTTGAATCATGTATGTAAAGCACTTTGGTCAACATCTGTTGTTTTTAAATGTGCTATAGAAATAAAGATGACCTGACTTATATCTGACTGATGAACATACAATAGAAAACAACAACAGAAGAACAACAGAAACACATCATATTGCAGATGTTGTGACCGTGATTTGTAATTATTAGTGTGGTCATTTTCACTTTCAAAATACTACTAATAATAGTGATGTAATGTAATTTGTTGCATCTTGTACCAAACTAACATGTCTCTTTCCATCTTCAGATAATGATTTTTTGGCCAGTGTGTCTGTACAACTGCTAACAGTGCATAACAATGTTGTGACCCATTTTACCGTTACAAAAACAAACAAACAAAAAAACATGCAGCCCTTGCAATTCAGATGTTGAACTTGGCTTTATTGTGATTTTGATTATATTGAAACTAATTATGCAGCCCTAATCAGTTGCCATCTTGATAAGGTAGCAGAAGAGAAGGGACCACAATCAAATCAAAATTTCAAAAGGGAAATGGAGAAGTGGTCGTGGCAGCTTTGTTTCTATGTTGCAAAAATAGATAGATAGAATAGATAGAAAAAATGAGAAAAGCAGTCATCTGTTACTGCTTCCAGTGAGTGGACATTAGCAGTGTATCTGATTTCATTCAAATGCAGTTGGTCTGTCTGGCTGTTAGGAATGATAGTTTCTACTGAGAGTTCCTTTTTTTTCTTCCTTTCATTTTTTTTTTACACTTATTTCCACTAATAGTTTTGATTTACTTTTAACTATTGTGAATTCAGCATACCTGCAGTGTAGCGCACTCTGTGGCAGGCTGCTGTTACTGTTTACTCACTGAGGTGCCAGCAGTTGGGGACGGAGCAGCTGCCGGGGAAGTCACATGATTGATGGCTCTCAGGTTCTCACCTCCTATTCGTCGGTGTCCTCTGCCAATCGCACCTGGGAGTCACAAGAATAAACAGCAGCAGTGTATAAGAATTATCACTAGTCTTACACCAATCAGCACTAATTGGTCGCAGTAGTGGTAGAGCCAATGTGGCTCTGGAAGGTGAGGTCAGCGTCGAGGATGACACCAAGATTTCTAACTTGCATGACAGGTTCCAGAGACAATTGTGAGCATTTAAAAGATATTAAAGTAATATTATTTGTATTAGTAACATTACAGGAACTATATGTGTTAGTGTTAACCTGAGGGTCAGTGTCAGTGACAGCATCAGTAGTAGCTCATTCAGCAACAGACTAACTTTATATGACCCTGTACATCCCTTTTTGACCTATTTCACAATTTCTATCCATCATGACAGCTCTGACTATGGTTTCAGTTTCTGGATCAGTGAGGTGTCTGTACCTTTGCGCAAGTGGAGCTCAGGAGGTCTGTCTTTGCTACTTGCTCCGCCTTCCTCCTCCTCTTTCTCTCCTTCAGGGCCATTCAGGATCTCCATCCCAGGATTGAGGCTCTGATCTGGGGCAGGATGTACTCCCAGTGCACCTGCCTGGAGCTCAGTGGTTGGGGACGGAGTGGAAACGTTCAGCCCAGGGTCAGAGCTGTCAGCTGGGGGAACAGTAGACCCCTGCTCCATCTGAGAGACCTCAGCTGGATCTGTCATCTGAAAGTCAAGACATATTGATGTTATATTTCACCTCATTTCATGATGGAAACATATGTGTATATGTGAATACACCCAAAAACCATCACCTCTGTGTTGATTTACCATCTTTCCAAACTTACGCTAAGATATCAGACATTATGACAGGTTCAAACAGACACTCCTGACTATAAATCCTCCTGTGGAACACCCTGAGCTGCCTGAGTGCCTCTGTGCCAAACAGAGAACTGCTGTAAAATGAGGCTTTAAGGCTGCAAGAGAGGAGAGCAGTGGTAACTGACCTGTGTGTTGTCTGTCCTGCCAGACATCCAGAGCCTGAGGAGAAGTCCCTGCTGCTCAGGACAAATTCCACGAATACAGAACGAACAGAGTCAGAGACTTAGTTCGAGAGAGGCACCAAGACAATGACCAAGAGGGAGACAGACGAGGAAGTAAATCAAAATTGCCTCTACAGAGGAAAAGTTTCACTGTTGCCACGGTAACCCTGGCAGGCAACTAAACACACAACAAAGCTGCCTCCTACCACAAGGAGAGAGGAGAGACAGTGTGTTGACCAGTGCAACCAGTTTTTCAGTTTGTTTTTTTGTTTTACAAAACATGACACTGTAAGTGAAGGGGGTGGGGGTGGCTCGGGGTGGGGGTAGGGAGATAAACTGATTTAAAATTAAAATTGCTTGATACAGAATCAGAATGGTGGTGAATCAATTTTAATTTTTTAACTTAAAACAGAAACTTATATTTCCACCAACAATATTGTAGTGACTTGTGTTACATGGGAATCAGAAGGGCTGTTCATAAAGGTGTCTGGATTATCATAACAATCTGTAATCTGTACACTAGCTTTATGTAAATGAAATATATTGTAAATACAAGTGTAAAAACATTCACCCTTAAAATGACTTAGATTCCACTTCATGACTCTTAGTTTGTCCGATTAGATCAAAATGTTGAAGACAGCTGCAAAACCCCATTCATCCACAAGATGGAGGTACAACACAAACATCGATCAATAACCTGCGCTGACTGACAGTTGCACACTTCAGAGCATCAGGACATTAAATCATCTTTAATAGAAAAAATGTTGAAGATTTTTGGAGGTGATCCAGAAGATGATGCAAAACCTGAGTAAAGACTAGAAAGGAGGACTGGTCTCTGTGAACTGACCTCAGAGCAGCTCCACAGTGAGACAAACTGCAGAGTCATGTCCACTTTTTCTGATTCCTCTGTCAGTCACTGTTGGATGAAGGAGCCCCCCACACACACACACACAAACACACACAATCTTCTTCTTCACTCTCATCACATTAAATGCCGCATCTGCCATCTGTGGAGAGAGGAGGATAAGAGACAACACAGGTGATAAAGATGTGTTTCCAGAGACTGACTTCATCAGTTGTCTTCACTGATGCAGCGCATCCATTATAAATCATGTAACAGTAAAAGCATCTGACTCTGCCTCTCTACTGACCTCAGAGTCTTCAGTCTATAGTCTGGACTCTTCACAAGATCACACAGCTCCTTCACATCTGAATCCTGCAGGTCGTTGAGACACAGGGTCAGTTCTCTCAGGTGGGAGGGGTTGGATCTCAGGGCAGAGGCCAGAGAAGAACAGCTGATGCCTGTCAGCCCACTGCCATTCAACCTGAATAAACAATAAAAGATGTTCAGGAGTTAAAGAGACAAACTTGAACTTGTTCACTGCTTCATCAACTGGTCAGAGCAAAATGCTTGGAAAGTCGAAGTTCAGAAATTGAGACTCAAACATTTGAACCAACAGGATAGATGTAAAAACAGGTGACAAACAGGTGACTTGGCCACCAATCATGATCAATGTGATTGGTCAATCAGCATCAATGCTTTTAGTCGCCAATGAGTTTAAACCTAAATCACCAGTGGTTATCACTCTGGTGTCTGTGGCTGAGGGAAGCACTGTGTGGTGTGCAGTGAGTGTGCAGGGCTCCAGACTGACTGTTTCATTATAGTATATCATTTAGTCACTCTTCTGTTTTAAGATATAGCCTACTTCTTCTTTTTTAAATTCTGTTAAACGTTCCGTTCTTGTTACCTTTTTGTATTTATGTATAATAAAATAATAATGATATAATATAATCGTTCTGTCCGTATGTTGGTGGGGTTTGTGCTTTCTTTTTGGCGGCGGCAGCAGCGGGGGGGGGGGGGGGGGGGGGGCTGCACCGAGGGATGGTTCGCCCAGGGCCGTAAAACTAGCCAGGACCGCCTCTGTACTGATATACTGATCATTTTAAGCATTGGGTTTAAATGTGAAATATAGCTTTTTAACTTGGTGGTTTTGCCTTTCACTTTACTACCAAACCCTCCACATTTGTCATGTAATGAGATTCTGCTGCTGCACAGTGGACACTTTGTTTTTATATATGATAATGAACAGTGGGACAGTGGGTAAGTTAGGTAATCAGAGTCTGTCTGAACACCATGGTCAGCTGTCTCAGTAACCCTTGTTGGAACCATCCATTGTAAGAGCTTAGTGTCATCAAAATTTCCCTATCATATTAATCCCAACACAGAACTAAAACATGGTGTCTGACCTCAGAATCTCCAGTCTACACTCCGGACTCCTCAGAAAACCACACACCAGCTCTGCTCCTTGATCCTTGAGGGCACTGTTGCCCAAGTCCAGGTCTATCAGATGAGAGGGGTTGGACTTTAGAGCTGAGATCACAGCAGAGCAGCTAATCTCTGTCATTCTGCAGCCACGAAAACTGAAAAAAATAATAAAAGATGAAGATAAAATAATTGATAATCAGTTAAATATCTCTGCCAATGGACTTCTCCCTAAAATGAGAAAACAAGTACTACAATACTTCTTTAAAATTCTGTTATCCATGCTCAGATGTGGATTAAAGATAAAAGATCCGCAGATTGCAACATTATCTGACCTCAGATACTCCAGTGCACATTGTGGATTCTTCAGAAAATCACACAGCAGCTCCACCCCTGAATCCTTCAGCTTGTTGATACTTAGGTCCAGCACTCTCAGATGGGAGGGGTTGACTTTCAGAACGGAGGCCAGAGAAGAACAGCTGACCTCTGTCAACTTGCAGAAATTCATACTGAATGGAGAATAAAAACAAAAAACGGTTTGAATAAAGCAGGTTTGGGGGTCAAAGCTCTTCTGTAAAATCCTTCAACGTCTCATCAACTGCTCAGAGAAGGGGAGTAGAAGTTTAGAAAACGGAAACTAACAGGATGTACATCAAAATCTGAGAGGCAGACAACACCCTGGACAGTTTACCAGGGCTGACACTCTGAGGCGTTCCCAGGCTACATGAAATATGGTATGTTATCTCTCTGGGTGTTGCAGAGTCCAGCAGCTGGACAAGCCTGGAGGTAACAACTCTCTCTCAATCAAAAGACCTTAAGATCCTAGCATGGACATTCATGGCAAACAGATACTGGAAACATGCCCATTTCGAAATCCCAATTGCTCCTCTTGAATCTGAGGTTCAGTCAGTTACGACCTCCTTTCCAGCACCCTGACCTATGCACTCTCCAAGAGGGTGAGCACTATGATGCCTAAATAACTGGAGAACACCCTCTGGCACCCCTTTTTAGATATGGGAATACCCACTCCAGTTGCCAACCTCAATGGAGTGTTGGATTGTCCAGAATCTTCAGCATCTCAGGACAACTTCTAGGGATATTTTCAGAGGACATGCTGCCATGGTTCATGAGTTCCTCAAAGTGTTCTTCAGAGTCAGCAGTACTCATCTGCTGTTTTAGGGCCCAGTTTGAGCCAGGCTCTGCTTCCCCTTCCTGATCATCAAATGGTTTGCCAGAACTTGCTCAAGGCCAGAGAACTTAAGCCCAACAACAGAAACAGCCATTAATCAATTCAAAGTGAATGGATTCAAGTTATATACGTGGATAAATTAGGTTCAGTTATGGATTAAAGATGTACGCTTAGAATAGGAACAGTGAACCACTGACCTCAGAGCCCTTAGTTTACAGTCTGGATTCTTCATAACACCACTGAGCAGCTTCACTCCTAAGTCCCGCAGATCATTGCGGGACAGGTGCAGTTCTCTCAGATGAAAGGGGTTGCACTTCAGAGCCCAGGCCAGAGATCCACAGCTGAGCTCAGACAAATTGCATCTTGCCAGTCTAAAGAAATAATAAAAACATGCAAGTCTTCATCATCGGTTCAAGGCTGAAGAAGCGTTTTTTTGCTATTGTCCATGAGACAGAATGTCAGAAGTGGTACTAGTGACTACTGCAGTTGTCTGGGAGGAAGCTTGTCACTGATCACATCATCAGTCTTCAGTTTTAATCTTCCTCAGTTTTTCACATCTTGCTGTTGGCTGACAACATGGAAAAACATTTCAATTTGGAGAATTATAAAATCAAAAATTAATTATGCTCTGAAGGCGTTTTCTTTCTCTTGTTTCAGTGGACCATAACAAAGAGGACCATAAAGATCCTCTGTGTGGATCAGTATAATGTCAGCCCCATATCTGCAGGTTAATATCAACACCAGTTTGACATCACATTACTGTCAGCACAGAACTGAAGCGTGGTGTCTAACCTCAGGATTTCCAGTCTACAGTCAGAACTCTTAAGAAAACCACACAGTATCTTCACCCCTGAATCCTGCAGGTCGTTGTAACACAGGTCCAGTTCTCTCATGTGGGAGGGGTTGGATGTCAGGGCTGAGGTCAGAGAGACACAGCTGAACCCTGTCAAACTGCAGCCCTCTAATCTGTGTAAAGAAAAAACAGGTGACTTTAGGAGACAAGGTTCTCCACTGGTGAGACAGAAGGTGAGCTGTTGCATTATGGGATGGCAAATACTGAATACACTCAATCCAGCATGGCTTGCTCTATATGGGATGTGCTAAATTATAACATCATAAACAGTAAGTATAAAATGTCACATAATTCTTTAAGGACACCTTCATGTAATCCCCCCCCTCCACATGGAGAAGATTCTATGTTCATGTGACTTGATGAGATGAGTGTGTGTTTGTAAAAGAGAAGTGCCACCACAGAGATTTTCAGATCAGGTACCTGACAAACCGGGTCTAACAGCAGTGACAGTGGTTACAGGATGGAATAAACTTTTACTGTTAGTTAATGAGATAGTCAGCACATTCAAACAACACTATTACTGTTATTAGATTATACAACATTTACAATGTTGTTTACTCTAACAAGATTTGCAGTTAATGGTTATGTCAAAGCAACAGTTTAAAACAAGTTTCACAGCTGAAAAGTAATTGAAGAAAAAATGAAAATATGTCAGAACCACAATTCAAAAATGTAATTAATTAATTCAAACTGAATGCACTCAAGTTACAAATGAAGATAAGTTAGATTCAGTAGTAGATTAAAATTACAACAGAAGCAGACCTCAGAGTCTCCAGTTTGCAGTCTGGACTGTGCAGAAAAACACTCAGATCTATCACTCCTGAATTGTTGAGGTTATTGTTACGCAGGTCCAGGTATCTGAGATGGGAGGGGTTGGCCCTCAGAGCTGAGACTACAGAAGAAAAGCTGATGTCTGACACCTGGTTGCTGCCCAACCTGGATAAAGAACAGAACATGTAGGTAAACTCAATGACAATCAAGCAGATATGTCTAATCTAAAATGTTTAAAATGGCTTTGGCCCTCTGTTGTTTTGGATCATCATACTGTCAGCCTTTTTCATGTTGGCACCTTGTATTGGAGATGCAGTGTTATTGTTTGTGGTCACCTGACCAGGGTCTACAAATTGAAATCAGCTCCAGTCAGTGAACTGACCCTAGAGACTCCAGTTGACAGTTTGAGCTCTCCAGTCCATCACACAGAATCTTCAGCCGTGAATCACACAGGTAGTTTCCCCACAGGTTCAGTTCTCTCAGATGGGAGGGGCTGGATTTTAGGGCTGAGGCCACGACTTTCAAATGAGAGTCCAAGAGTTGACAATTGCTAAATCTGTGGTTAGAGAAATATAAAACATGTTACCATGACAAAAGTACACTTATTCATATGGTAACGAAACAAAATCATAATTTGTGTTTGACAGGAAACATTGTAAGTGCTACAAATTAAAGGCAGGAGATGGTGTAACATCTATTGACATTCGCATCATGGATTTAGTTGCAAAGCCAAAAAATGTCTCTTCCTCTTATCTGTATTATTGAACTATGTTGAGGGTTTATACTGTTTAGTGGCATAATATGATCAGAAAAATCAATTAAATCATTAATCACAGTTATTTGTTTGGCCATTTATTGTGACAGGCCTAGGTGGCGTAAAATCCACACTGAAACAAATATGCAGGTAGAGTGTGATGTTCTATCTGAAGAGGGGAAGGACGGTGCTTGGAGTGAGCCGGTGAGATAAAGTGGCAAAGCTCTGGACTTACTCAGCCTTCCTGCACTTCCTCACAACTGGAACCAGTCTCCATCGTCCCTTCTTTGTTGTGTTGTACTTCCAAGGGTCCAACACATCCAGAACCTCCTCTGACGTCAGCATCACGCGGGCCAGAGCTGAGCAGTGGATCCTGGAGAGTTTCAGCTCGGATTTGTCCTCCGCCTCCAGGAACTCCTGGATCTCCCGATAAACTCTCCGGTTGTGCAGCTCCATCGCATGGCGGAAGATGGTGACGTTTCTGTCGGGACAGATATCATAACAGCTCATCTCCACCTTCCCCAGCTTGAGAGGAACTCCTGTCAGCCTCCATCAGCTCCTGTGGACTCATCTTTTGTCCCTCATCTTACTTGTTCCACTTCCTCAGCGCCATCCTCACCCAGGACCTCAAGTGGGAGGTGAACATCAGCTCCCTTACATCCAAAGCGGAGCAGAGGATGTACTCCCTCAGGCAGCTGAAGAAGGTCAACATGCCTAAGACAATCATGGTGCACTTCTACTCAGCTGTCATCCATCCTCACCTCCTCCATCACCATATGGTACACTGCATCTTCTGCCAAGGACAAGACCAGGCTGCAGCGAATCATTCTTTCAGCGGAGAAGGTGATCGGCCGCAAGCTGCCCTCACTTGAGGAACTGTTTGTGGAATAACCCCAGTTTTAATCACAGCAGTGGTTTTTATCATCTCCCTCGTTACATAAGATTTGGTTCAAGTGATCACCTAATCAGTGCCTCACTAAGTCGAATGAGGTGTGCTCCCGCTGGAATTCAACAGACACTGGAATGGAACGGCTGCCAAACATGTAGAGATGTTGATCATTAAGAACATTTGGGAGTGGTCTCTTAATTTTTCCCAGAGCTGTATATTATGTTCTTGTGAGTATTGCTGTCTTGTGACGCTGTATGTCATACACCTTGCCTGTCACCGATCACCAAAGCAAATTCCTCGTAGGTGTATAACTAAGCTGTACAACTACCTGGCAATAAATCTATTCTATTTCCTCTTTGTCTGAGCCAGCAGGAAGTGTGAGTACAGGTCAGCCAGGGTCTTGGGCATGAAAGTGTTTTCTATCCATAGTGACAGAAAGCACAACAACAGGATTTTGGTAGGAATAAGTCATATCTTCTCAGCAGTTCACCACTTTCTGGAGCTTTGACCAAGCCAGAGTAATTTTGTTTTTAAATAGTGTCTTCAACTGAATGTTTACATGAGGACAGGATTCTAACTGTAATTCAACTGACTGCTGCAAAGGTTGACTTGTATCATGTTCTGTCCTACATACTATACCTACGTATTTCTATTGAGAACTTTACTATTGTTTTATTTCATACGCACGAAATACTGTATCTTTTTATTGTCAAACAAGCTTCGCTGTTTTGAATTCATTTACATTACATGAAGTGTAGTACATGATTATTGTTCAGTGACGAGAAGGCGGCGACATGACGTTTGTGTTAGCAACCGACCGGGACACGGCGACGCCCCCCTTTTTACGTCCCGTGTTCACAGACCGAGTGAGGCAGGTTAGTCACCGACGGCAGTCCACCAGGAGGCTAAAGCAGGCTCCCTGACAGAGGTTTAATAATGCATGATACAGTCGCACTTACGCACCGTCACCGACGCTGCTCCATCTTCAACAACAGTCAAACTTACTGGCAACAGGAAACACGTGACTTCCAGTCAAGCCTTTCAAAATAAGACGAATCCTCTGTAGACCTGAACCGTTACCATAGACTGTACCGTTACACTAAAAAAAAGCTGACAGTATTTTTCGGGCTTTAAGGCGCACTGAAACTCAATTAATTTTCTCAAAAATCAACAGTGCGCCTTATAATCCGGTGCGCTTTATGTATTAATTCTGGCTGTGTTTACTAACCTCGAACCGATTTTATGTCGTACACAGCGCTCAAAAATCTGGATTAGCGGAGCATTACGGCTACCGTAGTCTGGAGCCTCGCGGAGTAATAATTCATGGATCTATTATAAAATATGCTCATATAATACATCCATGGTAATAGTACAGGTGGGCCTACTGTGCTTCAACATACCGGTAATATTGCGGTGTGCGTGTATAAGGACCCCAAAATGCCACCTGTTAAGAGAGATGCTTACGAAGCGGATTTCAAACTCAAGGCTATCAGTCACGCATTAGAACATGGGAATAGAGCAGCTGCGAGCCTTAAAGCCCAGAAAATACGGTGCATTTGCATTTTAAATAACTGAAATAAAGAAATGGTTAAAGGTGTTGTGTTTTGAGTTAATTTTTCTGATGTGTTGTTTCTGTGGTCAAGTAATTATTCACTTTTGTTTACACACACACACACACAACCTTGTTCACATTTGTATATACACTAATGTATGACCACAATAAAAAAGAAAACAAAATAATAAATAAATATGTTTGTAGTAAAAATAAATAAATAAATAATAATAAAAAGGAACTAGAGTGAAACTGTTCAGAAATAAAGCTCTACTACCACTCTAACCTTTTGGAAAGGTAACTATCCTCTGTGTTAACTGGAAAGAAAGACAGAAAATGGTTTCTGATGAGTTATCAGTTGTATGTGACCTCGCCAGGTGAGGTTGTGTATTTTTGCCTTGTGTTAAGATGCCATGTGTTTGTGTACAAATGCACGGTGTTTGCAAAGTGCAAATGGCCAATGAAATCACAGCAACAGTGAAGACACCCTCTCCAAAGCATATAAAAGATGACAGTCTGTCACTTGGCAGCACAGATCCTTTCCACTCAACACATCAGCAACTCCTTGTCCTGCTCCTGAGACAGAGAGACACCGACATGATCCTGCTCCTCTTCCTTATTGGTCTGGCTCTGGGTGCAGAGGGCCGACCTGATGAAGCTAAAATAAACATCGCTGTGGGTGATCATATCGTGGAGGTGCCTCAGTTAAGCTGTCCCCCAGGCTGGTATAAGTACCATGGCCGCTACTACAAGTACATTCCCGCACGTCAGACCTGGGCCGATGCAGAGCTCCACTGCGTGTCAGAGGGTGGCAACCTGGTGTCTATCCACAGCGAGGATGAAGATTCTTTTGTTCGATCTTTCATCAAGTACTTTGATCCTGCTCAGGGGTTTACCTGGATTGGACTCAGCGACACACAAAAGGAAGGAAGCTGGATGTGGTCTGATGGGTCTGCTGCTAAGTTTTTCTCTTGGTGTGCGGAACAGCCAGATAATGATGGCAACACTGAAGACTGTGTGCAGATCAATGCTGGTAGCAATTTAAAATGGAATGACATTGAGTGCTCTGATACATATGCCTCTGTCTGTGTATCTCACATGCCCTATTGAACTGGATGATTTTCCATCTGTTGCCCTGTGTAATGCAGCTCCCCTGCATCATAAAGATAGATGTACAACTGTACAATAATACGGGGACTTTCTTTGATGTGACCTCATCTTGAATAAAGGGATTGTCTGAAGACACTCATTTCTCTAATGTCTTTTATATGTGTGTGTATATATATATATATATATATATATATATATATATATATATATATATGTAGAGAGAGAGAGAGAGAGAGAGAGAGAGAGCCTGTCTTTATTCCCCTAAAGTAGATCCAAAACACACAGTTCTTCTCCTGAAGCTTCTATAATGTTCTTAAATTACAGACACATAAAATGAAAGATCAGCTCATTTTAAGATGTTGCATAATCCCAGTGTTATTGTTACTGCTGCATTAAATATAAAATCTGGTCTTAACCACAGTGTAGTTGTTACATGTTATGAAGAAAATGAATGAAGAAGGAGGTATTTTCCACCGCATCACTGTGCCATGAGCGAGGCACATTATAATGTTGCTCAGGGAGGATAAAACTTTGGATCATGTGTACTCTAACATCAAGAGTGCATACAGAGCCATACCCCTTCCACACCTAGGACAGTCTGATCACCTCTCATTGTTCCTGGCCCCAGCATACACCCCCCTCAGCCGAAAACAAAGCCCAAAAGACAGACCATTATCACCTGGCCTGACGACGCCCTCCCCCGACTCCAGGACTGCTTTGAACAGACACAGTGGGAGACTTTCCACCATGAGGACCTGACCACATTCACAGACACAGTACTATCTTACATCAAGTACTGCATGGGTATGGTCACTGTGGAGAAGACCATCCAGGTGTACCCAAACCAGAAACCATGGATGACCAGCCAGGTCCGATCACTTCTCCGGGCCCGCGATGCAGCCTTCAGATCCGGCGACAGAGCACTTTACAGCACAGCTCGCGCCAACCTGAGGAGAGACATCAAGGCTGCCAAAGCAGACTACAAGGGAAGATAGAAGGGCAACTCAACAACCCCGACAGATGTGGCAGAGCATACAGTCCCTCACCAACTACAAGGGCTCTGCTGCGATTCCTGGGGACTCAGACGTGGCACTGGCAGAGGAGCTAAACAGCTTCTTTGCCCGCTTTGAGTCCCAAGCCCAGTACTCAGTCACACCACCCCAACCTCCACTACATCCCACACCAACCTCTGACACCACCCCACTCACCGTGGAGGTAGTGGACGTGAGACGTGTGCTCCGTGCTGTCAACCCCAGAAAGGCTACAGGACCGGATGGAGTACCAGGGAAAGTACTCAAGGCATGTGCTGACCAACTTGCACCAGTCTTCACTGTCATTTTCAACCTGTCACTGGAACAAGCCACCATCCCAGCCTGCCTAAAATCGGCCACCATCATCCCAGTGCCCAAGAAGTCACCCACAAACAATCTCAACGACTTCTGCCCAGTAGCACTCACCCCAATCATCACAAAGTGCTTTGAAAAACTGGTACTGAGACACATCAAAGCCTGTCTCCCCCCCACCCTTGACCCACATCAGTTTGCATACCGGCCAAATAGATCCACTGAGGATGCAATAACCACCGCTCTCCACGCTGCACTGAGCCACCTCGAGAAAGGGGGAGCTATGTCAGAATGCTCTTCATCGACTACAGCTCAGCCTTTAACACAATAATACCGGACATTCTTATCCCCAAGTTGGCCAACCTGGGGCTCCCACCCTCCACCTGCTCCTGGATCAAGGACTTTCTGGTCAACCGACCCCAGCACGTGAAGCTGGGTCCTCACCTCTCATCCACCCGAACGCTCAGCACCGGCTCGCCCCAAGGCTGTGTGCTGAGCCCACTACTCTACTCACTCTACACGCACGACTGCAGACCCACCCACCCTGAGAACATCATTGTGAAATTCGCGGATGACACAACGGTGGTGGGGATGATCACAGAGGGGAATGAGACGGCCTACAGAGATGAGGTCCTTAGACTCAGTGAGTGGTGCGCCCTCAACAACCTGGCGCTGAACATCTCCAAAACTAAGGAACTCATCCTGGACTTCCGACGGAACAAAGCCGCTCCTGCCCCCTGTACATCAACGACGAATGTGTGGAGCGAGTGGAGTCCTTCAAATTCCTTGGGGTCCACATCTCTGCTGACCTCTCCTGGGCAGCCAACACCACCGCACTGGTCAAAAAGGCACAGCAGAGGCTACACTTCCTGAGAGTGCTCAGGAAAGAGCAACTCAACACCAACCTGCTGGTGACCTTCTACTGGTCAGCCATTGAGAGCCTGCTGACCTATGCTGTGTCAGTGTGGCACTCAAGCTGCACAGAAGCGGACAGGAAAAGACTGCAGAGGGTGACCAACACAGCACAAAAGATCATCAGCTGCCCCCTACCTCCCCTGTCCACCATCTACAACTCCCGGTGCCTAGGAAGGGCAAAGAGCAACATAAAAGACTATACACATCCTGGCTTCCACCTCTTCAACCTGCTGCCCTCTGGCAGGCGCTACAGGACCATACCAGCCAAAACAAACAGACTCAGAGACAGTTTCTTCCCAAGAGCCGTCACCATACTCAACTCAAGCTTGCACTAAGAAACTGATCCAGACTCAACCAAGATCTGTCACTGCACTACAAAATGTCTCAACACCGCCATTTGCGTATCAATAAGTAACATGCTCTCAGACATCTACTTCAGTCTTAGTACTGTAAAGTGTCATCTTTGCACTATTATATTACAGCATACTTGCACTAAAATGCCATGGCTACCTCTACCACGTGCTGCTAACCACTACAGTCACTTATTTTCCCTACCTCATTTCACTTTTATTGTACATAATTTTCTATCTATTTAATGTCTATTTTATGTCTATTTAATGTGTGCACTTTATGGTGAAGCTTTAAATCTCATTGTACTTTGTATAATGACAATAAAGGCATTCAATTCAATTCAATTCAATTCAAGAAAGGTTCATCATGTCCAAGATGCATCAGTATTATATATGAAGCTTCATAAGACAAGATTGGTGGTGGATTCATTTCTTTCTGCTGGCCCACAGAGCCTCTACTGATTTCTCACTTTGACAGCAGCTCTTAAAGAAAAGCTTGTTGCATGATAGTTTAGACATTACATCCCTCATGCCAATATGATTTCTGATCATTTCACGAATTCATGGAGAAATCAGTCACAGATGCTGCAGAGCCTCCTGTCAGCTGTCAGTATCCTCAGACCAGATCATGTGGGCGCCTGGTGTTGTGAACGTGTGTGTGGATGGATAAAATTTCTCCATAGAGGAAACTGAGCTGTCGATATTTTCTTATATCATTATATATACAGCTAAGTCATATTTAGCAAGTTAGTTAACAAGGGTGTTTGTGAATATTAGTTGATGTTACCTAATAGATTTGAGCCAAATCTAGCGAGTGTGCTGTTGAGACAGCCCACTTCAACCTGGAAACATGGAAAAATATTTCAATTTGGAGAATAATAAAATCAAAAATTAATTATGCTCTGAAGGTTTTTTTTCTCTTGTTCAGTGGACCATAACAAAGAGGACCATGAAGTATTCAGTTTTGTTTAGAAGAAGGTTTTTGCTGTGTAATTGTTTTGTTGTCATTCTGTTATTCCCAATTAAAAGACAGACTGCTGTGAGCAAAAAAAGAGCACAGTTCAGCAACACTTCTGCTCTGATTCAAGATATAGTTTACACAGGATTTAGAGTCGACTAATCAGTAAGTGAAGATAAATAATGATGATGAGATTTTGAGAGACAGATCACTTAGCATCACAAATTGAAAAAGTTCTAGTTTTTAGAATTTATAGACTTTTTTCTCAATTTGTAACATATTTTCTTGAAATTCTGATGTGCTTTTTTTAAATTATTGTTATTTTTTTTTAACTTTTAACTTAAACTGTTTTACATGTCTATTAAATGTAGTTCGATCCCTGGTCAAAGAGATGATTTGGTTTGGTTTTGTTTGCTTTGCTAATCATGTTCCAGAGTTCAACAGTGAACAGTTTTCCTTTTCTTTGATTTCTTGTTTTTCACTTTGGTTAACGTGCAGCCAGACACTCCTCATATTTCTCATGAGACTATACTCTGCTGGAAAATCTCAACTCCGGACACCTCTGGTCTCTTTATAGAGTCTGGACAAACAGATTGTTTTCAAAACCCCCATCAAGACCATTGACCAGGCAGAGGGACAGACCTGGATGGGATTGGGGGAAGGAAGGTGGATGTCGACTGAGGGGTCTTGAGTTCATCCAGGACAGCTAAATGATGGGAATGAAGACTGTGTAAATATTGAGCAGTAATGACTGGAAGGGCAATGATCCACCTTGATCTAATATTTACCCCTGTGTTTGTGCATCTCACGAACACCAGCCTGGCATGATAAGTGCCTGGCAGATTGAACCAGTCATTTCATGATTGATTCAACCTGCTGCCTTTCCCCCTGCTGCGCTGTTGAAATGCTCTGACCAACGTCTGATAGACAACAATACAGTTACTCTGATCAACAATACAGAAACATAAAGACCGTTTCTTTAGGTTCTTTAAGTCAGTCAGTCAGTCACTTCAACACTGTCACCAGTTAATGAAACCTTCTCACTACAGACACAAAATGTTTTAGTCCTTTAATAGAAAGTGATTGAAAGTGATTTAATAAATAAATACGTTGGTAGTAAAATAAATAAATAAATAATAATAAAAAGGAACTAGAGTGAAACTGTTCAGAAATAAAGCTCTACTACCACTCTAACCTTTTGGAAAGGTAACTATCCTCTGTGTTAACTGGAAAGAAAGACAGAAAATGGTTTCTGATGAGTCATCAGTTTTATGGACCTCGCCAGGTGAGGTTGTGTATTTTTGCCTTGTGTTAAGATGCCATGTGTTTGTGTACAAATGCACGGTGTTTGCAAAGTGCAAATAGCCAATGAAATCACAGCAACAGAGAAGACACCCTCTCCAAAGCATATAAAAGATGACAGTCTGTCACTTGGCAGCACAGATCCTTTCCACTCAACACATCAGCAACTCCTTGTCCTGCTCCTGAGACAGAGAGACACCGACATGATCCTGCTCCTCTTCCTTATTGGTCTGGCTCTGGGTGCAGAGGGCCGACCTGATGAAGCTAAAATAAACATCGCTGTGGGTGATCATATCGTGGAGGTGCCTCAGTTAAGCTGTCCCCCAGGCTGGTATAAGTACCATGGCCGCTACTACAAGTACATTCCCGCACGTCAGACCTGGGCCGATGCAGAGCTCCACTGCGTGTCAGAGGGTGGCAACCTGGTGTCTATCCACAGCGAGGATGAAGATTCTTTTGTTCGATCTTTCATCAAGTACTTTGATCCTGCTCAGGGGTTTACCTGGATTGGACTCAGCGACACACAAAAGGAAGGAAGCTGGATGTGGTCTGATGGGTCTGCTGCTAAGTTTTTCTCTTGGAGTGTGGGACAGCCAGATAATGCTGGCAACACTGAAGACTGTGTGCAGATCAATGCTGGTAGCAATTTTAAATGGAATGACATTGAGTGCTCTGATACATATGCCTCTGTCTGTGTATCTCACATGCCCTGTTGAACTGGGTGATTTTCCATCTGTTGCCCTGTGTAATGCAGCTCCCCTGCATCATAAAGATAGATGTACAACTGTACAATAATATGGGGACTTTCTTTGATGTGACCTCATCTTGAATAAAAGGGATTGTCTGAAGACACTCATTTCTCTAATGTCTTTTATATGTGTGTGTATATATATATATATATATATATATATAGAGAGAGAGAGAGAGAGAGAGAGAGAGAGAAAGAGAAAGAGAGAGCCTGTCTTTATTCCCCTAAAGTAGATCCAAAACACACAGTTCTTCTCCTGAAGCTTCTATAATGTTCTTAAATTACAGACACATAAAATGAAAGATCAGCTCATTTTAAGATGTTGCATAATCCCAGTGTTATTGTTACTGCTGCATTAAATATAAAATCTGGTGAAGAGGGAGGTATTTTCCACCGCATCACTGTGCCATGAGCGAGGCACATTATAATGTTGCTCTGGAGCGGCTGCAGTGTCCATTCAAATACAGTTTGACTATGAAAGTCCCAGGTGTTCAGGAAAGATTGCAATGAGATGAGATTAATACCATAAGACTTTTATGAGCACTTTAACATGGTGAAAGGTTCATCATGTCCAAGATGCATCAGTATTATATATGAAGCTTCATAAGACAAGATTGGTGGTGGATTCATTTCTTTCTGCTGGCCCACAGAGCCTCTACTGATTTCTCACTTTGACAGCAGCTCTTAAAGAAAAGCTTGTTGCATGATAGTTTAGACATTACATCCCTCATGCCAATATGATTTCTGATCATTTCACGAATTCATGGAGAAATCAGTCACAGATGCTGCAGAGCCTCCTGTCAGCTGTCAGTATCCTCAGACCAGATCATGTGGGCGCCTGGTGTTGTGAACGTGTGTGTGGATGGATAAAATTTCTCCATAGAGGAAACTGAGCTGTCGATATTTTCTTATATCATTATATATACAGCTAAGTCATATTTAGCAAGTTAGTTAACAAGGGTGTTTGCGAATATTAGTTGATGTTACCTAATAGATTTGAGCCAAATCTAGCGAGTGTGCTGTTGAGACAGCCCACTTCAACCTGGAAACATGGAAAAATATTTCAATTTGGAGAATAATAAAATCAAAAATTAATTATGCTCTGAAGGGTTTTTTCTCTTGTTCAGTGGACCATAACAAAGAGGACCATGAAGTATTCAGTTTTGTTTAGAAGAAGGTTTTTGCTGTGTAATTGTTTTGTTGTCATTCTGTTATTCCCAATTAAAAGACAGACTGCTGTGAGCAAAAAAAGAGCACAGTTCAGCAACACTTCTGCTCTGATTCAAGATATAGTTTACACAGGATTTAGAGTCGACTAATCAGTAAGTGAAGATAAATAATGATGATGAGATTTTGAGAGACAGATCACTTAGCATCACAAATTGAAAAAGTTCTAGTATTTAGAATTTATGGACTTTTTTTCTCAATTTGTAACATATTTTCTTGAAATTCTGATGTGCTTTTTTTTTTTTTTTAATTATTGTTATTTTTTTAACTTTTAACTTAAACTGTTTTACGTGTCTATTAAATGTAGTTCGATCCCTGGTCAAAGAGATGATTTGGTTTTGTTTTGTTTGCTTTGCTAATCATGTTCCACACTGTAAAAAATAAAAAAAATCCGTAATATAACAGAATTTTACTGTTTATTTTACAGATTTTTTCTGTATTTTTCAAATACAATTAAAATTACAAAAATAGACTGTGATTTTGCATGTCAAATGTAAAATAACATGATATAACTATAACTGTGAAAAATATGATATTTCTGTTCTTTTAGAAAAAAAACAGTTAAATTCTATTTTACAACTATAAAAAAAAAGAAATCATATAAAATTACTGAGAAATGAATATTAAAAGAACTGTTTAATTTGTAATTTTACTAGAATTTGTTTGTTAATTGACTAATATCTTCATTGAAAATAACCATAACTACTGTAATTTCCCGGATGGTAACATTTATTAACATTACATTAACCTTTATTTTGAAAGGACACAGGAAAAGGGGAAAGCTTGAGAGGGTGAACAAGATCCAAAGAGTTGGACTTGAACTTAGGGCTGCTGCAGCAAGGACCTCTACTTATGGGGCATCAGCACCACCAAGTGAGCTATAGAACACCTGCAATGAAATGCTTTCAACCAAGCATTTCACTGATGGAGATGCTGCTACTTGATTACTGCTGCTAACTGTTGAGTGTAAATCAGTTTAGGATGCAAACACAGTCCCATTAACACTCAGACATTAGTGGATAATATCTGTAGAATAGTTTTTTGGTGGTGGTGCGTTAGGTTACAGTACCACCACCTTATTTTAATTTTAATCCAGGAAAAAGTCTGAGTCTGTAGTCTGAGTATGAATGACTTGTCTTGAGTTTCAAAAGGAATTCCTGCAGACCCTTGCTCCTGAATGACCACTGCCATCAGAGCCACTCCAGCTTCCTGGTATGCCTTCAGCATATCCCGAAAAGGAAATAGATATTGAGCATGTGCTGGTATAATAAAGTTACAAATATCTGTGACGGGGTGGAGGAACTGAACCCAAAAGCAGCCAGACAGGGAAACGGTTGAACAGGTTTATTATAAAACAAAGGGCAGGAAGGAAGGTAGTCCGGAGTCCAGGGTGAAAACTAAAAGGTGCGAGAGAGTGCTGATCTGTGGGCTGGTGTGAGGCACGGAGGGAGACACTGGGAGGATGTTGATTGGCAACAGGTGAGTGCAATCAGCCTCAGCGCCACGGACGGGGGATGGGAGCAGCCTCTGGGGAAAGGTAAGCAACCACACACAGCACAAACAGGAAAAGGAACTCTGGCAACAGCCTTTCAAAATAAAACCACAAGTCCATAATCATCACAATCTTTCATTTTGTTTCATATAAGGGCTTAATTATATAACTGTATTAACACAAAAATACGTCAAATTAAAAAATGTGAGTTAAACAGTGAAAGTATAATTTATAGGAATAAAAAGTAATAGTGAGAAAGTATGAAACATTGCAAGGACACACTGTGTTATATTTCTAAAAAAAAAAAAAAAAGATCTAAATACATGTAGAGGCAAGAATTGCAAACAACATACATCACAAAGTCTTGAATTCTTTCACAGCATGTCTGACTTAAAGCTGGGGTTGGTAATCTTGGAGAGCTAGCAAGGGAAGCTAGCAAGATTTGAAAATTGCACCTCCTGAGTTCCTCCCCCCTCCTCCCCCTCCCGTCAGCGTGTACGTCCAAGCCACGCCCCCACAAACTGGAACGCGCACCGCACGAAAATGAGAAGCCGCAGGAGTAGTACTGTATATATATATAAAACGTAGCTACTTTTGTAGCTTGTATTAGCTAATGCTAATATTAGCTTCTCTGTGGGTTTAAAACGGGTCAGTGACGCTAGTATTGAATAGATTATAGTATACTATAATCTATTCAATACTAGATTATAGTATAATATAATTATAGTATTATTGATTATAACTGATTATTTTCGTTCCTTTTTTGAATACATAATGTATTGATAACTCAGAAGGCAGAAGGATCATTTCACCCAGTAACAAAAAGTGTTTCTGAACAGGATTACCAACCCCATCTTTAAATATTCTGTTGCTGCAACGTCTCTCTGCACACTATTTGTGCAATTAAAAAAGTTTGCAGACTGGGGCCGGAACAAGGTCATGAGAATAACGCGACATGCCATTCTGTTGGAACACTGAACAACGTGACGCTGAGCACTTGTCAAATTCCTGTGGAAAGCGCCGTTCCTGTTTGGGTTGGTGGAAGGACATTGTTCGGCAGCGAATATCGGGACTGGAGGAAGGACGAAGCTGCAAGGCAAGTATATCGAACTCAAGCTGAGCAGCATTAGCTTGGTAATAATTTACCACTATGGCTTTACTCAGTCGGTAAAAGGCACTGACCTATTTTTTTTTTAGCATGAATGCAATTGAAATGTTACAAAGCAGGGCTGGTGTCGGCGTTTCCTGACAGAGTAAGCTACATCCCCGCTAGCTGTTCCAGATGCTAGCAGGTGCAAGTGGCGGATGCTATTCGCCACCGCTAACACCCGCTAGCTCGAGGCTAACTTCAACTAGCGGACGGTTTTCCTACCTGTCGCACCATGGTCCTGGAGGCTCCCATAGCCGGCGACGGTCGTGTATCGGCCCGCGGCTCCAGCGGTTCAGTCGGACTGTTTTTTCCTTTGCAGTCCTGACTAGTCCTGTTGCTGCTGCTGCTGCTGTCAGGGGCAGGAGGCCTGCAAGGGCCCAGTTTGAATGTTGTGTTTACAAACTGCAACGAAGAAACCTCAAGACTCTGTCTTTAAGCAGTAAAATAATGGCTTACAAGATCCTGCTATTTTCACATGAATCATACAAGCCTAATAAAAAAAGAGATTCACTACCAACTGTACGTTTTATGAGCAGCAACTAACTAGTCAACAAATTAACTTATCAGTTAACAGTGAGTCATTACATTTGCTTTTGTGAACTGTCTCGCACTCTCTCTGTATTTCCACAGATCTCTTCAGAGCTCCATCCCCCTGCACCAGCCAACCAACCGCCGCCTCCATCACCTCCTTTCTCCTGCTGTTAAACCAGCCTGCACTCCCTGCTCACGACCCAGTCTGCCGTCCAGTAGTCCCATTAAGCTGGCCTTCCCTCCCTGCCCACCAGGAGCTGCCTTCATCATTTTTCGTTAACTGTCTGATTCCATTTCCATGTTTTCTATATTCCATGTTGTAAATTGTTTCTTGTCTGTATACAACAAATATCTCACGTCTGCCCGTCCTGGGTGAGGGATCCCTCCTCTGTTGCTCACCCTGAGGTTTCTCCATTTTTCCCTGTTAAAGGGTTTTCTTGGGAGTTGTTCCTCAGTCCATGTGAGGGTCTAAGGGCAGAGGATGTTATGCTGTGTAAAGCCCTTAGAGACAAACTGTAAAAACGGGCTGTACAAATAAAATTGCCTTGCCTTGCCTTGCCTTGTTCTTGTTAAGCTAAGTCTCATTTAAACACAACTCACTTAAGCCCCTTTCTTACTGGCCAACAAAACTGTTTAAACCATTTAAAATTAAAATAATTCTTGTGTAATTATACAGGTGAGTGTAGTTTAAGTTGAAAGTCCATTAAATATTCAGGAAATCTATCTACTGCAGCAGCTTGACCACAGAGCGATTAAATGTCTCACAGTAAGGAACGTTGCGATCAGCTGATGTTGCGCAGTTCTCCAGTGTGTGTGCAGTGCACAGAATATGCACAAGAGAGTTTCCTACCGCCACAAGTTGTCGTAGTTTTGGGACAACACCGTTGTACGTACCGACGTTAACAGCAGCCCCGTCCGTGCACACGGCGACCAACTTCGTTGTCCAGTCATCCAAGCCTGCGTCGTGGAAAAGCTTCTCAAGTCCATCTGTTATAGCCTGCGCGGTCCGTCAGCACCCAGCTCAATCAATCCAAGAAAGTCCGACGTGAATTCTCTGTTGCTGGACACAAACACGATGTAAACGATTTCCTGCTCGGTTTTTGTGATGTCCTCAGATCCGTCAAAAGCAGCCCCCAAAATTCAGCAGACTGCAACTTTTCTCTTAACTCCCCGCTGATGGTGTGTGCGATTGTCTGCATTATCCGTGTGCCTCCTTCACGTGAGTGACAAGCACCTCCGACATTCACTCCGAGCCGCTTCAGTAAAGTAATATCCTCAGAATAGGAAGACATGGGGCGTGTGTGTTTAGCCTTATGAAAGGCGAGGAGAAAAATATTACACAGGGCTTGCCGTTGTTCTTCATTTAGCTTGTCTCGCCATTTGGCAAGTGGACGAGTGGATATTTCTTCGTGACTAGCTTGTTTATTAGCAATGGCTTTTGCCACATTCACGTGCTCTTTGCTTTTCCGTGTTTATCAAATAAAGGATGATTGAAATTTTTGAGCCCTTATAAAACGCACCTGTTTTGTCTGCTAGCTGTGGATGCGAGCGGCAAATTTTGCACCACATTTCAGTGCGCTCCTCATTAACATCAAGCCACTGCACATCTTGGAGCCACTTTTCAGAAAAACCTCTCTTGTTCGGCTCTGGCTCTGTTTGTCGTTTCTTTGGTGGTGGTGAAACGCCAAAAAAGCTGCTCAATGTCTGTTGTTTTTTAGCTTCGTGTAGACAACGTCTCTGACGTCGGTAACTGTCAGGTACGCAAATGCGCCGTAGTGACACACGTGATGTTACGCAGTTCTCATTTTCGCCGCGCATGGGTACCTGCGCACCAGTTATGCCATAATGATTATAAACAAAGTTGAGTATATACTGTATGGTGCTCAGTGTTAATATCCAACATATGGCTGTTTACAAATGCAACATAAAGTTTGTGTTTCTCACCGAACAGCAGCGTCACAAACACCACAAACATCTTCATCTTCTCTGAAAAACACATACACGTTAAAGCTACTTCCTCCTGGAGCGACGTTCAGAACCAGACTGAACCCAGACTCAAAGTAACAGACAGAAGTAAACATTTGTGGCTGCAAAGTGTAGATAAGACAGACCAACTTCCACAGAGGTCAGCTGACAGAGAAGGGTCAACGAAACACTATCAACAGGTCCCTGGTATAATGTGTAAATGATGTCCACTGATAAATATAAATTCAATGATAAAAATAATCTGAATTAATTTGTTGAAGATGTGGAACAAATACAAAATCAACATTGAACTAGAATAAAAAAAATCTCACAAAGCTGTTGATGCACGTCCCTGTTGTATTTCTGTGTAATGTACAGTGTTGACATGAACCACAGAAACCGACAGGACTGAAATGTTGAAATAAGATCAACACGAAAGAAAAGAAAGAAAGAGAAAGTTTATCTCTTCAAATGATGGAGGTCAAACTACAGTGAAGCTGCTGAAGGAGATCAGACAGGAGGCAGTGAAGCTCCGCCCCCCCTCAGGTAGACACCTGGTGATGCTGAAGCTCAGGGAGGAACCTTCAGAAGACAATCAGACTTCTCCACCACAGGTCTGGGACCAGTTTCACAGAGACACACTGTGACTGAGTCTTAGACACAACCGTGAGACTTGACATACACTGGGGCTGCACTGTGGTACAAAGAATTCTGGGTAAAATTGTAAAATGGGCGACAAAGGAACCACATCCAACTGTGATTTTAGTATAAAAACTCTTCCTCCACAATAAAGACTGTGCCATGTTGATCAAGTACTAATGTTAACCCACATCATCATCTTTTCCAAAACCTAACCAGAGGCTTATTTTAGTCCCTTAACCACGACTGTTTGTTGCTGTTGGTACAGGGTGTGTGTTTATTACTGTTACCACAACAAAGGTCTGGTACACCTGTACACAACTGTGTCACAATTCACGGGACCACATCCTCCAGAGGTCTTTGAAGAGCGACTGCCTCCTTCAAACATGGCCGACACATGCAGCCCTGTTTTGTCTGTCCCAAGATATAAGAAACTGAAACACCAGGCAGAGTGGCAAGTGAAAGAAAGAGAGTTATAGTTCATCTGTGCAGCAGGTTATTGTGATCAATAGCTGTGGTTTGTTGATAGGTGACATCTAGTGGTCACAGTAATT
This sequence comes from Caranx ignobilis, assembly GCA_021432705.1. Lineage (NCBI taxonomy): Eukaryota > Metazoa > Chordata > Actinopteri > Carangiformes > Carangidae > Caranx > Caranx ignobilis. The sequence goes on along the minus strand of MU269986.1, from coordinate 2,256,646 downwards.
ATGGCAGGAGTGTTATGAATAAGTTACAATTTGACACTATATTTAAGCTATGATTTGACACTATATGCACTATTTAGTAATGTTACGATTAACTGTGATTTGACATCATGTATGCACTGTTCTGTTCCAGTTAGATGATCTGACACTGTGTGCTCTGTCCTGTGCTTGAACTCACAAACTGATGAGTTCAGATAGCGGTGACTCTCACCTGATAAGCAAGTACAGGATGTAACTGCAGTGTCTTCTCTCTCTGTCAGCTATGTGTGTTACAACAGATACACGCCTGACTCACAGCAGATTCACACACATACTCTGTGCACACATCATAAACCAAGAGTGGACAGCATCATCTGACTCATCACACTCTATCATAAAGTCCAACCTCTGTATGGTGCAGGACCAGCCCAAGAAGATAACTGTGAATTATAAATGTGAACTGTTTTCTCAAAGCTGTGTCCATTTTGGCTGAGATCCTGAGTGAGCTCTGTCACTACGCACCCAGCGCTGCTGTGCTTTACCTGTGACCTGAATAAATTCTTTGTCTGTGAACTAAAGACTTCTCCAGTTTGTTCCAATAAAAGAACCGTTTCTTACAGGAGCAACAGGAAATGAGTTGTGACTGACTTCAGAGCAGCCCAGGAGGTGACCCACATATATTTAATGTGTCTTACATATAAAAAAACATGAAGTGACTCACATCTGGAACCTTTGCTCCACCAGAGCTGAAGCTCAACCTTCAGCCTTTAGCTGCAGGATAAACAAGCTAGTTAGCACGTCATCATCACCGTGGTCCATGAACTAGCTGTCACCATGAGGTCACCATGACATCACCATGATGCAACTCTGTCCCTTAGAAGGAGAATGAAGAAGTATTTTTTCAATGATGTTTCACTGTTTCTCTTGTTTTCCATGTGGCACTGATCAATTCTGATCAATGCTCATCAATAGTGAGTCTGCAGCCTGTGAGTCAGTAGTGTCCTCCTGTCTTCATCCACCGTCCATCAGCTCCTTCACCTCCATCTTGTCTCTGGTCCAAAGTCAGACCAATCAGACTGGATGCTCATCCATCAGAGGAGTTGGATCAGTGAAGCTGCTTCTGTTGTTCATGTCGACTGGTTCAGCTCTGACCTGAGTTCTCTCTGTAGACGAGACAGAAGACAGTGAGACAGAGACAAATAACAAGAGACAAACAAACAACCAGAGACAAACAAACAACTCTGACCTTTGACCCAGAGAATCACTGCTGTTTCTCTCAGTAAGTCTCCGTCCTTGTTGTAGACTCTGCAGGTGTATCCTCCTCTGTCTCTCACTCTGAGGTGTCTCAGGGTCAGACTGAGGTCTCCAGTCCTCAGCAGGTTTTTATTCATCTGTGTTCGTCCTCTGTAAACCCGGTGCTGTCCTTTACAACCGTTCTCATACACATGGACCTTCCTGTTGTCTCTGTCCGTCCACTCCACTGTGATGTCTTCAGAGAGGGCATCTGTGGTCTTGAAGGGCAGCTGGACAGACTCTGCCCCTTCCTCCACCTCCACCTTTTGGACTGAGAGACAACAAACCACATGATGATGTCATCAGACAGCAGCAGCAGCAGCAGGTTTTAATCTCTGACCTGAGTTACTTACAAAATGTAATATATTACATTATACTAGTTACTTGGATTTGAAGATAATACATTTCATTACAACACTACTTTCTGTGTAGAGTAATAAGTTACTGATTACTTTTTACTTACTTTCACCAAAACAAACCATGAGGACAAGGCCTTTACAAAACTGAGGCACAATAATGTGTCATGGTGAATAATCCTCAGTCAAACTGTTGGAGACATTCAGCCTTGACCTTTGCCTGAGGCTCTACACAACAAATCCATATCACTAAAGTATTTGTTAAAGTGCAACAGGAGAAGCTGCTGAAAGCGTTCGTCACACAGACGGTTTCCCTTTGGGGTGAGCACGAGTCCCTCTACACTGAAAAGTCTTTGCACTGGTGCACTGGATGGTGTTGCAGAGTTAACCTGCAGTGACACTGTTTTAACTCTTGGAAAGTAGTGCAGTCTTTCCATCACAGAGGCAGATTTAAGATGATCTATTACCTCTGTTACCATGGACACGGGTGCATTTAGATTCATCCAGCTGTGCACCAAAGTAAAAAAAGTCGTGCTCATTGGGGGGGGGGGCAGCAGCTGGATGAGGATGGGACATCTGGCCTGCAGGCTCCTCTAACAAGGAGCTGCTGTCTGTAGTGAGCAGGACCCTGATGTCGTCTTCCTGTTTTCTTACTCTTCCAGTGAAGCTTAAACTTTGGCAGAGAGACAGCAGCCTGCAATGCATCCTGGGATTCAAGAGTCGCTGCAAACTGGCTTCTCTGTTTAAGGCTGTGGCGCCTGAGGTGGTGATTCAACCTCTTTCAGATTGTAATGTGTCACCAGACGAGTAACTGTAATAATATTACAATAATATAATGAGTAACACGTTGTGTCACTCTGTTACTGCCCCAGAGTTATATATTACTGTAACGAGTTGCCCCCAACACTGGACATGGACACTCTGCAGAGGAGACAGAACCAGAGACAGAGACAAACAAACAACTCTGACCTTTGACCTTGAGTCTCACAGTTTTCTCTCTCAGTAAGTTTCCGTCCTTGTTGTAGACTCTGCAGGTGTAGTCTCCTCTGTCTATCCATGTGGGGTGTCTCAGGGTCAGACTGAGGTCTCCAGTCCTCAGCAGGTCTTTATTCATCTCTGTTCGTCCTCTGTAAACCTGGTCCTGTTCTTCAGAGCCATTCTCATACACATGGACCTTTCTGTTGTCTCTGTCCATCCACTCCACTCTGACGTCTTCAGACAGACCAGCTGTGGTCTTGAAGGGCAGCTGGATAGACTCCGCCCCCTCCTCCACCTCCACCTTTTGGACTGAGAGACAACAAACCACATGATGATGTCATCAGACAGCAGCAGCAGCAGGTTTTAACCCTTTGACCTGAGTTACTTACAAAACATAATATATTACATTATACTAGTTACTTGCATTTGAAGATAATACATTTCATTACAACACTACTTTCTGTGTAGAGTAATAAGTTACTGATTACTTTTTACTTACTTTCACCAAAACAAACCATGAGGACAAGGCCTTTACAAAATGAGGCACAATAATGTGTCATGGTGAATAATCCTCAGTCAAACTGTTGGAGACATTCAGCCTTGACCTTTGCCTGAGGCTCTACACAACAAATCCATATCACTAAAGTATTTGTTAAAGTGCAACAGGAGAAGCTGCTGAAAGCGTTCGTCACACAGACGGTTTCCCTTTGGGGTGAGCACGAGTCCCTCTACACTGAAAAGTCTTTGCACTGGTGCACTGGATGGTGTTGCAGAGTTAACCTGCAGTGACACTGTTTTAACTCTTGGAAAGTGGTGCAGTCTTTCCATCACAGAGGCAGATTTAAGATGATCTATTACCTCTGTTACCATGGACACGGGTGCATTTAGATTCATCCAGCTGTGCACCAAAGTAAAAAAAGTCGTGCTCATTGGGGGGGCAGCAGCAGCTGGATGAGGATGGGACATCTGGCCTGCAGGCTCCTCTAACAAGGAGCTGCTGTCTGTAGTGAGCAGGACCCTGATGTCGTCTTCCTGTTTTCTTACTCTTCCAGTGAAGCTTAAACTTGGGCAGAGAGACAGCAGCCTGCAATGCATCCTGGGATTCAAGAGTCGCTGCAAACTGGCTTCTCTGTTTAAGGCTGTGGCGCCTGAGGTGGTGATTCCACCTCTTTCAGATTGTAACGTGTCACCAGACGGAGTAACTGTAATAATATTACAATAATATAATGAGTAACACGTTGTGTCACTCTGTTACTGCCCAGAGTTATATATTACTGTAACGAGTTGCCCCCAACACTGGACATGGACACTCTGCAGAGGAGACAGAACCAGAGACAGAGACAAACAAACAACTCTGACCTTTGACCTTGAGTTTCACAGTTTTCTCTCTCAGTAAGTTTCCGTCCTTGTTGTAGACTCTGCAGGTGTAGTCTCCTGTGTCTCTCTCTGTGAGGTGTGTCAGCATCAGACTGAGGTCTCCAGTCCTCAGCAGGTCTTTATTCATCTCTGTTCGTCCACTGTAAACCTGGTCCTGTCCTTTAGAACCGTTCTCATACACATGGACCTTCCTGTTGTCTCTGTCCGTCCACTCCACTCTGACGTCTTCAGACAGGTCCGCTGTGGTCCTGAAGGGCAGCTGGACAGACTCCGCCCCCTCCTCCGCCTCCACCTTTTGGACTGAGAGACAACAAACCACATGATGATGTCATCAGACAGCAGCAGCAGCAGGTTTTAATCTCTGACCTGAGTTACTTACAAAATGTAATATATTACATTTTACTAGTTACTTGGATTTGAAGGTAATGCGTTTCTTTACAACATTACTTTCTGTGTAGAGTAATAAGTTACTGATTACTTTTTAGTTACTTTCACCAAAACAAACCATGAGGACAAGGCCTTTACAAAATGGAGGCACAATAATGTGTCATGGTGAATAATCCTCAGTCAAACTGTTGGAGACATTCAGCCTTGACCTTTGCCTGAGGCTCTACACAACAACTCCATATCACTAAAGTATTTGTTAAAGTGCAACAGGAGAAGCTGCTGAAAGCGTTCGTCACACAGACGGTTTCCCTTTGGGGTGAGCACGAGTCCCTCTACACTGAAAAGTCTTTGCACTGGTGCACTGGATGGTGTTGCAGCGAGTTGCCCCCAACACTGGACATGGACTCTGTGCAGAGGAGACAAAACCAGAGACAGAGACAAACAAACAACTCTGACCTTTGACCCAGAGAGTCACTGCTGTCTCTCTCAGTAAGTCTCCGTCCTTGTTGTAGACTCTGCAGGTGTAGTCTCCACTGTCTCTCACTCTGAGGTGTGTCAGGGTCAGACTGAGGTCTCCAGTCCTCAGCAGGTCTTTATTCATCTCTGTTCGTCCTCTGTAAACCTGGTCCTGTCCTTTAGAACCGTTCTCATACACATGGACCTTCCTGTTGTCTTTGTCCCTCCACTCCACTGTGACTTCTTCAGACAGGTCAGGTGTGGTCTTGTAGGGCAGCTGGACAGACTCCGCCCCCTCCTCCACCTCCACCACCAGTTGTTCTGAGAGACAACAAACCACATGATGATGTCATCAGACAGCAGCAGCAGCAGGTTTTAATCTCTGACCTGAGTTACTTACAAAATGTAATATATTACATTTTACTAGTTACTTGGATTTGAGGGTAATGCGTTTCTTTACAACACTACTTTCTGTGTAGAGTAATAAGTTACTGATTACTTTTTAGTTACTTTCACCAAAACAAACCATGAGGACTAGGCCTTTACAAAATGGAGGCACAATAATGTGTCATGGTGAATAATCCTCAGTCAAACTGTTGGAGACATTCAGCCTTGACCTTTGCCTGAGGCTCTACACAACAACTCCATATCACTAAAGTATTTGTTAAAGTGCAACAGGAGAAGCTGCTGAAAGCGTTCGTCACACAGACGGTTTCCCTTTGGGGTGAGCACGAGTCCCTCTACACTGAAAAGTCTTTGCACTGGTGCACTGGATGGTGTTGCAGAGTTAACCTGCAGTGACACTGTTTTAACTCTTGGAAAGTGGTGCAGTCTTTCCATCACAGAGGCAGATTTAAGACGATCTATTACCTCTGTAAACATTCTCTTTAGTGAACAGGAACCTGATGTTGTCTTCTTGTTTTCTTACTCATCCAGTGAAGCTTAAACTTTGGCAGAGAGACAGCAGCCTGCAATGCATCCTGGGATTCAAGAGTCGCTGCAAACTGGCTTCTCTGTTTAAGGCTGTGGCGCCTGAGGTGGTGATTCAACCTCTTTCAGATTGTAACGTGTCACCAGACGGAGTAACTGTAATAATATTACAATAATATAATGAGTAACACGTTGTGTCACTCTGTTACTGCCCCAGAGTTATATATTACTGTAACAAGTTGCCCCCAACACTGGACATGGACACTCTGCAGAGGAGACAGAACCAGAGACAGAGACAAACAAACAACTCTGACCTTTGACCCTGAGAGACACAGTTTTCTCTCTCAGTAAGTCTCTGTCCTTGTTGTAGACTCTGCAGGTGTAGTCTCCTCTGTCTGTCCATGTGAGGTTTATCAGGGTCAGACTGAGGTCTCCAGTCTTCAGCAGGTCTTCATTCATCTCTGTTCGTCCTCTGTAAACCTGGTCCGGTTCTTTAGAACCGTTCTGATACACATGGACCTTCATGTTGTCTCTGTCCGTCCACTCCACTCTGACGTCTTTAGGGAGACCAGCTGTGGTCTTGAAGGGCAGCTGGACAGACTCCGCCCCCTCCTCCACCTCCACCTCCAACTGTTGGACTGAGAGACAACAAACCACATGATGATGTCATCAGACAGCAGCAGCAGCAGGTTTTAACCTCTTTACTGAAAGATCACAGAGCTGTAGAGGAACCTGAAGGACAGAACCAGGCGAGAGGGACAGTGGACACATGGAGGAAATCAAACCAGCTGTTGAAGGTTTTGGACATGATCTCACCCACACATACACACACACACACCTACCTACCTTTTTCGATGAATCGCCTTTTATAAATTTTAAGCCACCAGGCGACACCAAGACAAACACCCAGTGGAACCAGTAGAACCAGCAGACCACACAAAACGAAGACTTCAGCTCTGACAGAGAACTTTTCTGTGGATGAGATAAACAACAACATGACCTTCACATGACCTCTGTGACCCTGGTCCAAATTCAACCAGATCTGACCTCAGACCTGTATCTACAGCTCTGACCTTTGACCTCTGACCTGTATCCTGTATGTACTGTAGGTGTTAGGGTGTGTTGCTGACCTTTGACCTTCAACTGTATGTTTCTCAGTGTTCGTTCATTTCCAAACGCTGAGATGATGCAGGTGTAGTTGCCACTGTCAGAGAGCTGGAGGTCACTGAGAGTGAGACTGAGGTCTCCAGTGGTCAGAGCGTCAGTCTTCATGGACGTTCTGTTGCTGTAAAACTGGTTCTGGTCTCTGAGGACATCACCCAACCGGTGTCTCTGGTGGACGGTCGAAGGACGGAGGTCGTGGCGGCTCCACATCACTGTGGGGTTTTTGGGTAAAGGAGAGTCCTCACAGGGCAGCAGGACTGACCTCTCACTGTAGACCTCCACAGTGTCTCCATGCCAGGACACTGAGGACAGAGACAGGAACATGGAACATGGTCTTAAATACTACTTTGAAGTTTTCCTCAAAATAATGTTCATTTTTAAAATTATGCCATTTAACAAATCAGATGATAAAGCAGAGTGGGTCTGGGGGCGTGGCTTCCACTTGAGTGACACAGTGAGAATTGTCAATCAGTCTCTCCTCATGGCACTAACGATGTTTACATGTGAACCTGCTCATTTCAATCCGTCATGTAGCTGGTAGGTGGGTGTACATAGAGCTTGGGTCAGACCTACCCCCCCCCCCCCCCCCCCCCCCCCCATACCCATGGTATCTATTGGTTACAAAAACCCAAGATGGCGACGGTCAAATCACAAACTCCTGACTTCAAAACAACAGTTCACAAACCAGGGGACAACACCAACTGTCTGGACCAATGACTCCTAATGAGCGTTTGAGTTGAGTGTGTGAGTTGTGGTCAGGACACAAAGAGACAATCTATACTCACTAATCTACACACACACACACATGCACACACTACTCACCCTGTGTGTTCTGATCTGCTTTCCAAAGAATGACAGAGGAAAGAACAACAGCAGACAGGAGAACCAGGAGAACCAGGAGAACCAAGAGAACCAGGAGAACCAGGAGGACCTTGACCTGGACTGGAAAACATCCTGTAGTCAACACAATCAACAACAACATGAGATTCAAATATTAATAAACAATAAATCATTAAAATGACACTTTAGCTCCACTCCACTGTGACCTCTTACCTGAGGAAAAACCAAGTAAATAAAATATTGATTCTATTTGTGTTCTGATCCAGAGACAATAACCCAGGACAGTCAGCAGAAGCAGGATAAACATCAGACCCAGGAGACCAGTGATCCAGTCTGGAGGAGGTTCTGTAACTGAGAGAAACAACGTGAGATTAGATGTTAGTGTTGTTGTCAGTCCACAGTGAAGTGAGTTGATCCATCAGCATAAATGATCCAGACCACACAGAGACTCAGAGCCTCGGTCGTATGTCAGAGGTTGAGGCTCATCACACAGTGACAGTTGAAGAGCAGCTACAGCAGCAGCACATGAACCAGTCACTGTGAGGCTCTCACCACTCTGTGCACACACACACCACAGTTTCACCACACACTGACTCTGACAGCTCCTCTGGACTGACTGGACTCAAGTCGTTCTCAGCGTCCTGCTCTGTCGTCATAGTAACCAGACAGAGACGTGATGTTGGTTCTGATGAGTGCTCCCCTACAGAGCTGTGAGGCTCTGCTCCTCCATCACATCTACATCACATCTCAGCTCTTTAAAGAATCTATAAAGAACTTTCATTTTGTGTGAATTTTGGCGCCCCCTGTGGACAAAAGTGGTAGAGTTTTGCTGGAGTGAAGACTGCATTTCCCATGAGCTCTAGTGCGTATTGTCGTAAAGACGCTTATCTGGCTCACGCGTGTCGTCTCTGGTCTGAGTGCTGTAAACAGTTTTTTTCCGGTGGACCGACCCGTCCACTGCCTCCTGAAGGTGTGGATCAGGGGGGTCAAACTCATTCCACAAAGGGCCGTGTGGCTGCAGGGTTTTGTTCCACCCAAGCAGCAGCACACCAGACTGGACTCAGTTAATCAGCTGATCTCAATCTTCAGACAGTTGATTGGTCAAACTGTGTGTTCTTGATGAGTTTGACATCCCTGGTGTAGAGTTACACTATTTAGAAACAGCTCATCTTCCCACCGATGTCTTCATCTGCTGTTGTAGGTCACACAGAGACATCAGCAGAAACCAGAAACTTTTTCATGTTAAAAGTTCTTTGTAGGGGCTTTAAAGGGGAATGAAGCAAGACCGGTCGCTTTTCCTCTCTTCTACATGACCCTCCTCCAGCTCAGGTGCTTTTGTTTTTAACATAACCAGTGAAAAAAGTAATCCATGGAGTGAATAATGTTACAATGATAAGACGTGTATATTTGTGTAGTCTTAACCATCATAAACAACAGATTACAGGTTACAGGTTAGAGAGGCCAGGTGGAGGGCAGAGAGCCTCCATTCTCCCTGTAACACATTACAAGTCATGTATGTGACCATCACAAGTGCTCTGAAGCTGTTTAATGAAGGTAAAACTGTAGCATAGCGACGGGAAAATCCTGCACAGCTCCTCTGCAGCATTTTTATCTTAAACAGTTTGGTATATTCTGCGGCTGCCTCGGATTGAACCAGTATTGGAGTAGCATTCACAACACATTCGTTTCAGTGTTCAAGTGTCAAATACCCCTTAATTTTGTAAATCTGTATCTGGGTCGTTTTGTCTGCTTGAAACTAAGAAGGAATATAAAGCTGCTTCAGGCCCTTCTGGCTCCAAGTAAAAAATCTATTACCAGAAAATGGTTCAGTCCAACACCACCTACAACTGAGGATTGGCACGAAATGATTCTGGAAATATTCAAAATGGAAAAGCTGACCTACTGTTTGAGAATCCAAAAGGTTAGGTTTTACCAAGTTTGGGAAAAATGGATTGACTTTATAACCCCACCTCGAGCAGACTTTGTATGACCCCTCTGAAGTTGTTTTTGTTGGACATAACAATAAATAAGCTCCCTCAGTTTAATGCTTATAGTGGTCATTTTAAGATTGTTAGTCAGTTGAATTTGCAGATTCTTGTTGTTCACCTGCATGCATAAATGACTGGGGGAAACAAAACAAAGAAAACTGGAAAAGGTCTATGGAAAATACCATTTTTTGTACTGATGAGTCTGTTTGAAAATGCCTTTTCCAAACTAAATAAAAATAAATAAATAAACAGTTTGGAAGTAATTGTGATGGTTCAATGACTTGTCACAGGGAGGATGGAGGCTCTCTGCCCCCCCAGCATATCTTGGCTGAAAACCGACCTTGCAAGATCAGTGTTTATGATGGCAGAGCTGGAGAAAAGAAGAGGTGCAGACCTGATGCTGCTGCTGTTGCACTTGTACTTCTGATGGCTTTGTTGTTAACAAATGTCAGGAGGTTGCAACATTATAAAATGTGCACTCAAAACAGGGAAAAAGTGACTGGAGTCTCCTCCAAACATCTCAAGGAGGACATGGAGGGAGGGACAAGACACACACACACACACACACACACACACACACACACACACACTACATACCATCTTTGTTCTCAGCCCCTTTATGAAAAAAGAAAATGCATAGGCCAGCACCACAAGCAGACAGGAGACCCAGGAGAACCAGGAGACCCTTGACCCTGGCTGGTTGATATTCTGTAGTCGACACAAACAACATGAGATCATAACATTTATAAACATTAATACAACATTTCTGATCAATTCACAACATGTTCATTTCTACTCTGACCTCTGACCTCAGTTAAAGGAGAAGTGCCAGTTTTTTACAACCTGGACCTCATTTCTGTCAGAAAATACGGTCGTTTACTCACCCAGATAACTTCGGTGTTCTTAGGATCCATCGGACGATATTCAGATCCATTGGAGAGATGTGTACATCCATATAGTGGGAGTGATCGGGGCACCGAGAATGCAGCCTCTAATAACACATTATCTGCCACGAAACTCGTTCATTTCACCAGTATTTTGTTATTTTTCACCGGTGCTGTTCCCCTTTGAGTCTGGAGTTGCCTGTTTTTGTCATCTGAGGTCTGTAGATTGACCTACTGACCACTGAACTGGATGATGATGTCATCTCTGGGCGCTGTGCGCAGCCGCAGCACGGCTCACTCAGTCTGCGACGGTCGGCTTGTTTACCTGGAGCTTGCTGCTGCTAAACACACTATGGTTCATTTTTTGCATATTTCCACATTGTGCCAACAAAATGACCAGATGGATGAAGTTCAGCTTCCACAGGCTTGTTATTTAGAGGCTGCATTCTCGGTGCCCCGATCACTGCCACTATACGGATATACGCATCTCTCCAGTGGATCTGAATATCGTCTGATGGATCCTAATGACACCGAAGTTAGCTGGGTGAGTACATGACCGTATTTTATGACAGAAATAAGGGCCAGGTTGTAAAAAACTGGCACTTCTCCTTTAATAGCTCTGACATCATTCCCTGCACACACACACACACACACAACTTACCTATTGTCTTTGTCATTATAAACAGCATGCCTGTGTGAACAGCAACAGTCAGTGAGAGCAGGAGAAAACAGACACCAAGGAGATCAAGGCTCCGGTCGACAGGACGTTCTGTAGGCAAGGCGTCCTGGTGTCCTGTAGTCGACACAACAAAAACATGAGATTAAAATATCACTATAAACAATAATGTGAAACATTAAAACACATTTCTGATGAGTCCATGTCCTCTGACCTTTGACCTGTATCTACAGCTCTGACCTTTGACCTGCAGTGTTACTCTCTGACTCTCCTCTTGCCCCCCCCTTCTGATGATGCAGGTGTAGTTGCCACTGTCTCTGGTGGTGGGTCTCCTCAGAGTGAGATTGAGGTCTCCGGTCCTCAGAGCATCAGTCATCATGGACGTCCGTCCTCTGTAGTCCTGGTTCTGGTCTTTGAGTTCGTCTCCGTCCAGCTGACGCTGGTGGATGGTTGAAGGATGGAGGTCGGAGCGGCTCCACACCACTGAAGCCTCGTCCAGGTCAGACGTAGGAAGGTAACAGGGCAGCTGAACAGACTCCACCCCCTCATATATCTCCACAGCTGAGGCATGCTGGGAAACTGAGGACACAGACAGAGGTGAGTCAGAAACCAGAAGATAATCAGACCCTCTGATGAGATCCAGTGTTTGACCTGGAGCTGCAGTGAACCACTGCCAGTCTCATCAACACAGAAGGCAGAAGAATGGAGGATCAATATAACGAGACAAAAATATTTTCATAGTATTTTCCTAGTTGTAAATGTTTGATTTCAGTATAAACAATTTATAATGTTTTTTTAGAAGCTGTACAAACTTACAACAAAAACATGGGATCTATTAAGATAATAACACTGAAGGATGGTTTACACATATTAGAGTCCCTTGAGAGAGAGAGAGTGGCGACATCTCTGTTCACAGCGATGGCAGAGCATGGAGCCGCTCAAAAGTTGGCACAAGCTAACTGTCACTCAATGTAATTCCAATGGAGCAGATGTCAGAGCTGTTCAAGGTAAAATGTTTGAATAATCACATTTTCATATCATTAGTGCATCGGAATCAAATCAACATGAGTAATGAAGTATGTTGGCGGATTGTTCCCGTCTAGATTAGAAGATTTAGAGAATATTAACAGATACAAGTCTAGGCTAATGAGCTGGATAATGATAGCACCTCGTGCAACAGGCTGATAAATGTAAAGTCGGTTCTGTAAATATAACTTAATCCAACTCTGTTAGATTTATACTAGTAGCAAGGTTAATGTGTATTGAGTGTGATTGTAGTTAAACATCAATTTACTGTCACTGAGGCTGTGGAATGATGGTGAAGCTTATGATATGAGGACATTCACATCACATCATATGATTCTGGACTGTGGGCTCATAGTGTCTTTCCACCGCATCGCGCTGACTCCACCATCGTCAGTTCATATTATATAATCAATAGAGAGAGAGCTATATGTGAAATATTGCAGCCTATACAACAACACAGTACTGTATTAGGGCTGTCAGTCTTTATTTGATATTCGAGTATAGGTCGGAGTGCAGGGTGAAGAGTTCATATTCGAATAATCGAAGCGTAGACAGAGCCGCACTCATTGATCCTGACCCCGCTGATCAACTTTATTGCAGATAATACCAGAGGGTGATTGACTGTGGTTCTGTTTAATATAAGTTGCTGCCGACAACAGTACAGCTTTAGTAAACTTAACAGAGTTCAAAGCAATTAACACAAGCTTATAAATATTGCAAAGCAAAGCATTTATTGACCGTAATTTACGGATTATCGTGGTTTTCCTATTGTTTTCTATTGTCCGCCAAGCACGTCCTGGAGCTTTTCGGGGCTACATTTTGAACGTCCGTTGCCGCCACTCTTTCTCTCTCACGGCTCTCTAACACATACAGTGTTGGAAAATGTCCAGGGACAAAAACTTAACAGTAATGCGTGTTTAGATGACTGAGGTTAATGTGAACCAGTAACGAAAAAGGAAACGCACTTGAACGCACCACCAACACTCAGGGACTGAATTATCTCAACATTAAAGATCAACATGTTGTTCAGAAGCAGGACAGAGACGCAGCTGAGCTTTAGTTTACACCTGACAGTGGATCACAGCATCAGGTCACGTGTCCTCACAGCCAGAGTCTGTGTGGAGTTGGTTTAAATGGAGTTAGATGGAGTTTTTCTCACCGAACAGCAGCGTCACAAACACCACAAACATCTTCATCTTCTCTTAAAACCACACTCACGTTAAAGCCGCTTCTTCCTGGACTGAATAACGGTTACACCCAGTCTGAGGCGGAGTTCTGCAGAGACTAACTTTCTTTCGATTTAACAGGAAGTGAAGACAGTCCAACTCCCACAGGACGTCAGCTGAGAGAGAAAACTGAGGCTGCACACACACAAACTGCTTCATGTCCTGTTGTGTCAACGAGATACTATGATCAGGTCCCTGTCATAAAGTCTAAGGACTCTCCACCTATAAATATAAATTCAGTCATAAAAAATATTTGAATGAATGTGTTGAAGATGTGGAGCAAAATCTAAAATCACCATTGAACTCACAAAGCTGCTGATACATGTAGCTGTTGTATTTCTGTATAATGTACCTGAATCGTCTCTGTGAATGAAGCCGTTCACTTCCACGTGATTTAACGTTTCCAGGAAAAAAAAAAACAGTAACAACAAAACAAACAAACAAACAAACAAAAAAACACGATGACGAGGAGCGACTTGTCTTTTCAAAACATACACATTTTAAGCAGGCACGTGCACACACAGGGCCCAAGGGGTGCTTGAGCCCCTGCCCCCTTTGCCTCGTATTAAAAAGTGCCCTCTTTTTTTATTTTTTATAAGATTAATAAATTCCTGTCGCTGATGTAAAAAAACAGCGGCACAAAAACGCCACTGTTATCTAGTGGACAGAGGAGCAGCAGGCCCAACACACACAAGTGTGTTGGGCCTGCTGCTCCTCTGTCCACTGTAGCTCCGCTCTGTCACAGAGCAGAGAGAGAGAGAGAGACAGAGAGACAGAGAGAGCGAGAGAGAGAGAGAGAGAGAGAGAGAGAGAGAGACAGAGAGAGCGAGAGAGAGAGAGAGAGAGAGAGAGAAGGCGCTGCCTCATGAGACGTGACAGTGGAGCGACTTGAACCTTTGTGAGTTATAAAGTAATTAGCATAACTTCCATCGGGGCTAACAAGTTGCCTTCTACTTATTCAACGTGCTTAAATGAGTCATATTTCAGAAAAGCGCCCATTTGTGCTTGTTAAGCTAACTGCTTGTTTATACGAGTTAAAGTTATGGTTGGTGATCATGTTCAGAAACACTTTTTGTTATACTGGGTAAAATGGTCCTTCTATCCTGAGAGTAATCAATACATTATGTTTTCAGGAAAAGGAAAGAAAATAATCAGAGCTCTGTGGCAGCTGCAGGACTGACACAACTCCGACCAATCCATGCTTTATGCTCCGAAAAGCAAAATCCAATCAGATGCCTTCATGTGTAGTTCTGCCTATGCAGAAAGGTGGAGGCGTGGCTTCAGAGAGAAGTCTGAGGAAAGGGGCTGGGACTTTTGACTTGTGTATTTTCAAAATGTGGCCTGCTAGAACCGTTTTTCCAGGATCTCCAGCCCTACCTTTAAGACCAATCTAAAATGACAGCTGTCTGTGCAGGCTGTTGATCTTGCCACAGTTCTTAATCCTGTTCTAGATATTGAGTTTATTGTGACTTTGCTGTTGTAAACATTGCTGTTCCCACTAAGAATCACAGTAGCATGATTTTTGTGTTAATGAATTTCCCTTTGGGGATTAATAAAGTAATTTGTAATGTGAAAAAATATCAGACAGTATTAGCCTTAGCCTACCAGTTTGGAAGTCGGTTTCAGGAAGTCGGGAAATTGGTCTAGATTATTGTCCAGCTAATATTGGTCTCAGGCTATGTTAGCTATGTGTGTATAAGTAGTTAGCTTTGTTTATTAATTTTACATTAATTTGCATATTGTGTTATTAAGGACAGAAAAAAAATGGGGCCCTCTGCGTGCGCACATGCTGCCCTTTTCTGACTTTGAGCCCCTGCCCCTCTATAATCATGTGCACGTCCCTGATTTTAAGTAACAAAAGACTAAACCAGAGGTTTGTACTGTTTTCCAAATAACTAAGTGCTTCGTGTCCAGTGTGGACATCATTTCCCAGAAACCCCTCAGTGTCCTCACAGTTTATTTTGACTTTCTCCTCTGTGACAGTAGGGGCTGCACTCACACCGGTAACACACACACACACACACAGACACGCCCTGACAGGGGGCTGCAGTTGGGTAATGTTTAATCGCTCTGGCTCATTCGCGAACACTTTGCGACTGTGCATGCGGAGGCTCATGGGAAATGTAGTGTGGGAACACTTTTGCTTTCCGAAACTCCACATAGTAGCTTTAAGAATATTTTAGGGAGGCTTCAGCCCCCCTAAAACAGGCCTACTGACGCCACTGCGGCAAGCACACAGCTCAGGAGTGTATATAAAAAAAAGAGAGAAAAAGCTTGAAGGAGAACAGCAGGCACAGGGATGATAGAGACTTATATTTATGCGACAGCAGCGTGTTCAGAAATATACCTTTATATAAGTATGAACATGTGTACAGAGGTATTTTAGCTTCATTCAGCAGTAATGTATTAAAAAGGTGTGTTGAACACCACCTGGGGACTTTAGAGCCAGACGTCTTTGAACAACTGGCATCAAGCATTTTATCATCATTCACAGATTGGAGCCTCTGGACCTACAATGTGTTGGTGGAGCCACCTGAACCCTCTCTGAGGCTGGCTGCAGAAAGTCCCTAACCCTACCCTTTGACCTTTAGACCAGACATAGTTCAACCTTTGCCTCAATCAGAGATGCACAACAACTGTCCCATCTCTGTGTCCTCCTGAGACCTTTGATCCCCCCCCCCAACAAAATAGGGGCAAAAACTACAAAGGTGCATGGTGCCACCCAGAAGACATGACAGTGGAGTGAATGCTATAAAGGCTGTTGACACTGGTGTGAATGGATTTTTACAGGTTTTTGGTCATAAACTGAGAAACTGGAGCTGCTGACCCAACGAGGTCACCAGATGAAAAGTCAACATCACCAAAGACAACACAGGTAAATACTGTATAAAGTGGTATTTTACACACAGAGCAGAACAACAGCGTCTGTTGTCAGGCCACACAGCAGTTGTTTTCTATCAGCCTCTCTTCAGTTTGCTGATTAGCCCAACACACTGTGATTTGTATTTTGTATGAATGTGTCTGACATACAAAGCATCGGTGTTTCCATCCTGACAGATGAGAAACTCAAGCTGCTAACAAACGCCTTCTAATGAGTCTCTCAGATAAAGATCAAACGCCGCTACGAGCCAACGTGAGGATGTGACAGAAAGTTTCAGGAGCTCTTCAGAAGCTCTGCAGCTCTTGTGTGATCCCACAGTTCTTACTCACAGCTGCTGACGTCCCTGTTCTCCAGATGAATGTGGTCTAATGAGTGTAATCAGCCACTGTGGTGTTTGCTTAGAGTGGAAACCTGCAAGAGGATTCTCACTGCAGCCACCAAGAATCCAGCCTTGACCCTTTTTTTGCCAAAGCAGCAGTGATGGTCAGAGTCCACGTGGACAAGGGAACACCTAGCTGCAGAGATCTAGATCAGGCCCAGAGAACATGTGGAGGTTCATGCTGGGATGTCGATGTAAGAATGAGTTCAGAGAAGGAAAAGGCAGATTAATCAGCCATTCATTTTAAGCCCTGTTCAAGTCTTATTACTGTCACCACAACAAAGGTGTGGTGCACCTGTACACTACAGCTGTGTCACAATTCACATCCTCCAGAGGCCTTTGAAGAGCGACTGCCTCCTTCAAACATGGCCGACACATGCAGCCCTGTTTTGTCTGTCCCAAGATATAAGAAACTGAAACACCAGGGAGAGTGGTAAGTGAAAGAAAGAGAGTTATAGTTCATCTGTGCAGCAGGTTATTGTGATCAATAGCTGTGGTTTGTTGATAGGTGACATCTAGTGGTCACAGTAATTATGACAGGAGCAACAGGAAACGAGTGGTGACTGACTTCAGAGCGGCCCAGGAGGTGACCCACATATATTTAATGTGTCTTACATATAAAAAAACATGAAGTGACTCACATCTGGAACCTTTGCTCCACCAGAGCTGAAGCTCAACCTTCAGCCTTTAGCTGCAGGATAAACAAGCTAGTTAGCACGTCATCATCACCGTGGTCCATGAACTAGCTGTCACCATGAGGTAACCATGACATCACCATGATGCAACTCTGTCCCTTAGAAGGAGAATGAAGAAGTATTTTTTCAATGATGTTTCACTGTTTCTCTTGTTTTCCATGTGGCACTGATCAATTCTGATCAATGCTCATCAATAGTGAGTCTGCAGCCTGTGAGTCAGTAGTGTCCTCCTGTCTTCATCCACCGTCCATCAGCTCCTTCACCTCCATCTTCTCTCTGGTCCAAAGTCAGACCAATCAGACTGGATGCTCATCCATCAGAGGAGTTGGATCAGTGAAGCTGCTTCTGTTGTTCATGTCGACTGGTTCAGCTCTGACCTGAGTTCTCTCTGTAGACGAGACACAAGACAGTGACAAACAGACAAACAACAAGAGACAAACAAACAACCAGAGACAAACAAACAACTCTGACCTTTGACCTTGAGAGTCACTGCTGTCCCTCTCAGTAAGTCTCCGTCCTTGTTGTAGACTCTGCAGATGTATCTTCCTCTGTCTCTCACTGTGGGGTGTCTCAGGGTCAGACTGAGGTCTCCAGTCCTCAGCAGGTCTTTATTCATCTCTGTTCATCCTCTGTAAACCTGGTCCTGTCCTTTAGAACTGTTCTCATACACATGGACCTTCCTGTTGTCTCTGTCCATCCACTCCACTCTGACGTCTTCAGACAGACCAGCTGTGGCCTTGAACAGCAGCTGGACAGACTCCGCCCCCTCCTCCACCTCCACCTCCAACTGTTGGACTAAGAGACAACAAACCACATGAGATGTCATCAGACAGCAGCAGCAGCAGGTTTTAACCTCTTTACTGAAAGATCACAGAGCTGTAGAGGAACCTGAAGGACAGAACCAGGCGAGAGGGACAGTGGACACATGGAGGAAATCAAACCAGCTGTTGAAGGTTTTGGACATGATCTCACCCACACATACACACACACACACCCTACCTTTTTCGATTAATCGCCTTTTATAAATTTTAAGCCACCAGGCAACACCAAGACAAACACCCAGTGGAACCAGTAGAACCAGCAGACCACACAAAACGAAGACTTCAGCTCTGACAGAGAACTTTTCTGTGGATGAGATAAACAACAACATGACCTTCACATGACCTCTGTGACCCTGATCCAAATTCAACCAGATCTGACCTCAGACCTGTATCTACAGCTCTGACCTTTGACCTCTGACCTGTATCCTGTATGTACTGTAGGTGTTAGGGTGTGTTGCTGACCTTTGACCTTCAACTGTATGTTTCTCAGTGTTGGTTCATTTCCAAACGCTGAGATGATGCAGGTGTAGTTGCCGCTGTCAGAGAGCTGGAGGTCACTGAGACTGAGACTGAGGTCTCCAGTGGTCAGAGCGTCAGTCTTCATGGACGTTCTGTTGCTGTAAAACTGGTTCTGGTCTCTGAGGACATCACCCAACTGGTGTCTCTGGTGGACGGTCGAAGGACGGAGGTCGTGGCGGCTCCACATCACTGTGGGGTTTTTGGGTAAAGGAGAGTCCTCACAGGGCAGCAGGACTGACCTCTCACTGTAGACCTCCACAGTGTCTCCATGCCAGGACACTGAGGACAGAGACAGGAACATGGAACATGGTCTTAAATACTACTTTGAAGTTTTCCTCAAAATAATGTTCATTTTTAAAATTATGCCATTTAACAAATCAGATGATAAAGCAGAGTGGGTCTGGGGGCGTGGCTTCCACTTGATTGACACAGTGAGAATTGTCAATCAGTCTCTCCTCATGGCACTAACGATGTTTACATGTGAACCTGCTCATTTCAATCCGTCATGTAGCTGGTAGGTGGTGTACATAGAGCTTGGGTCAGACCTACCCCCCCCATACCCATGGTATCTATTGGTTACAAAAACCCAAGATGGCGACGGTCAAATCACAAACTCCTGACTTCAAAACAACAGTTCACAAACCAGGGGACAACACCAACTGTCTGGACCAATGACTCCTAATGAGCGTTTGAGTTGAGTGTGTGAGTTGTGGTCAGGACACAAAGAGACAATCTATACTCACTAATCTACACACACACACACATGCACACACTACTCACCCTGTGTGTTCTGATCTGCTTTCCAAAGAATGACAGAGGAAAGAACAACAGCAGACAGGAGAACCAGGAGAACCAGGAGAACCAAGAGAACCAGGAGAACCAGGAGGACCTTGACCTGGACTGGAAAACATCCTGTAGTCAACACAATCAACAACAACATGAGATTCAAATATTAATAAACAATAAATCATTAAAATGACACTTTAGCTCCACTCCACTGTGACCTCTTACCTGAGGAAAAACCAAGTAAATAAAATATTGATTCTATTTGTGTTCTGATCCAGAGACAATAACCCAGGACGGTCAGGAGAAGCAGGATAAACATCAGACCCAGGAGACCAGTGATCCAGTCTGGAGGAGGTTCTGTAACTGAGAGAAACAACGTGAGGTTAGATGTTAGTGTTGTTGTCAGTCCACAGTGAAGTGAGTTACATCTACATCACATCTCAGCTCTTTAAAGCATCTTCAAAGAACTTTCATTTTGTGTGAATTTTGGCGCCCCCTATGGACAAAAGTGCAGTTTTGCCAGAATGAAGACTGCATTTCCCATGAGCTCTAGTACGTACTGTCGTAAAGACGCTTATCTGGCTCACGCATGTCGTCTCTGGTCTGAGTGCTGTAAACAGTTTTTTTCCGGTGGACCGACCCGTCCACTGCCTCCTGAAGGTGTGGATCAGGGGGGTCAAACTCATTCCACAAAGGGCCGTGTGGCTGCAGGGTTTTGTTCCACCCAAGCAGCAGCACACCAGACTGGACTCAATTTATCAACTGATCTCAATCTTCAGACAGTTGATTGGTCAGACTGTGTGTTCTTGATGAGTTTGACATCCCTGGTGTAGAGTTACACTATTTAGAAACAGCTCATCTTCCCACCGATGTCTTCATCTGCTGTTGTAGGTCACACAGAGACATCAGCAGAAACCAGAGACTTTTTTAATGTTCAGAGTTCTTTGTAAAATAACTATTCATAACTACTAGAACTATACAAGATTTTTACCTTAATTAAACAGTTTGGAAGTAATTGTGATGGTTCAATGACTTGTTACAGGGAGGATGGAGGCTCTCTGCCCCCCCAGCGTATCTTGGCTGAAAACTGACCTTGCTGTGTTTACAATGACAGAGCCGGAGAAAAGAAGAGGTGCAGACCTGATGCTGCTGCTGTTGCACTTGTACTTCTGATGGCTTTGTTGTTAACAAATGTCAGGAGGTTGCAACATGATAAAATGTGCACTCAAAACAGGGAAAAAGTGACTGGAGTCTCCTCCAAACATCTCAAGGAGGACATGGAGGAAGGGACAAGACACACACACACGCACCCACACACCCACACACACACACATACACACCTTGTTCACATTTGTATATACACTAATGTATGACCACAATAAAAGAGAAAACAAAATAACAAATAAATACGTTTGTAGTAAAAATAAATAAATAAATAATAATAAAAAGGAACTAGAGTGAAACTGTTCAGAAATAAAGCTCTACTACCACTCTAACCTTTTGGAAAGGTAACTATCCTCTGTGTTAACTGGAAAGAAAGACAGAAAATGGTTTCTGATGAGTCATCAGTTTTATGTGACCTCGCCAGGTGAGGTTGTGTATTTTTGCCTTGTGTTAAGATGCCATGTGTTTGTGTACTTTGTGTACGAGACTTAAGCGAGATTTAGGAAATCTGCTAAACACAGTGAGCTCTCTTAATGTTGAAGTTTTCTTCAGTGGGCCTTTACCACCAGTCAGAGGAGGATGTGAAAGATTCAGCAGATTGTTTGCACTAAACAGATGGCTCTCAACTGCATGTGATGTCCACTCAGTGCATTTTATTGACAATTTTAACTTTTTCTGGGACCGGAGACACTTTTTCAAAGGAGATGGAATGTCTCTGAACAAGGCAGGAGTTAAACTTTTCTGTGGCAACCTATCTTCCTGCCTGCGTCATACTGCTCCCATTCCCAAGGACAAGAGATATGAGGAATCCAAACAAAAGGAGCAAACACCAAAACAAGGAGAAGTGACTCTCCCCCCACCTGTAAGCTCTGACCATGAGGGATGTCAGAGCAAAAAAGAGGATGCCTCATGTCCTCCACCAGGGGCCACTGGTTGCGAGGATCTGTCTCCTACCACCAAAACTCTGCCCTGCACACCATCTCCAACTGTCCAAACTCCATCCAGCTCAGAGGGTATCCCATCACCCTCCTCTCCTATGCTGGAGTTTACTGACCAAATGAACAGACTTGTCAGTGCCGGCATTAAACTTACCCCTCGCCCATCTGAGATCCTGTCCCCCCAAATTCCACCTCGGCCCTCACAACCACCCACTCTCCGCCGACGGGCACCACCACCACCCCCTCCAAAGCTGACGCTACTCCAATCCCCCAATACGAGCCAAACACAGCTTGCTACCTGTGTTGGGAATTGATGTGCTCTGGGTCCAGGTTTTAAGGCAAATGTAGTGCCTGACTTTTCCAAGGAAAAGCCAGGGCCCATTGTGTCGGAAGCTGCATTGATTCATGTATCTATAGGTCGGAGGAGAAGATTGGTTCATCTTTCTAGAAAAATGTCATCATCAAATTTAATTCGCATTCCATGTCAGTCACAGTCTGTTTCCAAACATGGGAATGATCAACTTTTTAGCACTTTTAACTTAGCTCTTTTAAATGTTAGGTCTCTGGCAGGCAAATCATTCTTAATCAATGATTTTATAATCAAGCACAAGCTTGATATTATGTTCTTAACTGAAAGTTGGCTAACACAAGACAACAGTTCAACAGTTCTTAACGAGTCAGCCCCTCCAAACTTCAGCTTCATGAGTGAAGTAAGAAGGCATAAGAAAGGAGGTGGAGTCGCCATGTTGTTTAATGACAGCATTCAGGGCAAGAAAGCTTCTTATGGGCAGTTTGACTCGTTTGAATATGTTGCTATTCAATTAAAATCTCCCTGTCGATCTCTCTTTGTAACCATCTACAAACAACCAAAATACAATGCAAAGTTTTCAGACGAGTTTGTCAAGCTACTGTCTATTGTTTGCATTGATTTTGACTGTGTTGTCTTAGTGGGTGACTTCAACATTCATGTCGATAATCTCAAAGATAGATGTGCTACTGAACTTTTGGGCATTCTGGATAATTTTGGGCTTTCTCAGCATGTAACATGTCCAACACACAACAAAGGGCATATATTAGATTTGGTCATTTCCAAAGGGCTTAATATCTCTGAGGTTGTGGTGACGGATGTTGCTCTTTCTGATCATTACTGTGTGTCATTTAAAATAACTACGCCTGCTATCCATAACAAAAATGTCACAGAGGTAATCAAAAAACGTTATATTAATGATAACACCTGTGCAGTCTTCGCTCAGTCTTTTACACCATCACCAACACTGCCCTCAGCTTCGATTGATGATATTGTCAATAGTTTCAGTTCCAAAGTTACAACTATTATTGACTCCATTGCCCCTATTAGGACCAAAATTTTGACAGGAAGGAAAAAGGCCTCTTGGAGGAACACAGCACTGGTCAAAGAACAGAAAAGAGTCTGCAGACAGGCAGAACGCAGGTGGCGAAAAACCAAACTCCAGGTTCATTTTGAGATTTACAAAAACAGTCTCCACACCTATAACTATGAGCTGAAGAAGGCAAGACAAGCATTCTTTTCCGAGATTATTAACAGAAACTGTAACAATTCCCGCACTTTGTTTTCTGTTGTGGATGGGCTGACAAATCCCAAAACATCAGTCCCTCCGGAACTGCTATCCAGCAAGTCATGCAATGATTTCGCAGCCTTTTTCACAGATAAAATTTCAAGGATAAGACAAACAGTTTGCAGCTCCAGCTCAGGCAAAATGGTAACTCCTCTTGTGCCTTCTTTTTCTCCAGTTAATCTGGCACATTTTGACCTTCTAGATCATAGAGCTCTGACGGAAGCTGTATCGCAGCTAAAATCCACAACATGCTGCCTTGATATTCTGCCAACAAACTTTTTTAAAATGTTTTTAATAGTATAGCTTCAGATGTATTGCAGATAATAAATAACTCTATTCAGTCCGGTCAGTTTCCTCAAGCACTGAAAACTGCAGTAATAAAACCTCTCCTAAAAAAGTCTAATCTGGATGCTTCAGTAATAAGTAACTACAGGCCAATATCAAATCTTCCCTTTCTAGGAAAAATCATTGAAAAGATTGTTTTTCAGCAAACTCATGCTTTCATGACGCAGAACAATCTCTTTAATGCATTTCAGTCTGGATTTCGTCCACACCACAGCACTGAGACTGTACTTATCAAAGTTCTAAATGATATACATCTGAATAATGATGCTTCTATAACTTCAGTCTTGGTATTATTAGATCTTAGTGCTGCCTTTGATACAGTTGATCATGATATACTGCTTGACAGACTAGAGAAGTGGGTGGGACTAACTGGCACTGTACTACACTGGTTCAAATCATACTTACAAGATAGGGACTACTTTGTGTCAATTGGTGAACATGTGTCTGAACGAAAAAAGATTATGTGTGGGGTGCCGCAAGGTTCCATTCTTGGACCGCTTCTCTTCAATATCTACATGCTGCCCCTTGCCCAGATTATGGAGGACCATAATATTTCTTATCATACGTATGCAGATGACACACAACTTTATATTTCGATGTCATCAGATGATTACGGTCCCTTACTTTCACTGAGCAAGTGCATTCATCAAATCAATGAGTGGATGTGCCAAAATTTTCTCCAGCTTAATGCAGATAAGACTGAAGTGATTGTCTTTGGCCCCAAAAGTGAAAGATCAAAGATCAGAGCTCACCTTAACTCCATGTCATTGACATCAACTGATAAAGCCAGAAATCTTGGTGTAATTATTGACTCTGACTTGAATTTTAATGACCATCTAAAGCTCATTACTAGATCAGCGTATTACCACCTGAAAAACATAGCCAGAATTAAGGGATTTTTGTCCAAAGAAGACATGGAAAAACTTGTTCATGCATTTATTTTCAGTAGATTGGACTATTGTAATGGTGTCTTTACTGGTCTGAACAAAAAATCCATTAGACAACTACAGCTGATCCAGAATGCTGCTGCAAGAGTGCTAACAAACACTAGGAAAATGGATCATATCACACCAGTGCTCAGATCACTGCACTGGCTTCCTGTGAGCCAAAGGATAGAGTTTAAAATCTTACTGCTGGCCTACAAAGCACTAAATGGTCTGGCACCAAGATATATTGTTGACTTACTAACTCCATATGAAGCATCCAGACCCCTTAGGTCGTCAGGGACAGGTCTACTGTGTGTTCCCAAAATCAGAACCAAACAAGGTGAAGCAGCTTTCAGTTATTCTGCTCCTCACCTGTGGAACACACTCCCTGCACACCTGAGGTCCGCACCAACTGTTCACTCATTTAAGTCAGGCTTGAAAACATTGTTATTTGCTGCAGCTTTTTCCTAGACACATTTTATTATTTTATTGATTTTAAATATGATTCTAATTACTGTAATTATTTTTATTTTAAAAAAATTTGTCTTTATTTCCTTTTATTGTGTTTTTTATATTCTATTTTCTATGCTTTTAAATCTGTTTTTATATCTTCTGCTTCTGTAAAGCACTTTGAATTGCCTCGTGTATGAATTGTGCTATACAAATAAACTTGCCTTGCCTTGCCTTACAAATGCACGGTGTTTGCAAAGTGCAAATGGCCAATGAAATCACAGCAACAGTGAAGACACCCTCTCCAAAGCATATAAAAGATGACAGTCTGTCACTTGGCAGCACAGATCCTTTCCACTCAACACATCAGCAACTCCTTGTCCTGCTCCTGAGACAGAGAGACACCGACATGATCCTGCTCCTCTTCCTTATTGGTCTGGCTCTGGGTGCAGAGGGCCGACCTGATGAAGCTAAAATAAACATCGCTGTGGGTGATCATATCGTGGAGGTGCCTCAGTTAAGCTGTCCCCCAGGCTGGTATAAGTTCCATGGCCGCTACTACAAGTACATTCCCGCACGTCAGACCTGGGCCGATGCAGAGCTCCACTGCGTGTCAGAGGGTGGCAACCTGGTGTCCATCCACAGCGAGGATGAAGATTCTTTTGTTCGATCTTTCATCAAGTACTTTGATCCTGCTGAGGGGTTTACCTGGATTGGACTCAGCGACACACAAAAGGAAGGAAGCTGGATGTGGTCTGATGGGTCTGCTGCTAAGTTTTTCTTTTGGAGTGTGCGACAGCCAGATAATGATGGCGGCACTGAAGACTGTGTGCAGATCAATGGTGGTGGCAATTTTAAATGGAATGACATTGAGTGCTCTGATACCTTTGCCTCTGTCTGTGTATCTCGCATGCCCTGTTGAACTGGGTGATTTTCCATCTGTTGCCCTGTGTAATGCAGCTCCCCTGCATCATAAGGATAGATGTACAACTGTACAATAATATGGGGACTTTCTTTGATGTGACCTCATCTTGAATAAAAGGGATTGTCTGAAGACACTCATTTCTCTAATGTCTTTTATATGTGTATATATATATATATATATATATAGAGAGAGAGAGAGAGAGAGAGAGAGAGAGAGAGAGAGCCTGTCTTTATTCCCCTAAAGTAGATCCAAAACACACAGTTCTTCTCCTGAAGCTTCTATAATGTTCTTAAATTACAGACACATAAAATGAAAGATCAGCTCATTTTAAGATGTTGCATAATCCCAGTGTTATTGTTACTGCTGCATTAAATATAAAATCTGGTCTTAACCACAGTGTAGTTGTTACATGTTATGAACAAAATGAATGAAGAAGGAGGTATTTTCCACCGCATCACTGTGCCATGAGCGAGGCACATAATGTTGCTCTGGAGCGGCTGCAGTGTCCATTCAAATACAGTTTGACTATGAAAGTCCCAGGTGTTCAGGAAAGATTGCAATGAGATGAGATTAATACCATCAGACTTTTATGAGCACTTTAACATGGTGAAAGGTTCATCACGTCCAAGATGCATCAGTATTATATATGAAGCTTCATAAGACAAGATTGGTGGTGGATTCATTTCTTTCTGCTGGCCCACAGAGCCTCTACTGATTTCTCACTTTGACAGCAGCTCTTAAAGAAAAGCTTGTTGCATGATAGTTTAGACATTACATCCCTCATGCCAATATGATTTCTGATCATTTCATTAATTCATGGAGAAATCAGTCACAGATGCTGCAGAGCCTCCTGTCAGCTGTCAGTATCCTCAGACCAGATCATGTGGGCGCCTGGTGTTGTGAACGTGTGTGTGGATGGATAAAATTTCTCCATAGAGGAAACTGAGCTGTCGATATTTTCTTATATCATTATATATACAGCTAAGTCATATTTAGCAAGTTAGTCAACCAGGGTGTTTGCGAATATTAGTTGATGTTATCTAATAGATTTGAGCCAAATCTAGCGAGTGTGCTGTTGAGACAGCCCACTTCAACCTGGAAACATGGAAAAATATTTCAATTTGGAGAATTATAAAATCAAAAATTAATTACGCACTGAAAGGTTTTTTTCTCTTGTTCAGTGGACCATAACAAAGAGGACCATGAAGTATTCAGTTTTGTTTAGAAGAAGGTTTTTGCTGTGTAATTGTTTTGTTGTCATTCTGTTATTCCCAAGTAAAAGACAGACTGCTGTGAGCAAAAAAAGAGCACAGTTCAGCAACACTTCTGCTCTGATTCAAGATATAGTTTACACAGGATTTAGAGAGTTGACTAATCAGTAAGTGAAGATAAATAATGATGATGAGATTTTGAGAGACAGATCACTTAGCATCACAAATTGAAAAAGTTCTAGTTTTTAGAATTTATAGACTGTTTTTTAACTTTTAACTTAAACTGTTTTATGTGTCTATTAAATGTAGTTCGATCCCTGGTCAAAGAGATGATTTGGTCTGGTTTTGTTTACTTTGCTAATCATGTTCCAGAGTTCAACAGTGAACAGTTTTCACTTTTCTTTGATTTCTTGTTTTCCACTTTGGTTAACGTGCAGCCAGACACTCCTCATATTTCTCATGAGACTATACTCCGCTGGAAAATCTCAACTCCGGACACCTCTGGTCTCTTTATAGAGTCTGGACAAACAGATTGTTTTCAAAACCCCCATCAAGACCATTGACCAGGCAGAGGGACAGACCTGGATGGGATTGGGGGGGAGGAAGGTGGATGTCAACTGAGGGGTCTTGAGTTCATCCAGGACAGCTAAATGATGGGAATGAAGACTGTGTAAATATTGAGCAGCAATGATGGGAAAGGCAATGATCCACCTTGATCTAATATTTACCCCTGTGTTTGTGCATCTCACAAACACCAGCCTGGCATGATAAGTGCCTGGCAGATTGAACCGGTCATTTCATGATCGATTCAACCTGCTGACTTTCCCCCTGCTGCGCTGTTGAAATGCCCTGACCAACGTCTGATAGACAACAATACAGTTACTCTGATCAACAATACAGAAACATAAAGACCGTTTCTGTAGGTTCTTTAAGTCAGTCAGTCAGTCACTTCAACACTGTCACCAGTTAATGAAACCTTCTCACTACAGACACAAAATGTTTTAGTCCTTTAATAGAAAGTGATTGATTTAAGAAAAAGAAATTATTCCTCTTTTGTTTCTTTATAGAATTATTGCTGTTATTATCACTATTATTATTACTGTTACTATTGGTGTCTATGCTCTCACAAATATTATTGCTTTTGTTTTTATTATTATGACCATTGACCACCACACACACACACAAACACATACAACCTTGTTCACATTTGTATATACACTAATGTATGACCACAATAAAAGAGAAAACAAAATAATAAATAAATATGTTTGTAGTAAAAATAAATAAATAAATAATAATAAAAAGGAACTAGAGTGAAACTGTTCAGAAATAAAGCTCTACTACCACTCTAACCTTTTGGAAAGGTAACTATCCTCTGTGTTAACTGGAAAGAAAGACAGAAAATGGTTTCTGATGAGTCATCAGTTTTATGCGACAGCCAGATAATGCTGGCAACACTGAAGACTGTGTGCAGATCAATGCTGGTAGCAATTTAAAATGGAACGACATTGAGTGCTCTGATACCTTTGCCTCTGTCTGTGTATCTCACATGCCCTGTTGAACTGGATGATTTTCCATCTGTTGCCCTGTGTAATGCAGCTCCCCTGCATCATAAAGATAGATGTACAACTGTACAATAATATGGGGACTTTGATGTGACCTCATCTTGAATAAAAGGGATTGTCTGAAGACACTCATTTCTCTAATGTCTTGAAAGTCCCAGGTGTTCAGGAAAGAATGCAATGAGATGAGATTAATACCATAAGACTTTTATGAGCACTTTAACATGGTGAAAGGTTCATCACGTCCAAGATGCATCAGTATTATATATGAAGCTTCATAAGACAAGATTGGTGGTGGATTCATTTCTTTTTGCTGGCCCACAGAGCCTCTACTGATTTCTCACTTTGACAGCAGCTCTTAAAGAAAAGGTTGTTGCATGATAGTTTAGACATTACATCCCTCATGCCAATATGATTTCTGATCATTTCATTAATTCATGGAGAAATCAGTCACAGATGCTGCAGAGCCTCCTGTCAGCTGTCAGTATCCTCAGACCAGATCATGTGGGCGCCTGGTGTTGTGAACGTGTGTGTGGATGGATAAAATTTCTCCATAGAGGAAACTGAGCTGTCGATATTTTCTTATATCATTATATGTACACAGCTAAGTCATATTTAGCAAGTTAGTTAACAAGGGTGTTTGCGAATATTAGTTGATGTTACCTCATAGATTTGAGCCAAATCTAGCAAGTGTGCTGTTGAGACAGAAACAGGTCTTGAACAAAGTTAATTTTCTCCTAATTTTTCGTGTCAGAAGTGTCCAGAAGATGTATGGCTTGTGAAAAATGAGTCCAATAGATACTTAAATGACTGTAGGGCGAAAGAATTTACATGACAGTAGTTCCTCCATCAGTTACTGATGGACTGGGGTCTTCTCTCCTCTTCACCTCCATGTTACATGGCCCAGTCACAGTCTTTGCACACAAGCTGCTGCTGCCATCTGTGTGGTTGTCAGGACACAGCTCAGGATGCCCCAGTTTCCTCAATACCCCCACCTTTGGATAGAAGAAGACAACAGAGGAGATAAATCACTGTTTTTGGAGCTGACACACAGGACACCAATATTCAAGGCATCAGTTGTTTTAAAATCTATTGGCTGTCCTCAATGAATCCATCAGTTCATCCATTAGCTCATGCAGGCGGGCCCGGAGCCAATCCGAGGGATCCTTGTCCTATCTCCCCAATAGGAGGAGATAGGACAAGGGCACGGTTCACCCTGGACAGGTCTCCAGTCTACCACAGGCTCACACAACGAATAATCACCACACTCACATTTACACCAATGGGCAATTTAGAGTCACCAGGCAATCTAGTGTGTGTGTGTGTGTGTGTGTGTGTGTGTGTGTGTGTTTGGACTGTGGGAGGAGGCTGGAGAACCAAACCTATGCAGACACTGGGAGAACATACAAACTCCACACAGAATGAACTCACAATGCTGCCCCATTCTGAATTAATATAATTTGAATATTCAAATATTAAATAGAAACTTTAAAGTAAACTAGAAAATTCCCTCTGGGAAATTTTGAAAGGGCCACGGGGGGCTACTGCCGGGGGTACCATCTCTGTCAACATGGGAATCAAACCCACCACCAAACTAATCAGACAGACACATCATCATCTTGTACTGAGCACTGATATTGAGGAGCCATAATCACATTAAGTCACCTGTGTGTCTGTGTAACTGTAATCACATGAAGTTACCTGTGGTGTGTGTGTGTGTGTGAGAGTGGAGTGCACGCATATGCGCGCATGTGTGTTATTGTGCGTCAGGTGTGTGTGTGAGTGAGGAGTGTGCGCGCATACGCACGCATATGTGTTGGTGTGTGTGTGTGTGTGTGTGTGTTAGTTAAAAAGGCAGAATACCATGTAGTAAAAATCGTAAATTTAAGTGTAATAATTTGAAGAGTGGAAGTCTGCTGCAATACACTGGGGAAAAATTTTAAGTTCACTCAAATACATTGGAAATTGACAGCAGAAGCACATTGTAAGAAATAGATAGATAGATAGATAGATACATACATACATACATACATAGATACATAGATAGGTCTGT
Organism: Caranx ignobilis; assembly: GCA_021432705.1. Taxonomy (NCBI): domain Eukaryota; kingdom Metazoa; phylum Chordata; class Actinopteri; order Carangiformes; family Carangidae; genus Caranx; species Caranx ignobilis. The sequence continues at coordinate 2,225,839 of MU269986.1, read as the reverse complement.
GTGTATGTGTCTGTGTGTTGCATGTGACTGACTTGATACACAGAGATCTATAACGAGCTGCATGTGTCAGTCTGATTTTAACGAGCTCCACCTGTAACCAACTGGTGGTTGCCAATGACGACAGAGGCACCCTAGCCAGAGACAGACAGAAATGTGGAGAAAAAGGGTGATTTTCTCCCTCTGCGCTGGTCTCACATTTGGGCTTAGAGCGACAAAACGGTAGCTCCTATCAGAAAAAAAAGCAGATCCTGGGTGGCGTAAGGACTTCCTGAACACTTTGATATGCTTTTGGCGTTTCTACAGTAAATATTTTGGAGTCACGGGCGAGTTTCAAACAAGGGTCTCTTCTGCCTCCCTCGGAAAATCTTTGTATTAGAGTCAATGAGGAGCAGAGAGAGACATGACCACATTAAGAGGCTCAGAATTTAAATTCTGTAAGTCTCTCTGCTTTGATGAGCACATTGTCAGAAACAGAACAAGTTTGTCTACAACTGTGGAAAAAATCATGTGTGTAGAGTGTAATTTGTGGCCGGGAGGACGAGAGAAAGAGAAAAGTTTCAGACAATTTCAGACAACTTCTCCCACTCTAGCTGATGATGTCACCCACTCTAACACGAACATTCCGTGCAATACGCACCCATTATAAACTCAAAATTTCTCCAAAAATGATCATGGTCATTGAACAGTGATTGATCAAAAACTATATGACCTATCAAAACGTGGATTAATACACCAACACACAAGACTTATGTCTACAGTTTAAAGTTTAAATGAAGTCTGTAGGTGAAAGTATGCCTGAGCAGTAGATGTTTGAAAAACTCCAATGATTTTTCTTTTTGGCTCGTTTTTTTTCGCCCGTTCCATTCATTCCAATGGAGAATTTTTCTCAGTTTTTCGCGACTTACGTCGCGAAAATTCATATTTCATAGAGAAAACCAATAGCACACCGATCCCGATCGAACCGCACGTTTTGATATATAATTTGTCCTACAACTCCTCAAGCTGTAGGACGAGTTAAGGGACGAAATTTGGGAGGAAGATGAAAAATAATAATAAGAAGAAACTAGAAAATTCCCTCTGGGAAATTTTGAAAGGGCCACGGGGGGCTACTGCCGGGGGTACCATCTCTGTCAACATGGGAATCAAACCCACCACCAAACTAATCAGACAGACACATCATCATCTTGTACTGAGCACTGATATTGAGGAGCCATAATCACATTAAGTCACCTGTGTGTGTGTGTGTGTGTGAGAGTGGAGTGCGCGCATTCGCGCGCATGTGTGTTGTGTGTCAGGTGTGTGTGTGTGTGAGTGAGGAGTGTACGCGCATACGCGCGCATATGTGTGTTGGTATGTGTGTGTCTGTGTTTGTGTGTGTGTGTACCTGTAACTGTAATGACTTAAAGTTACCTGTAGTGTGTGTGTTGGTGTGTGTGTGTGTGTGTACCTATCTGTAACTGTGATCACATAAAGTTGCCTGTGTGTTTGTGTGTGTGTATGCATGTGTGTGGTAGAGGAGTGTGTGTTGTTGTGTTTGACAGAGTCTTGACATAAATGTATGGGAGACAGGGGCTCTGGCCCCAGGCTCAGGGGTTGCCATGGCAACTTGAGGTGGTTGTCAGTGACGACAGAGCCACCCTAGCCAGAAACGTGGAGAAAAAGGGCGATTTTCTCCCTCTGCGCTGGTCTCACATTTGGGCTTACACTGACAAAACGGTAGCTCCTATCAGAAAAAACAGCAGACCCTGGGCGGCGTAAGGACTTCCTGAACACGTTGATATGCTTTTGGTGTTTCTACAGTAAATATTTTGGGGTCACGGGCGAGTTTCAAACAGGGGTCCCTTCTGCTTCTCTCGGAAAATCTTTGTATTAGAGTCAATGAGGAGTAGAGAGAGACGTGACCGCACTGAGAGGCTCAGAATTTAAATTCTGTAAGTCTCTCTGCTTTGATGAGCACATTGTCAGAAGCAGAACAAGTTTGTCTACAACTGTGGAAAAAATCATGTGTGTAGAGTGTAATTTGTGGCCGGGAGGACGAGAGAAAGAGAAAAGTTTCAGACAATTTCAGACAACTTCTCCCACTCTAGCTGATGATGTCACCCACTCTAACACGAACATTCCGTGCAATACACACCCATTGTAATCTGAAAATTTCTCCAAAAATGATCATGGTCATTGAACAGTGATTGATCAAACACTATATGACCTATCAAAACGTGGATTAATACACCAACACACAAGACTTGTGTCTACAGTTTAAAGTTTAAATGAAGTCTGTAGGTGAAACTATGCCTGAGCTGTAGACGTTTGAAAAACTCCAATGATTGTTCTTTTTCGCTCGTTTTTTTTTCGCCTGTCCCATTCATTCCTATGGAAAATTTTTGCAGTTTTTCGCGACTTACGTCGCGAAAAATTCATATTTCATAGAGAAAAGTAATAGCACACCGATCCCGATCGAACCGCACGTTTTGATATATAATTTGTCCTACAACTCCTCAAGCTGTAGGACGAGTTAAGTGCCGAAATTTTGGAGGAAGATGAAAAATAAGAAAAAACACGCAGTATAACAATAGTGCCTCGGGGCTTTGCCCCGAGGCACTGGCCCTTCAGCTATTTTATAGCTGTAGGGCCAGTGCCTCGGTGCGTTGCCCCGTGGCCCTAACTAGAAAATTCCCTCTGGGAAATTTTGAAAGGGCCACGGGGGGCTACTGCCGGGGTACCATCTCTGTCAACATGGGAATCAAACCCACCACCAAACTAATCAGACAGACACATCATCATCTTGTACTGAGCACTGATATTGAGGAGCCATAATCACATTAAGTCACCTGTGTGTGTGTATAACTGTAATCACATGAAGTTACCTGTGGTGTGTGTGTGTGAGAGTGGAGTGCGCGCATTCGCGCGCATGTGTGTTGTGTGTCAGGTGTGTGTGTGTGAGTGAGGAGTGTGCGCGCATATGCGCGCATATGTGTGTTGGTATGTGTGTGTCTGTGTTTGTGTGTGTGTGTACCTGTAACTGTAATGACTTAAAGTTACCTGTAGTGTGTGTGTTGGTGTGTGTGTGTGTGTGTATCTATCTGTAACTGTGATCACATAAAGTTGCCTGTGTGATTGTGTGTGTGCGTGCATGTGTGTGGTAGAGGAGTGTGTGTTGTTGTGTTTGACAGAGTCTTGACATAAATGTATGGGAGACAGGGGCTCTGGCCCCAGGTTCAGGGTTGCCATGGCAACTTGAGGTGGTTGTCAATGACGACAGAGCCACCCTAGCCAGAAACGTGGAGAAAAAGGGCGATTTTCTCCCTCTGCGCTGGTCTCACATTTGGGCTTACACCGACAAAACGGTAGCTCCTATCAGAAAAAACAGCAGATCCTGGGCGGCGTAAGGACTTCCTGAACACGTTGATATGCTTTTGGTGTTTCTACAGTAAATATTTTGGGGTCACGGGCGAGTTTCAAACAGGGGTCCCTTCTGCTTCTCTCGGAAAATCTTTGTATTAGAGTCAATGAGGAGTAGAGAGAGATGTGACCGCACTGAGAGGCTCAGAATTTAAATTCTGTAAGTCTCTCTGCTTTGATGAGCACATTGTCAGAAACAGAACAAGTTTGTCTACAACTGTGGAAAAAATCATGTGTGTAGAGTGTAATTTGTGGCCGGGAGGACGAGAGAAAGAGAAAAGTTTCAGACAATTTCAGACAACTTCTCTCACTCTAGCTGATGATGTCACCCACTCTAACACGAACATTCCATGCAATACACACCCATTATAAACTCAAAATTTCTCCAAAAATGATCATGGTCATTGAACAGTGGTTGATCAAAAACTATATGACCTATCAAAACGTGGATTAATACACCAACACACAAGACTTGTGTCTACAGTTTAAAGTTTAAATGAAGTCTCTAGGTGAAACTATGCCTGAGCTGTAGACGTTTGAAAAACTCCAATGATTGTTCTTTTTCGCTCGTTTTTTTTTCGCCCGTCCCATTCATTCCTATGGAAAATTTTTCGCAGTTTTTCGCGACTTACGTTGCGAAAAATTCGTATTTCGTAGAGAAAAGTAATAGCACACCGATCCCAATCGAACCGCACGTTTTGATATATAATTTGTCCTACAACTCCTCAAGCTGTAGGACGAGTTAAGGGCCGAAATTTTGGAGGAAGAGGAAAAATAAAAGAAGAAGAAAAAACACGCAGTATAACAATAGTGCCTCGGGGCTTTGCCCCGAGGCACTGGCCCTGCAGCTATTTCATAGCTGTAGGGCCAGTGCCTCGGTGCATTGCCCCGTGGCCCTAACTAGAAAATTCCCTCTGGGAAATTTTGAAAGGGCCACGGGGGGCTACTGCCGGGGGTACCATCTCTGTCAACATGGGAATCAAACCCACCACCAAACTAATCAGACAGACACATCATCATCTTGTACTGAGCACTGATATTGAGGAGCCATAATCACATTAAGTCACCTGTGTGTTTGTGTGTGTGTGTGTAACTGTAATCACATGAAGTTACCTGTGGTGTGTGTGTGAGAGAGAGAGAGAGAGAGAGAGAGAGAGAGAGAGGAGTGCGCGCATACGCGCGCATGTGTGTGTGTGTGTGTACCTGTAACTGTAATGGCATTGTTACCTGTGGGGTGTGTGTTAGTGTGTGTGTGTGTGTGTGTGTGTGTGTGTGTGTGTGTGTGTGTGTTAATTAAAGAGCCAGAATAACATGTAGTAAAAATCGTAAATTTAAGTGTAATAATTTGAAGAGTTGAAGTCTGCTGCAATACACTGGGGAAAAAATTTAAGTCTACTCAAACACATTGGAAACTGACAGCAGAAGAACATTGTAAGAAATAGATAGATAGATAGATAGATACATAGACAGATAGGTGTGCGTGTATGTGTCTGTGTGTGTGTATGTGTCTGTGTGTGTGTGGCTGACTTGATACTCAGAGATCTGCATGTGTCAGTCTGATCTTAACGAGCTCCACCTGTAACCAACTGGTGGTTGCCAATGACGACAGAGCCACCCTAGCCAGAGAGAGACAGAAACGTGGAGAAAAAGGGCGATTTTGTCCCTCTGCGCTGGTCCCACATTTGGGCTTAGAGCGACAAAACGGTAGCTCCTATCAGAAAAAAAAGCAGATCCTGGGCGGCGTAAGGACTTCCTGAACACGTTGATATGCTTTTGGTGTTTCTGCAGTAAATATTTTGGGGTCACGGGCGAGTTTCAAACAGGGGTCCCTTCTGCTTCTCTCGGAAAATCTTTGTATTAGAGTCAATGAGGAGAAGAGAGAGACGTGACCGCACTGAGAGGCTCAGAATTTAAATTCTGTAAGTCTCCCTGCTTTGATGAGCACATTGTCAGAGACAGAACAAGTTTGTCTACAACTGTGGAAAAAATCATGTGTGTAGAGTGTAATTTGTGGCCGGGAGGACGAGAGAAAGAGAAAAGTTTCAGATAATTTCAGACAACTTCTCCCACTCAAGCTGATGATGTCACCCACTCTAACACGAACATTCCGTGCAATACACACCCATTATAAACTCAAAATTTCTCCAAAAATGATCATGGTCATTGAACAGTGATTGATGAAAAACTATATGACCTATCAAAACATGGATTAATACACCAACACACAAGACTTGTGTCTACAGTTTAAAGTTTGAATGAAGTCTCTAGGTGAAAGTATGCCTGAGCAGTAGACATTTGAAAAACTCCAATGATTTTTCTTTTTCGATCATTTTTTTTCGCCCGTTCCATTCATTCCAATGGAGAATTTTTCTCAGTTTTTCGCGACTTACGTCGCGAAAAATTCATATTTCATAGAGAAAACCAATAGCACACCGATCCCGATCGAACCGCACGTTTTGATATATAATTTGTCCTACAACTCCTCAAGCTGTAGGACGAGTTAAGGGACGAAATTTTGGAGGAAGATGAAAAATAACTAGAAAAAGCATTCCCAGGAAGGGAATGCGGGTGAATGCTGAAAGCAGCTGAATGAAATTGCTGAATGAGCTGAAGAAATTGTTAAAACAAAGCTGAATTAGCTGAAGAAACAGCTGAAGTAATATTGAAAAGGCTGACGCTAAAGCTGAAGTGTATAACTTGTACCAGTGCTAAAATAGCTGAAGCAATAAGTGAGAATAGATTAAAAAGTAGTACTCGGAAGAAGGAGGCTGATTTTGTATGAAATGGTTGGAAATTAAACTGATAGAATTTAAATTGATAGAAAGAGGAAAGGAGAGGAGAATAGAGACATGAATGAGAGAATAGAGGAGAGGAGAAGAAAGGAGACGAGAGGAGATGAGAAGGAGAATAGAGAAGAGGATAAGGAGGGGAGAGAAGGACAGGAGAAGGAGGAGAAAGAGGAGAGGAGAATCGAGGATAAGCATGAAAAAACATTGAAGCCTAGCTCTCTCAGATATATAAATATATATAATACACTGACAGCTTGAAAACATTATTAAGCATATATTAACAGAGATGAAGCAATATCTCAAGAGTAAAAGTAGAACTTGTAAGCAGGAGGCTGAATGAAGAGGCTCAGAAATGCCTAGATTGTTAAAGATAAGCGTTAAACATTGTTAGAAAATCTATATAAGTTACATGTAAATAAAAAATAAGAACTCTTAAAATGGTTGAGGAATGGGCTGAATTGTTGGAAATAATGAGAAAAAGTTGAAATCCTTCAAATTAAAATGTAAGGGTTGAAGAGGTGGAAAAGCCAAAAGTCAGGACAAGAAGAAGCTCCAAATCCTGAAATCTCCATTAGGAGAACAAACTGATGTGTATGAAATAGAAAGAAACTGTTGATGAGATGTTTAAACACTCCCCTCAAAGATTTAAAGCATAGGTGTCAAACTCATTCCACAAAGGGCCATGTGGCTGCAGGTTTTTGTTCCAACTGATCAAGAGCACACAGTTTGACCAATCAGCTGTCTGAAGACTGAGATCAGTTGATTAACTGATTCAAGTCTGGTGTGTTGCTGCTTGGTTGGAACAAAAACCTGCAGCCACTCGGCCCTTTGTGGAATGAGTTTGACACCCCTGATTTAAAGTAATTGAGAGGCTGATTATAGAGAGAGAGAGAGAGAGAGAAAGAGAGAGAGAATGTGTGTGTGTGTGTGTGTGTGTGTGTGTGTAAGTGAGAGAGGGAGAGGGAGAGGGAGAGAGAGAGTGTGTGTGTGTGTGTGTGTGTGTGTGTGTGGGTGCAGGTGCTCAGAGATTGCCATGGTGACTTTAACTACTTGATGAGAAAGGGGTCCATGCACCCCTCAAACTGCTCCAATTTTAGACAAATCTGTACCTACTATGAGTGAAAACTTTATATGTTTGGATCCATAAGACCTTCCTGAACGCAAACATGTCTTTTTGGTGTTTCTAGAGTAAAAATTGTTGAAAATATGGCGAGTTAGAAACAGGCAGCATTTCTGCTTTTCTCCAAAAATCAGCTCCTACTTTTGCATGGGAGTGAATGAGCAGCAGGGAGGCACCAGGCTGCACTGAGAGGCCCAAAATTCAAATTCTGTAAGTCTCTCTGCTTTTTTGAGCACATTGTGAGAGCTAGAACAAGTTGGACTACAACTGTGGAGAAAATCATGTGTGTACAGTTTAATTTGTGGCCAGGAGGACAAGAGAAAGAGAAAAGTTTCAGCCGATTTTTAGACTCTCTCCCACTCTAGCTGATGATGTCACCCACTCTAGCCCTGAACATTCCGCGCAATACACACCCATTATAAACTTGAATTTTCTCCAAAATTTCAATGATTTTTAAACTGTCAGAAATCAGAAAGTGTTGAAGATAGCAATAAGCTGAATAATCGATCAATAGTTGAAACTTTTGTGAACGTTTTAAAGGTAAAATGAAGTCTGTAGCTGAAAGTATGCTGAAGTGGTTGAAGTTCAAAGAAGCAGAAGAAGCAGAAGAGTTTGAAGACCGTTTCAATGCATTTCTATGGAAAAAAAAAGTGAGAAAAAGTGAAATATTTTAAAAAGTATAAATATTATAAAAAAGTTGTATAATAGCATAAATGTCCAAAAAAAGGCGCACATTTTGATATATGAATTGTTGAAATAGCACAAAGTATGAAGGACTAGTTACACTTCAAAAAACGGCAGAAGAAGCAAGAATAATAATAACTAGAAAAAGCATTCCCAGGAAGGGAATGCGGGTGAATGCTGAAAGCAGCTGAATGAAATTGCTGAAGCAATGCTGAATGAGCTGAAGAAATTGTTAAAACAAAGCTGAATTAGCTGAAGAAACAGCTGAAGTAATATTGAAAAGGCTGATGCTAAAGTTGAAACATATAACTTGTACCAGTGATAAAATAGCTGAAGCAATAAGTGAGAATAGATTAAAAAGTAGTACTCGGAAGAAGGAGGCTGATTTTGTATGAAATGGTTGGAAATTAAACTGATAGAAAGAGGAAAGGAGAGGAGAATAGAGACATGAATGAGAGAATAGAGGAAAGGAGATGAGAAAAGGAGAGGAGATGACGAGAGAAGGAGAGGAGAATAGCAGAGAGGAGGAGAGGAGAAGAAGAGGAAAGGAGAGGAGAATAGAGACGTGAATGAGAGAATAGAGGAGAGGAGAAGAAAGGAGACGAGAGGAGATGAGAAGGAGAATAGAGAAGAGGAGAAGGAGGGGAGAGAAGGACAGGAGAAGGAGAGGAGAGGAGAGAAGAATAAAGGATAAGCATGAAAAAACATTGAAGCCTAGCTCTCTCAGATATATAAATATATATAATACACTGACAGCTTGAAAACATTGTTAAGCATATATTAACAGAGATGAAGCAATATCTCAAGAGTAAAAGTAGAACTTGTAAGCAGGAGGCTGAATGAAGAGGCTCAGAAATGCCTGGATTGTTAAAGATAAGCGTTAAACATTGTTAGAAAATCTATATAAGTTACATATAAATAAAAAGAAGAACTCTTAAAATGGTTGAGGAATGGGCTGAATTGTTGGAAATAATGAGAAAAAGTTCAAATCCTTGAAAGTAAAATGTAAGGGTTGAAGAGGTGGAAAAGCCAAAAGTCAGGACAAGAAGAAGCTCCAAATCCTGAAATCTCCATTAGGAGAACAAACTGATGTGTATGAAATAGAAATAAACTGTTGATGAGATGTTTAAACACTCCCCTCAAAGATTTAAAGCATAGGTGTCAAACTCATTCCACAAAGGGCCATGTGGCTGCAGGTTTTTGTTCCAACCGATCAAGAGCACACAGTTTGACCAATCAGCTGTCTGAAGACTGAGATCAGTTGATTAACTGATTCAAGTCTGGTGTGTTGCTGCTTGGTTGGAACAAAAACCTGCAGCCACTCGGCCCTTTGTGGAATGAGTTTGACACCCCTGATTTAAAGTCATTGAGAGGCTGATTATAGAGAGAGAGAGAGAGAGAGAGAGAGAGAAAGAGAGAGAGAATGTGTGTGTGTGTGTGTGTGTGTGTGTGTAAGTGAGAGAGGGAGAGGGAGAGGGAGAGAGAGTGTGTGTGTGTGTGTGTGTGTGTGTGTGGGTGCAGGTGCTCAGAGATTGCCATGGTGACTTTAACTACTTGATGAGAAAGGGGTCCATGCACCCCTCAAACTGCTCCAATTTTAGACAAATCTGTACCTACTATGAGTGAAAACTTTATATGTTTGGATCCATAAGACCTTCCTGAACGCAAACATGTCTTTTTGGTGTTTCTAGAGTAAAAATTGTTGAAAATATGGCGAGTTAGAAACAGGCAGCATTTCTGCTTTTCTCCAAAAATCAGCTCCTACTTTTGCATGGGAGTGAATGAGCAGCAGGGAGGCACCAGGCTGCACTGAGAGGCCCAAAATTCAAATTCTGTAAGTCTCTCTGCTTTTTTGAGCACATTGTGAGAGCTAGAACAAGTTGGACTACAACTGTGGAGAAAATCATGTGTGTACAGTTTAATTTGTGGCCAGGAGGACGAGAGAAAGAGAAAAGTTTCAGCCGATTTTTAGACTCTCTCCCACTCTAGCTGATGATGTCACCCACTCTAGCCCTGAACATTCCGCGCAATACACACCCATTATAAACTTGAATTTTCTCCAAAATTTCAATGATTTTTAAACTGTCAGAAATCAGAAAGTGTTGAAGATAGCAATAAGCTGAATAATCGATCAATAGTTGAAACTTTTGTGAACGTTTTAAAGGTTAAATGAAGTCTGTAGCTGAAAGTATGCTGAAGTGGTTGAAGTTCAAAGAAGCAGAAGAAGCAGAAGAGTTTGAAGACCGTTTCAATGCATTTCTATGGAAAAAAAAAGTGAGAAAAAGTTAAATATTTTAAAAAGTATAAATATTATAAAAAAGTTGTATAATAGCATAAATGTCCAAAAAAAGGCGCACGTTTTGATATATGGATTGTTGAAATAGCACAAAGTATGAAGGACTAGTTACACTTCAAAAAACGGCAGAAGAAGCAAGAATAACTAGAAAAAGCATTCCCAGGAAGGGAATGCGGGTGAATGCTGAAAGCAGCTGAATGAAATTGCTGAATGAGCTGAAGAAATTGTTAAAACAAAGCTGAATTAGCTGAAGAAACAGCTGAAGTAATATTGAAAAGGCTGACGCTAAAGCTGAAGTGTATAACTTGTACCAGTGCTAAAATAGCTGAAGCAATAAGTGAGAATAGATTAAAAAGTAGTACTCGGAAGAAGGAGGCTGATTTTGTATGAAATGGTTGGAAATTAAACTGATAGAATTTAAATTGATAGAAAGAGGAAAGGAGAGGAGAATAGAGACATGAATGAGAGAATAGAGGAGAGGAGAAGAAAGGAGACGAGAGGAGATGAGAAGGAGAATAGAGAAGAGGATAAGGAGGGGAGAGAAGGACAGGAGAAGGAGGAGAAAGAGGAGAGGAGAATCGAGGATAAGCATGAAAAAACATTGAAGCCTAGCTCTCTCAGATATATAAATATATATAATACACTGACAGCTTGAAAACATTGTTAAGCATATATTAACAGAGATGAAGCAATATCTCAAGAGTAAAAGTAGAACTTGTAAGCAGGAGGCTGAATGAAGAGGCTCAGAAATGCCTGGATTGTTAAAGATAAGCGTTAAACATTGTTAGAAAATCTATATAAGTTACATATAAATAAAAAAGAAGAACTCTTAAAATGGTTGAGGAATGGGCTGAATTGTTGGAAATAATGAGAAAAAGTTGAAATCCTTCAAAGTAAAATGTAAGGGTTGAAGAGGTGGAAAAGCCAAAAGTCAGGACAAGAAGAAGCTCCAAATCCTGAAATCTCCATTAGGAGAACAAACTGATGTGTATGAAATAGAAAGAAAGTGTTGATGAGATGTTTAAACACTCCCCTCAAAGATTTAAAGCATAGGTGTCAAACTCATTCCACAAAGGGCCATGTGGCTGCAGGTTTTTGTTCCAACCGATCAAGAGCACACAGTTTGACCAATCAGCTGTCTGAAGACTGAGATCAGTTGATTAACTGATTCAAGTCTGGTGTGTTGCTGCTTGGTTGGAACAAAAACCTGCAGCCACTCGGCCCTTTGTGGAATGAGTTTGACACCCCTGATTTAAAGTCATTGAGAGGCTGATTATAGAGAGAGAGAGAGAGAGAAAGAGAGAGAGAATGTGTGTGTGTGTGTGTGTGTAAGTGAGAGAGGGAGAGGGAGAGAGAGAGTGTGTGTGTGTGTGTGTGTGTGTGTGGGTGCAGGTGCTCAGAGATTGCCATGGTGACTTTAACTACTTGATGAGAAAGGGGTCCATGAACCCCTCAAACTGCTCCAATTTTAGACAAATCTGTACCTACTATGAGTGAAAACTTTATCTGTTTGGATCCATAAGACCTTCCTGAACGCAAACATGTCTTTTTGGTGTTTCTAGAGTAAAAATTGTTGAAAATATGGCGAGTTAGAAACAGGCAGCATTTCTGCTTTTCTCCAAAAATCAGCTCCTACTTTTGCATGGGAGTGAATGAGCAGCAGGGAGGCACCAGGCTGCACTGAGAGGCCCAAAATTCAAATTCTGTAAGTCTCTGTGCTTTTTTGAGCACATTGTGAGAGCTAGAACAAGTTGGACTACAACTGTGGAGAAAATCATGTGTGTACAGTTTAATTTGTGGCCAGGAGGACGAGAGAAAGAGAAAAGTTTCAGACGATTTTTAGACTCTCTCCCACTCTAGCTGATGATGTCACCCACTCTAGCCCTGAACATTCCGCGCAATACACACCCATTATAAACTTGAATTTTCTCCAAAATTTCAATGATTTTTAAACTGTCAGAAATCAGAAAGTGTTGAAGATAGCAATAAGCTGAATAATCGATCAATAGTTGAAACTTTTGTGAACGTTTTAAAGGTTAAATGAAGTCTGTAGCTGAAAGTATGCTGAAGTGGTTGAAGTTCAAAGAAGCAGAAGAAGCAGAAGAGTTTGAAGACCGTTTCAATGCATTTCTATGGAAAAAAAAAGTGAGAAAAAGTGAAATATTTTAAAAAGTATAAATATTATAAAAAAGTTGTATAATAGCATAAATGTCCAAAAAAAGGCGCACGTTTTGATATATGAATTGTTGAAATAGCACAAAGTATGAAGGACTAGTTACACTTCAAAAAACGGCAGAAGAAGCAAGAATAATAACTAGAAAAAGCATTCCCAAGAAGGGAATGCGGGTGAATGCTGAAAGCAGCTGAATGAAATTGCTGAAGCAATGCTGAATGAGCTGAAGAAATTGTTAAAACAAAGCTGAATTAGCTGAAGAAACAGCTGAAGTAATATTGAAAAGGCTGACGCTAAAGCTGAAGTGTATAACTTGCACCAGCGCTAAAATAGCTGAAGCAATAAGTGAGAATAGATTAAAAAGTAGTACTCGGAAGAAGGAGGCTGATTTTGTATGAAATGGTTGGAAATTAAACTGATAGAAATTAAACTGATAGAAAGAGGAAAGGAGAGGAGAATAGAGACGTGAATGAGAGAATAGAGGAGAGGAGAAGAAAGGAGACGAGAGGAGATGAGAAGGAGAATAGAGAAGAGGATAAGGAGGGGAGAGAAGGACAGGAGAAGGAGAGGAAAGGAGAGAAGAATAAAGGATAAGCATGAAAAAACATTGAAGCCTAGCTCTCTCAGATATATAAATATATATAATACACTGACAGCTTGAAAACATTGTTAAGCATATATTAACAGAGATGAAGCAATATCTCAAGAGTAAAAGTAGAACTTGTAAGCAGGAGGCTGAATGAAGAGGCTCAGAAATGCCTGGATTGTTAAAGATAAGCGTTAAACATTGTTAGAAAATCTATATAAGTTACATATAAATAAAAAAGAAGAGCTCTTAAAATGGTTGAGGAATGGGCTGAATTGTTGGAAATAATGAGAAAAAGTTGAAATCCTTCAAAGTAAAATGTAAGGGTTGAAGAGGTGGAAAAGCCAAAAGTCAGGACAAGAAGAAGCTCCAAATCCTGAAATCTCCATTAGGAGAACAAACTGATGTGTATGAAATAGAAAGAAAGTGTTGATGAGATGTTTAAACACTCCCCTCAAAGATTTAAAGCATAGGTGTCAAACTCATTCCACAAAGGGCCATGTGGCTGCAGGTTTTTGTTCCAACCGATCAAGAGCACACAGTTTGACCAATCAGCTGTCTGAAGACTGAGATCAGTTGATTAACTGATTCAAGTCTGGTGTGTTGCTGCTTGGTTGGAACAAAAACCTGCAGCCACTCGGCCCTTTGTGGAATGAGTTTGACACCCCTGATTTAAAGTCATTGAGAGGCTGATTATAGAGAGAGAGAGAGAGAGAGAGAGAGAGAGAAAGAGAGAGAGAATGTGTGTGTGTGTGTGTGTGTGTGTGTGTGTGTGTGTGTAAGTGAGAGAGGGAGAGGGAGAGGGAGAGAGAGAGTGTGTGTGTGTGTGTGTGTGTGTGGGTGCAGGTGCTCAGAGATTGCCATGGTGACTTTAACTACTTGATGAGAAAGGGGTCCATGCACCCCTCAAACTGCTCCAATTTTAGACAAATCTGTACCTACTATGAGTGAAAACTTTATATGTTTGGATCCATAAGACCTTCCTGAACGCAAACATGTCTTTTTGGTGTTTCTAGAGTAAAAATTGTTGAAAATATGGCGAGTTAGAAACAGGCAGCATTTCTGCTTTCCTCCAAAAATCAGCTCCTACTTTTGCATGGGAGTGAATGAGCAGCAGGGAGGCACCAGGCTGCACTGAGAGGCCCAAAATTCAAATTCTGTAAGTCTCTCTGCTTTTTTGAGCACATTGTGAGAGCTAGAACAAGTTGGACTACAACTGTGGAGAAAATCATGTGTGTACAGTTTAATTTGTGGCCAGGAGGACGAGAGAAAGAGAAAAGTTTCAGACGATTTTTAGACTCTCTCCCACTCTAGCTGATGATGTCACCCACTCTAGCCCTGAACATTCCGCGCAATACACACCCATTATAAACTTGAATTTTCTCCAAAATTTGAATGATTTTGAAACTGTCAGAAATCAGAAACTGTTGAAGATAGCAATAAGCTGAATAATCGATCAATAGTTGAAACTTTTGTGAACGTTTTAAAGGTTAAATGAAGTCTGTAGCTGAAAGTATGCTGAAGTGGTTGAAGTTCAAAGAAGCAGAAGAGTTTGAAGACCGTTTCAATGCATTTCTATGGAAAAAAAAAGTGAGAAAAAGTGAAATATTTTAAAAAGTATAAATAGTATTAAAGAGAAAAGTAATAGCATAAATGTCCAAAAAAAGGCGCACGTTTTGATATATGAATTGTTGAAATAGCACAAAGTATGAAGGACTAGTTACACTTCAAAAAACGGCAGAAGAAGCAAGAATAATAATAAGAAGAAGAATAAGTATAAAGATTTGAATAACAATAGTGTGAATGCTTTCAGCATTCACCCTAATAACTAGAAAAAGCATTCCCAGGAAGGGAATGCGGGTGAATGCTGAAAGCAGCTGAATGAAATTGCTGAAGCAATGCTGAATGAGCTGAAGAAATTGTTAAAACAAAGCTGAATTAGCTGAAGAAACAGCTGAAGTAATATTGAAAAGGCTGATGCTAAAGCTGAAGTGTATAACTTGCACCAGTGCTAAAATAGCTGAAGCAATAAGTGAGAATAGATTAAAAAGTAGTACTCGGAAGAAGGAGGCTGATTTTGTATGAAATGGTTGGAAATTAAACTGATAGAAAGAGGAAAGGAGAGGAGAATAGAGACATGAATGAGAGAATAGAGGAAAGGAGATGAGAAAAGGAGAGGAGATGACGAGAGAAGGAGAGGAGAATAGCAGAGAGGAGAAGAAGAGGAAAGGAGAGGAGAATAGAGACGTGAATGAGAGAATAGAGGAGAGGAGAAGAAAGGAGACGAGAGGAGATGAGAAGGAGAATAGAGAAGAGGAGAAGGAGGGGAGAGAAGGACAGGAGAAGGAGAGGAAGGAGAGAAGAATAAAGGATAAGCATGAAAAAACATTGAAGCCTAGCTCTCTCAGATATATAAATATATATAATACACTGACAGCTTGAAAACATTGTTAAGCATATATTAACAGAGATGAAGCAATATCTCAAGAGTAAAAGTAGAACTTGTAAGCAGGAGGCTGAATGAAGAGGCTCAGAAATGCCTGGATTGTTAAAGATAAGCGTTAAACATTGTTAGAAAATCTATATAAGTTACATATAAATAAAAAATAAGAACTCTTAAATAGTTGAGGAATGGGCTGAATTGTTGGAAATAATGAGAAAAGTTCAAATCCTTGAAAGTAAAATGTAAGGGTTGAAGAGGTGGAAAAGCCAAAAGTCAGGACAAGAAGAAGCTCCAAATCCTGAAATCTCCATTAGGAGAACAAACTGATGTGTATGAAATAGAAAGAAAGTGTTGATGAGATGTTTAAACACTCCCCTCAAAGATTTAAAGCATAGGTGTCAAACTCATTCCACAAAGGGCCATGTGGCTGCAGGTTTTGTTCCAACCGATCAAGAGCACACAGTTTGACCAATCAGCTGTCTGAAGACTGAGATCAGTTGATTAACTGATTCAAGTCTGGTGTGTTGCTGCTTGGTTGGAACAAAAACCTGCAGCCACTCGGCCCTTTGTGGAATGAGTTTGACACCCCTGATTTAAAGTCATTGAGAGGCTGATTATAGAGAGAGAGAGAGAGAGAAAGAGAGAGAGAATGTGTGTGTGTGTGTGTGTGTGTGTGTGTGTGTGTAAGTGAGAGAGGGAGAGGGAGAGAGAGAGAGAGTGTGTGTGGTGTGTGTGTGTGTGGGTGCAGGTGCTCAGAGATTGCCATGGTGACTTTAACTACTTGATGAGAAAGGGGTCCATGCACCCCTCAAACTGCTCCAATTTTAGACAAATCTGTACCTACTATGAGTGAAAACTTTATATGTTTGGATCCATAAGACCTTCCTGAACGCAAACATGTCTTTTTGGTGTTTCTAGAGTAAAAATTGTTGAAAATATGGCGAGTTAGAAACAGGCAGCATTTCTGCTTTTCTCCAAAAATCAGCTCCTACTTTTGCATGGGAGTGAATGAGCAGCAGGGAGGCACCAGGCTGCACTGAGAGGCCCAAAATTCAAATTCTGTAAGTCTCTGTGCTTTTTTGAGCACATTGTGAGAGCTAGAACAAGTTGGACTACAACTGTGGAGAAAATCATGTGTGTACACTTTAATTTGTGGCCAGGAGGACGAGAGAAAGAGAAAAGTTTCAGACGATTTTTAGACTCTCTCCCACTCTAGCTGATGATGTCACCCACTCTAGCCCTGAACATTCCGCGCAATACACACCCATTATAAACTTGAATTTTCTCCAAAATTTCAATGATTTTTAAACTGTCAGAAATCAGAAAGTGTTGAAGATAGCAATAAGCTGAATAATCGATCAATAGTTGAAACTTTTGTGAACGTTTAAAGGTTAAATGAAGTCTGTAGCTGAAAGTATGCTGAAGTGGTTGAAGTTCAAAGAAGCAGAAGAAGCAGAAGAGTTTGAAGACCGTTTCAATGCATTTCTATGGAAAAAAAAAGTGAGAAAAAGTTAAATATTTTAAAAAGTATAAATAGTATTAAAGAGAAAAGTAATAGCATAAATGTCCAAAAAAAGGCGCACGTTTTGATATATGAATTGTTGAAATAGCACAAAGTATGAAGGACTAGTTACACTTCAAAAAACGGCAGAAGAAGCAAGAATAATAATAAGAAGAAGAATAAGTATAAAGATTTGAATAACAATAGTGTGAATGCTTTCAGCATTCACCCTAATAAGAAGAAGAACTAGAAAAAGCATTCCCAGGAAGGGAATGCGGGTGAATGCTGAAAGCAGCTGAATGAAATTGCTGAAGCAATGCTGAATGAGCTGAAGAAATTGTTAAAACAAAGCTGAATTAGCTGAAGAAACAGCTAAAGTAATATTGAAAAGGCTGACGCTAAAGCTGAAGTGTATAACTTGCACCAGTGCTAAAATAGCTGAAGCAATAATAGATTAAAAGTAGTACTCGGAAGAAGGAGGCTGATTTTGTATGAAATGGTTGGAAATTAAACTGATAGAAATAAAACTAAAAATTAAACTGATAGAAAGAGGAAAGGAGAGGAGAACGGAGACATGAATGAGAGAATAGAGGAGAGGAGAAGAAAGGAGACAAGGGAGATGAGAAGAAGAATAGAGGAGAGGAGAGGAGGACCGGAGAAGGAGATGAGAAAAGGAGAGGAGAGTAGAGGAGATTACGAAAGGAGAAGGAGAGGGGAATAGCGGAGAGGAGAAGAAGAGGAAAGGAGAGGAGAGGAGAATAGATACATAAATGAGAGAATAGAGGAGAGGAGAAGAAAGGAGACGAGAGGAGATGAGAAGGAGAATAGAGAAGAGGATAAGGAGGGGAGAGAAGGACAGGAAAGGAGAGAAGAATAGAAGATAAGCATGAAAAACATTGAAGCCTAGCTCTCTCAGATATATAAATATATATAATACACTGACAGCTTGAAAACATTGTTAAGCATATATTAACAGAGATGAAGCAATATCTCAAGAGTAAAAGTAGAACTTGTAAGCAGGAGGCTGAATGAAGAGGCTCAGAAATGCCTGGATTGTTAAAGATAAGCGTTAAACATTGTTAGAAAATCTATATAAGTTACATATAAATAAAAAAGAAGAACTCTTAAAATGGTTGAGGAATGGGCTGAATTGTTGGAAATAATGAGAAAAAGTTGAAATCCTTCAAAGTAAAATGTAAGGGTTGAAGAGGTGGAAAAGCCAAAAGTCAGGACAAGAAGAAGCTCCAAATCCTGAAATCTCCATTAGGAGAACAACTGATGTGTATGAAATAGAAATAAACTGTTGATGAGATGTTTAAACACTCCCCTCAAAGATTTAAAGCATAGGTGTCAAACTCATTCCACAAAGGGCCATGTGGCTGCAGGTTTTTGTTCCAACCGATCAAGAGCACACAGTTTGACCAATCAGCTGTCTGAAGACTGAGATCAGTTGATTAACTGATTCAAGTCTGGTGTGTTGCTGCTTGGTTGGAACAAAAACCTGCAGCCACTCGGCCCTTGTGGAATGAGTTTGACACCCCTGATTTAAAGTCATTGAGAGGCTGATTATAGAGAGAGAGAGAGAAAGAGAGAGAGAATGTGTGTGTGTGTGTGTGTGTGTGTGTGTGTGTGTGTAAGTGAGAGAGGGAGAGGGAGAGGGAGAGAGAGTGTGTGTGTGTGTGTGTGTGTGTGTGTGCAGGTGCTCAGAGATTGCCATGGTGACTTTAACTACTTGATGAGAAAGGGGTCCATGCACCCCTCAAACTGCTCAATTTTAGACAAATCTGTACCTACTATGAGTGAAAACTTTATATGTTTGGATCCATAAGACCTTCCTGAACGCAAACATGTCTTTTTGGTGTTTCTAGTGTAAAAATTGTTGAAAATATGGCGAGTTAGAAACAGGCAGCATTTCTGCTTTCCTCCAAAAATCAGCTCCTACTTTTGCATGGGAGTGAATGAGCAGCAGGGAGGCACCAGGCTGCACTGAGAGGCCCAAAATTCAAATTCTGTAAGTCTCTCTGCTTTTTGAGCACATTGTGAGAGCTAGAACAAGTTGGACTACAACTGTGGAGAAAATCATGTGTGTACACTTTAATTTGTGGCCAGGAGGACGAGAGAAAGAGAAAAGTTTCAGACGATTTTTAGACTCTCTCCCACTCTAGCTGATGATGTCACCCACTCTAGCCCTGAACATTCCGCGCAATACACCCCATTATAAACTTGAATTTTCTCCAAATTTCAATGATTTTTAAACTGTCAGAAATCAGAAAGTGTTGAAGATAGCAATAAGCTGAATAATCGATCAATAGTTGAAACTTTTGTGAACGTTTTAAAGGTTAATGAAGTCTGTAGCTGAAAGTATGCTGAAGTGGTTGAAGTTCAAAGAAGCAGAAGAAGCAGAAGAGTTTGAAGACCGTTTCAATGCATTTCTATGAAAAAAAAGTGAGAAAAAGTTAAATATTTTAAAAAGTATAAATAGTATTAAAGAGAAAAGTAATAGCATAAATGTCCAAAAAAAGGCGCACGTTTTGATATATGAATTGTTGAAATAGCACAAAGTATGAAGGACTAGTTACACTTCAAAAAATGGCAGAAGAAGCAAGAATAATAACTAGAAAAATCCCTCTGGGAAATTTTGAAAGGGCCACGGGGGGCTACTGCCGGGGGTACCATCTCTGTCAACATGGGAATCAAACCCACCACCAAACTAATCAGACAGACACATCATCATCTTGTACTGAGCACTGATATTGAGGAGCCATAATCACATTAAGTCACCTGTGTGTGTGTGTGTGTGTGACTGTAATCACATAAAGTTACCTGTGGTGTGTGTGTGTGTGGGAGAGATGCGGGCATGTGTGTTGTGTGTCAGGCGTGTGTGAGAGTGAGGAGTGTGCGCGCATATGTGTGTTGTGTGTGTGTGTGTGTGTGTGTGTGGGAGTGGGAGACAAGTGAACGCATACGCGCCCATGTGAGTGTGTGTGTGTGAGTATCTATCTGTAACTGTGATCACAAAGTTGTCTGTGTGTTTGTGTGTGTGTGTGTGTGCATGTGTGTGGTGTGTTTTGACAGAGTCTTGACATAAATGTATGAGAGACAGGGGCTCTGGCCCCAGGCTCAGGGGTTGCCATGGCAACTTGAGGTGGTTGTCAATGACGACAGAGCCACCCTAGCCAGAAACGCGGAGAAAAAGGGCGATTTTCTCCCTCTGCGCTGGTCTCACATTTGGGCTTACACCGACAAAACGGTAGCTCCTATCAGAAAAAAAAGCAGATCCTGGGCGGCGTAAGGACTTCCTGAACACGTTGATATGCTTTTGGAGTTTCTACAGTAAATATTTTAGAGATGCGGGCGAGTTTCAAACAGGGGTCCCTTCTGCTTCTCTCGGAAAATCTTTGTATTAGAGTCAATGAGGAGCAGAGAGAGACCTGACCGCACTGAGAGGCTCAGAATTAAATTCTGTAAGTCTCTCTGCTTTGATGAGCACATTGTCAGAAACAGAACAAGTTTGTCTACAACTGTGGAAAAAATCATGTGTGTAGAGTGTAATTTGTGGCCAGGAGGACGAGAGAAAGAGAAAAGTTTCAGACAATTTCAGACAACTTCTCCACTCTAGCTGATGATGTCACCCACTCTAACACGAACATTCCGTGCAATACACACCCATTATAAACTCAAAATTTCTCCAAAACTGATCATGGTCATTGAACAGTGATTGATGAAAAACTATACGACCTATCAAAACGTGGATTATACACCAACACACAAGACTTGTGTCTACAGTTTAAAGTTTGAATGAAGTCTCTAGGTGAAAGTATGCCTGAGCTGTAGACGTTTGAAAAACTCCAATGATTTTTCTTTTTTGATCATTTTTTTTCGCCCATTCCATTCATTCCTATGGAGAATTTTTCGCAGTTTTTCGCGACTTACGTCGCGAAAAATTGGTATTTCGTAGAGAAAAGTAATAGCACACCGATCCCGATCAAACCGCACGTTTTGATATATAATTTGTCCTACAACTCCTCAAGCTGTAGGACGAGTTAGGTGCCGAAATTTGGGAGGAAGATGAAAAATAATAACTAGAAAATTCCCTCTGGGAATTTTGAAAGGGCCACGGGGGGCTACTGCCGGGGGTACCATCTCTGTCAACATGGGAATCAAACCCACCACCAAACTAATCAGACAGACACATCATCATCATGTACTGAGCACTGATATTGAGGAGCCATAATCACATTAAGTCACCTGTGTGTTTGTGTGTGTGTGTAACTGTAATCACATGAAGTTACCTGTGGTGTGTGTGTGTGTGTGGGGTGTGTAACTGTAATCACATGAAGTTACCTGTGTGTGTGTGTGTGTGTGTGTGTGGGTGTGTGTAACTGTAATCACATGAAGTTACCTGTGATGTGTGTGTGAGAGAGAGAGAGAGAGAGTGAGAGAGGAGTGCGCGCATACGCGTGCATGTGTGTGTATGTGTGTGTGTGTGTGTGTGTACCTGTAACTGTAATGGCATTAAGTTACCTGTGGGGTGTGTGTTAGTGTGTGTGTGTGTGTGTGTTAGTGAGTGTGTGTTAATTAAAGAGGCAGAATAACATGTAGTAAAAATCGTAAATTTAAGTGTAATAATTTGAAGAGTTGAAGTCTGCTGCAATACACTGGGGAAAAAATGTAAGTCTACTCAAATACATTGGAAACTGACAGCAGAAGAACATTGTAAGAAAGAGATAGATAGATAGATAGATAGATAGATAGGTCTGTGTGTATGTGTGTGTGTGGCTGACTTGATACTCAGAGATCTGCATGTGTCAGTCTGATCTTAACGAGCTCCACCTGTAACCAACTGGTGGTTGCCAATGACGACAGAGGTACCCTAGCCAGAGAGAGACAAAAACGTGGAGAAAAAGGGCGATTTTCTCCCTCTGCGCTGGTCCCACATTTGGGCTTACACCGACAAAATGGTAGCTCCTATCAGAAAAAAAAGCAGACCCTGGGCGGTGTAAGGACTTCCTGAACACTTTGATATGCTTTTGGTGTTTCTACAGTAAATATTTTAGAGATGCGGGCGAGTTTCAAACAGGGGTCCCTTCTGCTTCTCTCAGAAAATCTTTGTATTAGAGTCAATGAGGAGCAGAGAGAGACGTGACCGCACTGAGAGGCTCAGAATTTAAATTCTGTAAGTCTCTCTGCTTTGATGAGCACATTGTCAGAAACAGAACAAGTTTGTCTACAACTGTGGAAAAAATCATGTGTGTAGAGTGTAATTTGTGGCCGGGAGGACGAGAGAAAGAAAAAGTTTCAGACAATTTCAGACAACTTCTCCCACTCTAGCTGATGATGTCACCCACTCTAACACGAACATTCCGTGCAATACACACCCATTATAAACTCAAAATTTCTCCAAAACTGATCATGGTCATTGAACAGTGATTGATCAAAAACTATATGACTTATCAAAACGTGGATTAATACACCAACACACAAGACTTGTGTCTACAGTTTAAAGTTTGAATGAAGTCTCTAGGTGAAAGTATGCCTGAGCAGTAGACATTTGGAAAACTCCAATGATTTTTCTTTTTCGATCATTTTTTTTCGCCTGTTCCATTCATTCCTATGGAGAATTTTTCGCAGTTTTTCGCGACTTACGTCGCGAAAAATTCATATTTCGTAGAGAAAAGTAATAGCACACCGATCCCGATCGAACCGCACGTTTTGATATATAATTTGTCCTACCACTCCTCAAGCTGTAGGACGAGTTAAGTGCCGAAATTTGGAGGAAGATGAAAAATAAGAAGAAAAGAAGAAGAAACTAGAAAATTCCCTCTGGGAAATTTTGAAAGGGCCACGGGGGGCTACTGCCGGGGGTACCATCTCTGTCAACATGGGAATCAACCCACCACCAAACTAATCAGACAGACACATCATCATCTTGTACTGAGCACTGATATTGAGGAGCCATAATCACATTAAGTCACCTGTGTGTGTGTGTGTGTGTGACTGTAATCACATAAAGTTACCTGTGGTGTGTGTGTGTGTGGGAGAGAAGTGCGGGCATGTGTGTTGTGTGTCAGGCGTGTGTGAGAGTGAGGAGTGTGCGCGCATATGTGTGTTTGTGTGTGTGTGTGTGTGTGTGTGTGTGGGAGTGGGAGACAAGTGAACGCATACGCGCCCATGTGAGTGTGTGTGTGTGAGTATCTATCTGTAACTGTGATCACAAAGTTGTCTGTGTGTTTGTGTGTGTGTGTGTGTGCATGTGTGTGGTTGTGTTTGACAGAGTCTGACATAAATGTATGAGAGACAGGGGCTCTGGCCCCAGGCTCAGGGGTTGCCATGGCAACTTGAGGTGGTTGTCAATGACGACAGAGCCACCCTAGCCAGAAACGCGGAGAAAAAGGGCGATTTTCTCCCTCTGCGCTGGTCTCACATTTGGGCTTACACCGACAAAACGGTAGCTCCTATCAGAAAAAAAAGCAGATCCTGGGCGGCGTAAGGACTTCCTGAACACGTTGATATGCTTTTGGAGTTTCTACAGTAAATATTTTAGAGATGCGGGCGAGTTTCAAACAGGGGTCCCTTCTGCTTCTCTCGGAAAATCTTTGTATTAGAGTCAATGAGGAGCAGAGAGAGACCTGACCGCACTGAGAGGCTCAGAATTTAAATTCTGTAAGTCTCTCTGCTTTGATGAGCACATTGTCAGAAACAGAACAAGTTTGTCTACAACTGTGGAAAAAATCATGTGTGTAGAGTGTAATTTGTGGCCAGGAGGACGAGAGAAAGAGAAAAGTTTCAGACAATTTCAGACAACTTCTCCCACTCTAGCTGATGATGTCACCCACTCTAACACGAACATTCCGTGCAATACACACCCATTATAAACTCAAAATTTCTCCAAAACTGATCATGGTCATTGAACAGTGATTGATGAAAAACTATACGACCTATCAAAACGTGGATTAATACACCAACACACAAGACTTGTGTCTACAGTTTAAAGTTTGAATGAAGTCTCTAGGTGAAAGTATGCCTGAGCTGTAGACGTTTGAAAAACTCCAATGATTTTTCTTTTTGATCATTTTTTTTCGCCCATTCCATTCATTCCTATGGAGAATTTTTCGCAGTTTTTCGCGACTTACGTCGCGAAAAATTGGTATTTCGTAGAGAAAAGTAATAGCACACCGATCCCGATCAAACCGCACGTTTTGATATATAATTTGTCCTACAACTCCTCAAGCTGTAGGACGAGTTAGGTGCCGAAATTTGGGAGGAAGATGAAAAATAATAATAAGAAAAAAACACGCAGTATAACAATAGTGCCTCGGGGCTTCGCCCCG
Source organism: Caranx ignobilis (assembly GCA_021432705.1). NCBI lineage: Eukaryota > Metazoa > Chordata > Actinopteri > Carangiformes > Carangidae > Caranx > Caranx ignobilis. The sequence continues at coordinate 2,201,517 of MU269986.1, read as the reverse complement.
AGGCACTGGCCCTTCAGCTATTTATAGCTGTAGGGCCAGTGCCTCGGTGCGTTGCCCCGTGGCCCTAAAAACACGCAGTATAACAATAGTGCCTCGGGGCTTCGCCCCGAGGCACTGGCCCTTCAGCTATTTTATAGCTGTAGGGCCAGTGCCTCGGTGCGTTGCCCCGTGGCCCTAACTAGAAAATTCCCTCTGGGAAATTTTGAAAGGGCCACGGGGGGCTACTGCCGATCTCTGTCAACATGGGAATCAAACCCACCACCAAACTAATCAGACAGACACATCATCATCTTGTACTGAGCACTGATATTGAGGAGCCATAATCACATTAAGTCACCTGTGTGTGTGTATAACTGTAATCACATGAAGTTACCTGTGGTGTGTGTGTGTGAGAGTGGAGTGCGCGCATTCGCGCGCATGTGTGTTGTGTGTCAGGTGTGTGTGTGTGAGTGAGGAGTGTGCGCGCATATGCGCGCATATGTGTGTTGGTATGTGTGTGTCTGTGTTTGTGTGTGTGTGTACCTGTAACTGTAATGACTTAAAGTTACCTGTAGTGTGTGTGTTGTGTGTGTGTGTGTGTGTATCTATCTGTAACTGTGATCACATAAAGTTGCCTGTGTGTTTGTGTGTGTGTATGCATGTGTGTGGTAGAGGAGTGTGTGTTGTTGTATTTGACAGAGTCTTGACATAAATGTATGGGAGACAGGGGCTCTGGCCCCAGGCTCAGGGGTTGCCATGGCAACTTGAGGTGGTTGTCAATGACGACAGAGCCACCCTAGCCAGAAACGTGGAGAAAAAGGGCGATTTTCTCCCTCTGCGCTGGTCTCACATTTGGGCTTACACCGACAAAACAGTAGCTCCTATCAGAAAAAACAGCAGACCCTGGGCGGCGTAAGGACTTCCTGAACACGTTGATATGCTTTTGGTGTTTCTACAGTAAATATTTTGGGGTCACGGGCGAGTTTCAAACAGGGGTCCCTTCTGCTTCTCTCGGAAAATCTTTGTATTAGAGTCAATGAGGAGTAGAGAGAGATGTGACCACACTGAGAGGCTCAGAATTTAAATTCTGTAAGTCTCTCTGCTTTGATGAGCACATTGTCAGAAACAGAACAAGTTTGTCTACAACTGTGGAAAAAATCATGTGTGTAGAGTGTAATTTGTGGCCGGGAGGACGAGAGAAAGAGAAAAGTTTCAGACAATTTCAGACAACTTCTCTCACTCTAGCTGATGATGTCACCCACTCTAATACGAACATTCCATGCAATACACACCCATTATAAACTCAAAATTTCTCCAAAAATGATCATGGTCATTGAACAGTGGTTGATCAAAAACTATATGACCTATCAAAACGTGGATTAATACACCAACACACAAGACTTGTGTCTACAGTTTAAAGTTTAAATGAAGTCTCTAGGTGAAACTATGCCTGAGCTGTAGACGTTTGAAAAACTCCAATGATTGTTCTTTTTCGCTCGTTTTTTTTTCGCCCGTCCCATTCATTCCTATGGAGAATTTTTCGCAGTTTTTCGCGACTTACGTCGCGAAAAATTCGTATTTCGTAGAGAAAAGTAATAGCACACCGATCCCAATCGAACCGCACGTTTTGATATATAATTTGTCCTACAACTCCTCAAGCTGTAGGACGAGTTAAGGGCCGAAATTTTGGAGGAAGAGGAAAAATAAAAAGAAGAAGAAAAAACACGCAGTATAACAATAGTGCCTCGGGGCTTTGCCCCGAGGCACTGGCCCTGCAGCTATTTCATAGCTGTAGGGCCAGTGCCTCGGTGCATTGCCCGTGGCCCTAATAAGAAGAAAAAACACGCAGTATAACAATAGTGCCTCGGGGCTTCGCCCCGAGGCACTGGCCCTTCAGCTATTTTATAGCTGTAGGGCCAGTGCCTCGGTGCGTTGCCCCGTGGCCCTAACTAGAAAATTCCCTCTGGGAAATTTTGAAAGGGCCTCGGGGGGCTACTGCCGGGGTACCATCTCTGTCAACATGGGAATCAAACCCACCACCAAACTAATCAGACAGACACATCATCATCTTGTACTGAGCACTGATATTGAGGAGCCATAATCACATTAAGTCACCTGTGTGTCTGTGTAACTGTAATCACATGAAGTTACCTGTGGTGTGTGTGTGTGTGTGAGAGTGGAGTGCACGCATATGCGCGCATGTGTGTTATTGTGCGTCAGGTGTGTGTGTGAGTGAGGAGTGTGCGCGCATACGCACGCATATGTGTTGGTGTGTGTGTGTGTGTGTGTGTTAGTTAAAAAGGCAGAATACCATGTAGTAAAATCGTAAATTTAAGTGTAATAATTTGAAGAGTGGAAGTCTGCTGCAATACACTGGGGAAAAATTTTAAGTTCACTCAAATACATTGGAAATTGACAGCAGAAGCACATTGTAAGAAATAGATAGATAGATAGATAGATACATACATACATACATACATAGATACATAGATAGGTCTGTGTGTATGTGTCTGTGTGTTGCATGTGACTGACTTGATACACAGAGATCTATAACGAGCTGCATGTGTCAGTCTGATTTTAACGAGCTCCACCTGTAACCAACTGGTGGTTGCCAATGACGACAGAGGCACCCTAGCCAGAGACAGACAGAAATGTGGAGAAAAAGGGTGATTTTCTCCCTCTGCGCTGGTCTCACATTTGGGCTTAGAGCGACAAAACGGTAGCTCCTATCAGAAAAAAAAGCAGATCCTGGGTGGCGTAAGGACTTCCTGAACACTTTGATATGCTTTTGGCGTTTCTACAGTAAATATTTTGGAGTCACGGGCGAGTTTCAAACAAGGGTCTCTTCTGCCTCCCTCGGAAAATCTTTGTATTAGAGTCAATGAGGAGCAGAGAGAGACATGACCACATTAAGAGGCTCAGAATTTAAATTCTGTAAGTCTCTCTGCTTTGATGAGCACATTGTCAGAAACAGAACAAGTTTGTCTACAACTGTGGAAAAAATCATGTGTGTAGAGTGTAATTTGTGGCCGGGAGGACGAGAGAAAGAGAAAAGTTTCAGACAATTTCAGACAACTTCTCCCACTCTAGCTGATGATGTCACCCACTCTAACACGAACATTCCGTGCAATACACACCCATTATAAACTCAAAATTTCTCCAAAAATGATCATGGTCATTGAACAGTGATTGATCAAAAACTATATGACCTATCAAAACGTGGATTAATACACCAACACACAAGACTTATGTCTACAGTTTAAAGTTTAAATGAAGTCTGTAGGTGAAAGTATGCCTGAGCAGTAGATGTTTGAAAAACTCCAATGATTTTTCTTTTTGGCTCGTTTTTTTCGCCCGTTCCATTCATTCCAATGGAGAATTTTTCTCAGTTTTTCGCGACTTACGTCGCGAAAAATTCATATTTCATAGAGAAAACCAATAGCACACCGATCCCGATCGAACCGCACGTTTTGATATATAATTTGTCCTACAACTCCTCAAGCTGTAGGACGAGTTAAGGGACGAAATTTGGGAGGAAGATGAAAAATAATAATAATAATAACTAGAAAATTCCCTCTGGGAAATTTTGAAAGGGCCACGGGGGGCTACTGCCGGGGGTACCATCTCTGTCAACATGGGAATCAAACCCACCACCAAACTGATCAGACAGACACATCATCATCTTGTACTGAGCACTGATATTGAGGAGCCATAATCACATTAAGTCACCTGTGTGTGTGTGTGTAACTGTAATCACATGAAGTTACCTGTGGTGTGTATGTGTGTGTGTAACTGTAATCACATGAAGTTACCTGTGGTTTGTGTGTGTGAGAGAGAGAGAGAGAGAGAGAGAGGAGTGCGCGCATACGCGCGCATGTGTGTTAGTGTGTGTGTGTTTGTGTGTGTGTGTGTGTACCTGTAACTGTAATGGCATTAAGTTACCTGTGGGGTGTGTGTTAGTGTGTGTGTGTTAATTAAAGAGTCAGAATAAAATGTAGTAAAAATCGTAAATTTAAGTGTAATAATTTGAAGAGTTGAAGTCTGCTGCAATACACTGGGGAAAAAATTTAAGTCTACTCAAATACATTGGAAATTGACAGCAGAAGAACATTGTAAGAAATAGATAGATAGATAAATAGATAGATAGGTGTGTGTGTATGTGTCTGTGTGTGCGTGTGGCTGACTTGATACTCAGAGATCTATAACAAGCTGCATGTGTCAGTGTGATCTTAACGAGCTCCACCTGTAACCAACTGGTGGTTGCCAATGACGACAGAGCCACCCTAGCCAGAGAGAGACAGAAACGTGGAGAAAAAGGGCGATTTTCTCCCTCTGCGCTGGTCCCACATTTGGGCTTAGAGCGACAAAACGGTAGCTCCTATCAGAAAAAAAAGCAGATCCTGGGCGGCGTAAGGACTTCCTGAACACGTTGATATGCTTTTGGTGTTTCTGCAGTAAATATTTTGGGGTCACGGGCGAGTTTCAAACAGGGGTCCCTTCTGCTTCTCTCGGAAAATCTTTGTATTAGAGTCAATGAGGAGAAGAGAGAGACGTGACCGCACTGAGAGGCTCAGAATTTAAATTCTGTAAGTCTCCCTGCTTTGATGAGCACATTGTCAGAGACAGAACAAGTTTGTCTACAACTGTGGAAAAAATCATGTGTGTAGAGTGTAATTTGTGGCCGGGAGGACGAGAGAAAGAGAAAAGTTTCAGACAATGTCAGACAACTTCTCCCACTCTAGCTGATGATGTCACCCACTCTAACACGAACATTCCGTGCAATACACACCCATTATAAACTCAAAATTTCTCCAAAAATGATCATGGTCATTGAACAGTGATTGATGAAAAACTATACAACCTATCAAAACATGGATTAATACACCAACACACAAGACTTGTGTCTACAGTTTAAAGTTTGAATGAAGTCTCTAGGTGAAAGTATGCCTGAGCAGTAGACATTTGAAAAACTCCAATGATTTTTCTTTTTCGATCATTTTTTTTCGCCCGTTCCATTCATTCCAATGGAGAATTTTTCTCAGTTTTTCGCGACTTACGTCGCGAAAAATTCATATTTCATAGAGAAAAGTAATAGCACACCGATCCCGATCGAACCGCACGTTTTGATATATAATTTGTCCTACAACTCCTCAAGCTGTAGGACGAGTTAAGGGACGAAATTTTGGAGGAAGATGAAAAATAATAAGAAAAAACACGCAGTATAACAATAGTGCCTCGGGGCTTCGCCCCGAGGCACTGGCCCTTCAGCTATTTTATAGCTGTAGGGCCAGTGCCTCGGTGCGTTGCCCCGTGGCCCTAATAAGAAAAAACACGCAGTATAACAATAGTGCCTCGGGGCTTTGCCCCGAGGCACTGGCCCTTCAGCTATTTTATAGCTGTAGGGCCAGTGCCTCGGTGCATTGCCCCGTGGCCCTAACTAGAAAAAGCATTCCCAAGAAGGGAATGCGGGTGAATGCTGAAAGCAGCTGAATGACATTGCTGAAGCAATGCTGAATGAGCTAAAGAAATTGTTGAAACAAAGCTGAATTAGCTGAAGAAACAGCTGAAGTAATATTGAAAAGGCTGACGCCAAAGCTGAAGTGTATAACTTGTACCAGCGCTAAAATACCTGAAGCAATAAGTGAGAATAGATTAAAAAGTAGTACTCGGAAGAATGAGGCTGATTTTGTATGAAACGGTTGGCAATTACTTGAATTGTTGAAGATTAGTATGAAGAGTAGGTTAGCTGAAGAAAAGTCTGAGTGATAAATGAGAAATCTATATAAGTTACATATAAATAAAAAAGAAGAACTCTTAAAATGGTTGAGGAATGAGCTGAATTGTTGGAAATAATGAGAAAAAGTTGAAATCCTTCAAAGTAAAATGTAAGGGTTGAAGAGGTGGACAAGCCAAAAGTCAGGACAAGAAGAAGCTCCAAATCCTGAAATCTCCATTAGGAGAACAAACTGATGTGTATGAAATAGAAAGAAAGTGTTGATGAGATGTTTCAACACTCCCCTCAAAGGTTTAAAATCATTGAGAGGCTGATTAGAGAGAGGGAGAAAGAGAGTGAGAGAGAGAGAGAGGGAGAAAGAGAGAGAGAGAATGTGTGTGTGTGTGTGTAAGTGAGAGAGAGAGTAAGAGAGAGGGGGAGAGAGAGAGAGAGAAAATGTGTGTGTGTGTAAGTGAGAGAGAGAGAGTAAGATAGAGGGGAGAGAGAGAGAGACAAAGTGTGTGTGTGTGTGTGTGTGTGTAAGTGAGAGAGAGAGTAAGAGAGAGGGGGAGAGAGAGGGAGAGAGAGAGAGAGAGTGTGTGTGTGTGTGTGTGTGTGTGTGTGTGTGCATGTGCTCAGAGGTTGCCATGGTGACTTTAACTACTTGATGAGAAAGGGGTCCATGAACCCCTCAAACTGCTCCAATTTTAGACAAATATGTACCTAATATGAGTGAAAACTTGATATGTTTGGATCCATAAGACCTTCCTGAACGCAAACATGTCTTTTTGGTGTTTCTGGAGTAAAAATTGTTGAAAATATCGCGAGTTAGAAACAGGCAGCATTTCTGCTTTTCTCCAAAAATCAGCTCCTACTTTTGCATGGGAGTGAATGAGCAGCAGGGAGGCACCGGGCTGCACTGAGAGGCCCAAAATTCAAATTCTGTAAGTCTCTGTGCTTTTTTGAGCACATTGTGAGAGCTAGAACAAGTTTGACTACAACTGTGGAGAAAATCATGTGTGTACAGTTTAATTTGTGGCCAGGAGGACGAGAGAAAGAGAAAAGTTTCAGACAATTTTTAGACTCTCTCCCACTCTAGCTGATGATGTCACCCACTCTAGCCCTGAACATTCCGCGCAATACACACCCATTATAAACTTGAATTTTCTCAGAAATTTCAATGATTTTTAAACTGTCAGAAATCAGAAAGTGTTGAAGATATCAATAAGCTGAATTAGAGATGAATAGTTGAAAGTTTTGTGAACGTTTTAGAAGTTAAATGAAGTCTGTAGCTGGAAGTATGCTGAAGCAGTAGAGGTTCAAAGAAGGGGAAGATTTGAAGAGTTTGAAGGCTGTTCCAATGCATTTCTAATGAGAGTAAAATTTCAGAAAAGTATGAATATTTTGAAAAATATGAATAGTACGAAAAAGTTGTATACACCCGATAATCTCCAGAAGAAGCTGAACGTTTTGATGTATGAATTGTTTGAATAGTACAAAGTATGTAGAAGTAGTAGGAGACCCAACAACGGAAGAAGAAGTAAGAATAATAACTAGAAAAAGCATTCCCAGGAAGGGAATGCGGGTGAATGCTGAAAGCAGCTGAATGAAATTGCTGAAGCAATGCTGAATGAGCTGAAGAAATTGTTAAAACAAAGCTGAATTAGCTGAAGAAACAGCTAAAGTAATATTGAAAAGGCTGACGCTAAAGCTGAAGTGTATAACTTGCACCAGTGCTAAAATAGCTGAAGCAATAATAGATTAAAAAGTAGTACTCGGAAGAAGGAGGCTGATTTTGTATGAAATGGTTGGAAATTAAACTGATAGAAATAAAAACTAAAAATTAAACTGATAGAAAGAGGAAAGGAGAGGAGAACGGAGACATGAATGAGAGAATAGAGGAGAGGAGAAGAAAGGAGACAAGGGAGATGAGAAGAAGAATAGAGGAGAGGAGAGGAGGACCGGAGAAGGAGATGAGAAAAGGAGAGGAGAGTAGAGGAGATTACGAAAGGAGAAGGAGAGGGGAATAGCGGAGAGGAGAAGAAGAGGAAAGGAGAGGAGAGGAGAATAGATACATAAATGAGAGAATAGAGGAGAGGAGAAGAAAGGAGACGAGAGGAGATGAGAAGGAGAATAGAGAAGAGGATAAGGAGGGGAGAGAAGGACAGGAAAGGAGAGAAGAATAGAAGATAAGCATGAAAAACATTGAAGCCTAGCTCTCTCAGATATATAAATATATATAATACACTGACAGCTTGAAAACATTGTTAAGCATATATTAACAGAGATGAAGCAATATCTCAAGAGTAAAAGTAGAACTTGTAAGCAGGAGGCTGAATGAAGAGGCTCAGAAATGCCTGGATTGTTAAAGATAAGCGTTAAACATTGTTAGAAAATCTATATAAGTTACATATAAATAAAAAAGAAGAACTCTTAAAATGGTTGAGGAATGGGCTGAATTGTTGGAAATAATGAGAAAAGTTGAAATCCTTCAAAGTAAAATGTAAGGGTTGAAGAGGTGGAAAAGCCAAAAGTCAGGACAAGAAGAAGCTCCAAATCCTGAAATCTCCATTAGGAGAACAAACTGATGTGTATGAAATAGAAATAAACTGTTGATGAGATGTTTAAACACTCCCCTCAAAGATTTAAAGCATAGGTGTCAAACTCATTCCACAAAGGGCCATGTGGCTGCAGGTTTTTGTTCCAACCGATCAAGAGCACACAGTTTGACCAATCAGCTGTCTGAAGACTGAGATCAGTTGATTAACTGATTCAAGTCTGGTGTGTTGCTGCTTGGTTGGAACAAAAACCTGCAGCCACTCGGCCCTTTGTGGAATGAGTTTGACACCCCTGATTTAAAGTCATTGAGAGGCTGATTATAGAGAGAGAGAGAGAAAGAGAGAGAGAATGTGTGTGTGTGTGTGTGTGTGTGTAAGTGAGAGAGGGAGAGGGAGAGGGAGAGAGAGTGTGTGTGTGTGTGTGTGTGTGTGTGTGCAGGTGCTCAGAGATTGCCATGGTGACTTTAACTACTTGATGAGAAAGGGGTCCATGCACCCCTCAAACTGCTCCAATTTCAGACAAATCTGTACCTAATATGAGTGAAAACTTGATATGTTTGGATCCGTAAGACCTTCCTGAACGCAAACATGGCCTTTGGTGTTTCTAGAGTAAAAATTGTTGAAGATATCGCGAGTTAGAAACAGGCAGCATTTCTGCTTTTCTCCAAAAATCAGCTCCTACTTTTGCATGGGAGTGAATGAGCAGCAGGGAGGCACCAGGCTGCACTGAGAGGCCCACAATTCAAATTCTGTAAGTCTCTCTGCTTTTTTGAGCACATTGTGAGAGCTAGAACAAGTTGGACTACAACTGTGGAGAAAATCATGTGTGTACACTTTAATTTGTGGCCAGGAGGACGAGAGAAAGAGAAAAGTTTCAGCCGATTTTTAGACTCTCTCCCACTCTAGCTGATGATGTCACCCACTCTAGCCCTGAACATTCCGCGCAATACACACCCATTATAAACTTGAATTTTCTCCAAAATTTCAATGATTTTTAAACTGTCAGAAATCAGAAAGTGTTGAAGATATCAATAAGCTGAATTAGAGATGAATAGTTGAAAGTTTTGTGAACGTTTTAGAAGTTAAATGAAGTCTGTAGCTGGAAGTATGCTGAAGCAGTAGAGGTTCAAAGAAGGGGAAGATTTGAAGAGTTTGAAGGCTGTTCCAATGCATTTCTAATGAGAGTAAAATTTCAGAAAAGTATGAATATTTTGAAAAATATGAATAGTACGAAAAAGTTGTATACACCCGATAATCTCCAGAAGAAGCTGAACGTTTTGATGTATGAATTGTTTGAATAGTACAAAGTATGTAGAAGTAGTAGGAGACCCAAAAACGGAAGAAGAAGTAAGAATAATAACTAGAAAAAGCATTCCCAAGAAGGGAATGCGGGTGAATGCTGAAAGCAGCTGAATGACATTGCTGAAGCAATGCTGAATGAGCTAGAGAAATTGTTAAAACAAAGCTGAATTAGCTGAAGAAACAGCTGAAGTAATATTGAAAAGGCTGACGCCAAAGCTGAAGTGTATAACTTGTACCAGTGCTAAAATAGCTGAAGCAATAAGTGAGAATAGATTAAAAAGTAGTACTCGGAAGAAGGAGGCTGATTTTGTATGAAACGGTTGGCAATTACTTGAATTGTTGAAGATTAGTATGAAGAGTAGGTTAGCTGAAGAAAAGTCTGAGTGATAAATGAGAAATCTATATAAGTTACATATAAATAAAAAATAAGAACTCTTAAAATGATTGAGGAATGAGCTGAATTGTTGGAAATAATGAGAAAAAGTTTAAATCCTTCAAAGTAAAATGTAAGGGTTGAAGAGGTGGAAAAGCCAAAAGTCAGGACAAGAAGAAGCTCCAAATCCTGAAATCTCCATTAGGAGAACAAACTGATGTGTATGAAATAGAAAGAAAGTGTTGATGAGATGTTTAAACACTCCCCTCAAAGGTTTAAAATCATTGAGAGGCTGATTAGAGAGAGGGAGAAAGAGAGTGAGAGAGAGAGAGAGAGAGAGAGAGAGGGAGAGAGAGAGAGTGAGACAGAGAGGGAGAGAGAGTGTGTGTGTGTGTATATGTCTGTGTCTGTGTTTAAGTGAGAGAGAGAGTAAGAGAGAGGGGAGAGAGAGAGAGAGAGAGAGAGAGAGAAAGTGTGTGTGTGTCTGTGTGTGTTTAAGTGAGAGAGAGAGTAAGAGAGAGGGGAGAGAGACAGAGAAAGTGTGTGTGTGTGTGTGTGTGTGTAAGTGAGAGAGAGAGAGTAAGAGAGAGGGGGAGAGAGAGAGAGAGTCTTTGTGTGTGTGTGTGTGTGTGTGTGCATGTGCTCAGAGGTTGCCATGGTGACTTTAACTACTTGATGAGAAAGGGGTCCATGAACCCCTCAAACTGCTCCAATTTAAGACAAATCTGTACCTAATATGAGTGAAAACTTGATATGTTTGGATCCGTAAGACCTTCCTGAACGCAAACATGGCCTTTTGGTGTTTCTAGAGTAAAAATTGTTGAAGATATCGCGAGTTAGAAACAGGCAGCATTTCTGCTTTTCTCCAAAAATCAGCTCCTACTTTTGCATGGGAGTGAATGAGCAGCAGGGAGGCACCAGGCTGCACTGAGAGGCCCACAATTCAAATTCTGTAAGTCTCTCTGCTTTTTTGAGCACATTGTGAGAGCTAGAACAAGTTGGACTACAACTGTGGAGAAAATCATGTGTGTACAGTTTAATTTGTGGCCAGGAGGACGAGAGAAAGAGAAAAGTTTCAGACGATTTTTAGACTCTCTCCCACTCTAGCTGATGATGTCACCCACTCTAGCCCTGAACATTCCGCGCAATACACACCCATTATAAACTTGAATTTTCTCCAAAATTTCAATGATTTTTAAACTGTCAGAAATCAGAAAGTGTTGAAGATATCAATAAGCTGAATTAGAGATGAATAGTTGAAAGTTTTGTGAACGTTTTAGAAGTTAAATGAAGTCTGTAGCTGGAAGTATGCTGAAGCAGTAGAGGTTCAAAGAAGGGGAAGATTTGAAGAGTTTGAAGGCTGTTCCAATGCATTTCTAATGAGAGTAAAATTTCAGAAAAGTATGAATATTTTGAAAAATATGAATAGTACGAAAAAGTTGTATACACCCGATAATCTCCAGAAGAAGCTGAACGTTTTGATGTATGAATTGTTTGAATAGTACAAAGTATGTAGAAGTAGTAGGAGACCCAAAACGGAAGAAGAAGTAAGAATAATAATAATAAAGATTTGAAGAACAATAGTGTGAATGCTTTCAGCATTCACCCTAATAATAAAGATTTGAAGAACAATAGTGTGAATGCTTTCAGCATTCACCCTAATAATAATAATAAAGATTTGAAGAACAATAGTGTGAATGCTTTCAGCATTCACCCTAATAAGAAGAAGAATAAGTATAAAGATTTGAATAACAATAGTGTGAATGCTTTCAGCATTCACCCTAATAAGTATAAAGATTTGAATAACAATAGTGTGAATGCTTTCAGCATTCACCCTAATAACTAGAAAAAGCATTCCCAGGAAGGGAATGCGGGTGAATGCTGAAAGCAGCTGAATGAAATTGCTGAATGAGCTGAAGAAATTGTTAAAACAAAGCTGAATTAGCTGAAGAAACAGCTGAAGTAATATTGAAAAGGCTGACGCTAAAGCTGAAGTGTATAACTTGCACCAGTGCTAAAATAGCTGAAGCAATAAGTGAGAATAGATTAAAAAGTAGTACTCGGAAGAAGGAGGCTGATTTTGTATGAAATGGTTGGAAATTAAACTGATAGAAAGAGGAAAGGAGAGGAGAATAGAGACATGAATGAGAGAATAGAGGAGAGGAGAAGAAAGGAGATGAGAGGAGATGAGAAGGAGAATAGAGAAGAGGATAAGGAGGGGAGAGAAGGACAGGAGAAGGAGAGGAAAGGAGAGAAGAATAAAGGATAAGCATGAAAAAACATTGAAGCCTAGCTCTCTCAGATATATAAATATATATAATACACTGACAGCTTGAAAACATTGTTAAGCATATATTAACAGAGATGAAGCAATATCTGAAGAGTAAAAGTAGAACTTGTAAGCAGGAGGCTGAATGAAGAGGCTCAGAAATGCCTGGATTGTTAAAGATAAGCGTTAAACATTGTTAGAAAATCTATATAAGTTACATATAAATAAAAAAGAAGAACTCTTAAAATGGTTGAGGAATGGGCTGAATTGTTGGAAATAATGAGAAAAAGTTGAAATCCTTGAAAGTAAAATGTAAGGGTTGAAGAGGTGGAAAAGCCAAAGTCAGGACAAGAAGAAGCTCCAAATCCTGAAATCTCCATTAGGAGAACAAACTGATGTGTATGAAATAGAAAGAAAGTGTTGATGAGATGTTTAAACACTCCCCTCAAAGATTTAAAGCATAGGTGTCAAACTCATTCCACAAAGGGCCATGTGGCTGCAGGTTTTTGTTCCAACCGATCAAGAGCACACAGTTTGACCAATCAGCTGTCTGAAGACTGAGATCAGTTGATTAACTGATTCAAGTCTGGTGTGTTGCTGCTTGGTTGGAACAAAAACCTGCAGCCACTCGGCCCTTTGTGGAATGAGTTTGACACCCCTGATTTAAAGTCATTGAGAGGCTGATTATAGAGAGAGAGAGAGAGAGAGAGAGAGAGAAAGAGAGAGAGAATGTGTGTGTGTGTGTGTGTAAGTGAGAGAGAGAGAGAGTAAGAGAGAGGGGGAGAGAGAGAGAGAGAGTGTGTGTGTGTGTGTGTGTGTGTGTGTGGGTGCAGGTGCTCAGAGATTGCCATGGTGACTTTAACTACTTGATGAGAAAGGGGTCCATGAACCCCTCAAACTGCTCCAATTTAAGACAAATCTGTACCTAATATGAGTGAAAACTTTATATGTTTGGATCTGTAAGACCTTCCTGAACGCAAACATGTCTTTTTGGTGTTTCTAGAGTAAAAATTGTTGAAAATATGGCGAGTTAGAAACAGGCAGCATTTCTGCTTTTCTCCAAAAATCAGCTCCTACTTTTGCATGGGAGTGAATGAGCAGCAGGGAGGCACCAGGCTGCACTGAGAGGCCCAAAATTCAAATTCTGTAAGTCTCTCTGCTTTTTTGAGCACATTGTGAGAGCTAGAACAAGTTGGACTACAACTGTGGAGAAAATCATGTGTGTACAGTTTAATTTGTGGCCAGGAGGACGAGAGAAAGAGAAAAGTTTCAGCCGATTTTTAGACTCTCTCCCACTCTAGCTGATGATGTCACCCACTCTAGCCCTGAACATTCCGCGCAATACACACCCATTATAAACTTGAATTTTCTCCAAAATTTGAATGATTTTTAAACTGTCAGAAATCAGAAAGTGTTGAAGATAGCAATAAGCTGAATAATCGATCAATAGTTGAAACTTTTGTGAACGTTTTAAAGGTAAAATGAAGTCTGTAGCTGAAAGTATGCTGAAGTGGTTGAAGTTCAAAGAAGCAGAAGAAGCAGAAGAGTTTGAAGACCGTTTCAATGCATTTCTATGGAAAAAAAAAGTGAGAAAAAGTTAAATATTTTAAAAAGTATAAATAGTATTAAAGAGAAAAGTAATAGCATAAATGTCCAAAAAAAGGCGCACGTTTTGATATATGAATTGTTGAAATAGCACAAAGTATGAAGGACTAGTTACACTTCAAAAAACGGCAGAAGAAGCAAGAATAACTAGAAAAAGCATTCCCAAGAAGGGAATGCGGGTGAATGCTGAAAGCAGCTGAATGACATTGCTGAAGCAATGCTGAATGAGCTGAAGAAATTGTTAAAACAAAGCTGAATTAGCATAAGAAACAGCTGAAGTAATATTGAAAAGGCTGATGCTAAAGTTGAAACATATAACTTGTACCAGTGATAAAATAGCTGAAGCAATAAGTGAGAATAGATTAAAAAGTAGTACTCGGAAGAAGGAGGCTGATTTTGTATGAAATGGTTGGAAATTAAACTGATAGAAAGAGGAAAGGAGAGGAGAATAGAGACATGAATGAGAGAATAGAGGAAAGGAGATGAGAAAAGGAGAGGAGATGACGAGAGAAGGAGAGGAGAATAGCAGAGAGGAGGAGAGGAGAAGAAGAGGAAAGGAGAGGAGAATAGAGACGTGAATGAGAGAATAGAGGAGAGGAGAAGAAAGGAGATGAGAAGGAGAATAGAGAAGAGGATAAGGAGGGGAGAGAAGGACAGGAGAAGGAGAGGAAAGGAGAGGAGAGGGGAATAGAGGATAAGCATGAAAAAACATTGAGGCCTAGCTCTCTCAGATATATAAATATATATAATACACTGACAGCTTGAAAACATTGTTAAGCATATATTAACAGAGATGAAGCAATATCTCAAGAGTAAAAGTAGAACTTGTAAGCAGGAGGCTAAATGAAGAGGCTCAGAAATGCCTGGATTGTTAAAGATAAGCGTTAAACATTGTTAGAAAATCTATATAAGTTACATATAAATAAAAAAGAAGAGCTCTTAAAATGGTTGAGGAATGGGCTGAATTGTTGGAAATAATGAGAAAAAGTTGAAATCCTTCAAAGTAAAATGTAAGGGTTGAAGAGGTGGAAAAGCCAAAAGTCAGGACAAGAAGAAGCTCCAAATCCTGAAATCTCCATTAGGAGAACAAACTGATGTGTATGAAATAGAAAGAAAGTGTTGATGAGATGTTTAAACACTCCCCTCAAAGATTTAAAGCATAGGTGTCAAACTCATTCCACAAAGGGCCATGTGGCTGCAGGTTTTTGTTCCAACCGATCAAGAGCACACAGTTTGACCAATCAGCTGTCTGAAGGCTGAGATCAGTTGATTAACTGATTCAAGTCTGGTGTGTTGCTGCTTGGTTGGAACAAAAACCTGCAGCCACTCGGCCCTTTGTGGAATGAGTTTGACACCCCTGATTTAAAGTCATTGAGAGGCTGATTATAGAGAGAAAGAGAGAGAGAGAGAGAGAGAAAGAGAGAGAGAATGTGTGTGTGTGTGTGTGTGTGGTGTGTGTGTGTAAGTGAGAGAGGGAGAGGGAGAGGGAGAGAGAGAGTGTGTGTGTGTGTGTGTGTGTGGGTGCAGGTGCTCAGAGATTGCCATGGTGACTTTAACTACTTGATGAGAAAGGGGTCCATGCACCCCTCAAACTGCTCCAATTTTAGACAAATCTGTACCTACTATGAGTGAAAACTTTATATGTTTGGATCCATAAGACCTTCCTGAACGCAAACATGTCTTTTTGGTGTTTCTAGAGTAAAAATTGTTGAAAATATGGCGAGTTAGAAACAGGCAGCATTTCTGCTTTCCTCCAAAAATCAGCTCCTACTTTTGCATGGGAGTGAATGAGCAGCAGGGAGGCACCAGGCTGCACTGAGAGGCCCAAAATTCAAATTCTGTAAGTCTCTGTGCTTTTTTGAGCACATTGTGAGAGCTAGAACAAGTTGGACTACAACTGTGGAGAAAATCATGTGTGTACACTTTAATTTGTGGCCAGGAGGACGAGAGAAAGAGAAAAGTTTCAGACGATTTTTAGACTCTCTCCCACTCTAGCTGATGATGTCACCCACTCTAGCCCTGAACATTCCGCGCAATACACACCCATTATAAACTTGAATTTTCTCCAAAATTTCAATGATTTTTAAACTGTCAGAAATCAGAAAGTGTTGAAGATAGCAATAAGCTGAATAATCGATCAATAGTTGAAACTTTTGTGAACGTTTTAAAGGTTAAATGAAGTCTGTAGCTGAAAGTATGCTGAAGTGGTTGAAGTTCAAAGAAGCAGAAGAAGCAGAAGAGTTTGAAGACCGTTTCAATGCATTTCTATGGAAAAAAAAGTGAGAAAAAGTTAAATATTTTAAAAAGTATAAATAGTATTAAAGAGAAAAGTAATAGCATAAATGTCCAAAAAAAGGCGCACGTTTTGATATATGAATTGTTGAAATAGCACAAAGTATGAAGGACTAGTTACACTTCAAAAAACGGCAGAAGAAGCAAGAATAATAATAAGAAGAAGAATAAGTATAAAGATTTGAATAACAATAGTGTGAATGCTTTCAGCATTCACCCTAATAAGAAGAAGAATAAGTATAAAGATTTGAATAACAATAGTGTGAATGCTTTCAGCATTCACCCTAATAATAATAACTAGAAAAAGCATTCCCAGGAAGGGAATGCGGGTGAATGCTGAAAGCAGCTGAATGAAATTGCTGAAGCAATGCTGAATGAGCTGAAGAAATTGTTAAAACAAAGCTGAATTAGCTGAAGAAACAGCTGAAGTAATATTGAAAAGGCTGATGCTAAAGCTGAAGTGTATAACTTGCACCAGTGCTAAAATAGCTGAAGCAATAAGTGAGAATAGATTAAAAAGTAGTACTCGGAAGAAGGAGGCTGATTTTGTATGAAATGGTTGGAAATTAAACTGATAGAAAGAGGAAAGGAGAGGAGAATAGAGACATGAATGAGAGAATAGAGGAAAGGAGATGAGAAAAGGAGAGGAGATGACGAGAGAAGGAGAGGAGAATAGCAGAGAGGAGAAGAAGAGGAAAGGAGAGGAGAATAGAGACGTGAATGAGAGAATAGAGGAGAGGAGAAGAAAGGAGACGAGAGGAGATGAGAAGGAGAATAGAGAAGAGGAGAAGGAGGGGAGAGAAGGACAGGAGAAGGAGAGGAAAGGAGAGAAGAATAAAGGATAAGCATGAAAAAACATTGAAGCCTAGCTCTCTCAGATATATAAATATATATAATACACTGACAGCTTGAAAACATTGTTAAGCATATATTAACAGAGATGAAGCAATATCTGAAGAGTAAAAGTAGAACTTGTAAGCAGGAGGCTGAATGAAGAGGCTCAGAAATGCCTGGATTGTTAAAGATAAGCGTTAAACATTGTTAGAAAATCTATATAAGTTACATATAAATAAAAAATAAGAACTCTTAAAATAGTTGAGGAATGGGCTGAATTGTTGGAAATAATGAGAAAAAGTTCAAATCCTTGAAAGTAAAATGTAAGGGTTGAAGAGGTGGAAAAGCCAAAAGTCAGGACAAGAAGAAGCTCCAAATCCTGAAATCTCCATTAGGAGAACAAACTGATGTGTATGAAATAGAAAGAAAGTGTTGATGAGATGTTTAAACACTCCCCTCAAAGATTTAAAGCATAGGTGTCAAACTCATTCCACAAAGGGCCATGTGGCTGCAGGTTTTTGTTCCAACCGATCAAGAGCACACAGTTTGACCAATCAGCTGTCTGAAGACTGAGATCAGTTGATTAACTGATTCAAGTCTGGTGTGTTGCTGCTTGGTTGGAACAAAAACCTGCAGCCACTCGGCCCTTTGTGGAATGAGTTTGACACCCCTGATTTAAAGTCATTGAGAGGCTGATTATAGAGAGAGAGAGAGAGAGAGAGAGAAAAGAGAGAGAGAATGTGTGTGTGTGTGTGTGTGTGTGTGTGTGTGTGTAAGTGAGAGAGGGAGAGGGAGAGGGAGAGAGAGAGTGTGTGTGTGTGTGTGTGTGTGGGTGCAGGTGCTCAGAGATTGCCATGGTGACTTTAACTACTTGATGAGAAAGGGGTCCATGCACCCCTCAAACTGCTCCAATTTTAGACAAATCTGTACCTACTATGAGTGAAAACTTTATATGTTTGGATCCATAAGACCTTCCTGAACGCAAACATGTCTTTTTGGTGTTTCTAGAGTAAAAATTGTTGAAAATATGGCGAGTTAGAAACAGGCAGCATTTCTGCTTTCCTCCAAAAATCAGCTCCTACTTTTGCATGGGAGTGAATGAGCAGCAGGGAGGCACCAGGCTGCACTGAGAGGCCCAAAATTCAAATTCTGTAAGTCTCTCTGCTTTTTTGAGCACATTGTGAGAGCTAGAACAAGTTGGACTACAACTGTGGAGAAAATCATGTGTGTACAGTTTAATTTGTGGCCAGGAGGACGAGAGAAAGAGAAAAGTTTCAGACGATTTTTAGACTCTCTCCCACTCTAGCTGATGATGTCACCCACTCTAGCCCTGAACATTCCGCGCAATACACACCCATTATAAACTTGAATTTTCTCCAAAATTTCAATGATTTTTAAACTGTCAGAAATCAGAAAGTGTTGAAGATAGCAATAAGCTGAATAATCGATCAATAGTTGAAACTTTTGTGAACGTTTTAAAGGTTAAATGAAGTCTGTAGCTGAAAGTATGCTGAAGTGGTTGAAGTTCAAAGAAGCAGAAGAAGCAGAAGAGTTTGAAGACCGTTTCAATGCATTTCTATGGAAAAAAAAAGTGAGAAAAAGTTAAATATTTTAAAAAGTATAAATAGTATTAAAGAGAAAAGTAATAGCATAAATGTCCAAAAAAAGGCGCACGTTTTGATATATGAATTGTTGAAATAGCACAAAGTATGAAGGACTAGTTACACTTCAAAAAACGGCAGAAGAAGCAAGAATAATAATAAGAAGAAGAATAAGTATAAAGATTTGAATAACAATAGTGTGAATGCTTTCAGCATTCACCCTAATAAGTATAAAGATTTGAATAACAATAGTGTGAATGCTTTCAGCATTCACCCTAACTAGAAAAAGCATTCCCAGGAAGGGAATGCGGGTGAATGCTGAAAGCAGCTGAATGAAATTGCTGAAGCAATGCTGAATGAGCTGAAGAAATTGTTAAAACAAAGCTGAATTAGCTAAAGAAACAGCTGAAGTAATATTGAAAAGGCTGATGCTAAAGTTGAAACATATAACTTGTACCAGTGATAAAATAGCTGAAGCAATAAGTGAGAATAGATTAAAAAGTAGTACTCGGAAGAAGGAGGCTGATTTTGTATGAAATGGTTGGAAATTAAACTGATAGAAAGAGGAAAGGAGAGGAGAATAGAGACATGAATGAGAGAATAGAGGAAAGGAGATGAGAAAAGGAGAGGAGATGACGAGAGAAGGAGAGGAGAATAGCAGAGAGGAGGAGAGGAGAAGAAGAGGAAAGGAGAGGAGAATAGAGACGTGAATGAGAGAATAGAGGAGAGGAGAAGAAAGGAGACGAGAGGAGATGAGAAGGAGAATAGAGAAGAGGAGAAGGAGGGGAGAGAAGGACAGGAGAAGGAGAGGAGAGGAGAGAAGAATAAAGGATAAGCATGAAAAAACATTGAAGCCTAGCTCTCTCAGATATATAAATATATATAATACACTGACAGCTTGAAAACATTGTTAAGCATATATTAACAGAGATGAAGCAATATCTCAAGAGTAAAAGTAGAACTTGTAAGCAGGAGGCTGAATGAAGAGGCTCAGAAATGCCTGGATTGTTAAAGATAAGCGTTAAACATTGTTAGAAAATCTATATAAGTTACATATAAATAAAAAAGAAGAACTCTTAAAATGGTTGAGGAATGGGCTGAATTGTTGGAAATAATGAGAAAAAGTTCAAATCCTTGAAAGTAAAATGTAAGGGTTGAAGAGGTGGAAAAGCCAAAAGTCAGGACAAGAAGAAGCTCCAAATCCTGAAATCTCCATTAGGAGAACAAACTGATGTGTATGAAATAGAAAGAAAGTGTTGATGAGATGTTTAAACACTCCCCTCAAAGATTTAAAGCATAGGTGTCAAACTCATTCCACAAAGGGCCATGTGGCTGCAGGTTTTTGTTCCAACCGATCAAGAGCACACAGTTTGACCAATCAGCTGTCTGAAGACTGAGATCAGTTGATTAACTGATTCAAGTCTGGTGTGTTGCTGCTTGGTTGGAACAAAAACCTGCAGCCACTCGGCCCTTTGTGGAATGAGTTTGACACCCCTGATTTAAAGTCATTGAGAGGCTGATTATAGAGAGAGAGAGAGAGAGAGAGAGAGAGAAAGAGAGAGAGAATGTGTGTGTGTGTGTGTGTGTGTGTGTGTAAGTGAGAGAGGGAGAGGGAGAGGGAGAGAGAGTGTGTGTGTGTGTGTGTGTGTGTGTGTGGGTGCAGGTGCTCAGAGATTGCCATGGTGACTTTAACTACTTGATGAGAAAGGGGTCCATGCACCCCTCAAACTGCTCCAATTTTAGACAAATCTGTACCTACTATGAGTGAAAACTTTATATGTTTGGATCCATAAGACCTTCCTGAATGCAAACATGTCTTTTGGTGTTTCTAGAGTAAAAATTGTTGAAAATATGGCGAGTTAGAAACAGGCAGCATTTCTGCTTTTCTCCAAAAATCAGCTCCTACTTTTGCATGGGAGTGAATGAGCAGCAGGGAGGCACCAGGCTGCACTGAGAGGCCCAAAATTCAAATTCTGTAAGTCTCTCTGCTTTTTTGAGCACATTGTGAGAGCTAGAACAAGTTGGACTACAACTGTGGAGAAAATCATGTGTGTACACTTTAATTTGTGGCCAGGAGGACGAGAGAAAGAGAAAAGTTTCAGACGATTTTTAGACTCTCTCCCACTCTAGCTGATGATGTCACCCACTCTAGCCCTGAACATTCCGCGCAATACACACCCATTATAAACTTGAATTTTCTCCAAAATTTCAATGATTTTTAAACTGTCAGAAATCAGAAAGTGTTGAAGATAGCAATAAGCTGAATAATCGATCAATAGTTGAAACTTTTGTGAACGTTTTAAAGGTTAAATGAAGTCTGTAGCTGAAAGTATGCTGAAGTGGTTGAAGTTCAAAGAAGCAGAAGAAGCAGAAGAGTTTGAAGACCGTTTCAATGCATTTCTATGGAAAAAAAAAGTGAGAAAAAGTTAAATATTTTAAAAAGTATAAATAGTATTAAAGAGAAAAGTAATAGCATAAATGTCCAAAAAAAGGCGCACGTTTTGATATATGAATTGTTGAAATAGCACAAAGTATGAAGGACTAGTTACACTTCAAAAAACGGCAGAAGAAGTAAGAATAATAAGTATAAAGATTTGAATAACAATAGTGTGAATGCTTTCAGCATTCACCCTAATAATAATAATAAGTATAAAGATTTGAATAACAATAGTGTGAATGCTTTCAGCATTCACCCTAATAAGAAAAAACACGCAGTATAACAATAGTGCCTCGGGGCTTTGCCCCGAGGCACTGGCCCTTCAGCTATTTTATAGCTGTAGGGCCAGTGCCTCGGTGCGTTGCCCCGTGGCCCTAACTAGAAAATTCCCTCTGGGAAATTTTGAAAGGGCCACGGGGGGCTACTGCCGGGGGTACCATCTCTGTCAACATGGGAATCAAACCCACCACCAAACTAATCAGACAGACACATCATCATCTTGTACTGAGCACTGATATTGAGGAGCCATAATCACATTAAGTCACCTGTGTGTCTGTGTAACTGTAATCACATGAAGTTACCTGTGGTGTGTGTGTGTGTGTGAGAGTGGAGTGCACGCATACGCGCGCATGTGTGTTATTGTGCGTCAGGTGTGTGTGTGAGTGAGGAGTGTGCGCGCATACGCACGCATATGTGTTGGTGTGTGTGTGTGTGTGTTAGTTAAAAAGGCAGAATACCATGTAGTAAAAATCGTAAATTTAAGTGTAATAATTTGAAGAGTGGAAGTCTGCTGCAATACACTGGGGAAAAATTTTAAGTTCACTCAAATACATTGGAAATTGACAGCAGAAGCACATTGTAAGAAATAGATAGATAGATAGATAGATAGATAGATAGATAGATAGATACATACATACATACATACATAGATACATAGATAGGTCTGTGTGTATGTGTCTGTGTGTTGCATGTGACTGACTTGATACACAGAGATCTATAACGAGCTGCATGTGTCAGTCTGATTTTAACGAGCTCCACCTGTAACCAACTGGTGGTTGCCAATGACGACAGAGCCACCCTAGCCAGAGACAGACAGAAATGTGGAGAAAAAGGGTGATTTTCTCCCTCTGCGCTGGTCTCACATTTGGGCTTAGAGCGACAAAACGGTAGCTCCTATCAGAAAAAAAAGCAGATCCTGGGCGGCGTAAGGACTTCCTGAACACTTTGATATGCTTTTGGCGTTTCTACAGTAAATATTTTGGAGTCACGGGCGAGTTTCAAACAAGGGTCTCTTCTGCCTCCCTCGGAAAATCTTTGTATTAGAGTCAATGAGGAGCAGAGAGAGACATGACCACATTAAGAGGCTCAGAATTTAAATTCTGTAAGTCTCTCTGCTTTGATGAGCACATTGTCAGAAACAGAACAAGTTTGTCTACAACTGTGGAAAAAATCATGTGCGTAGAGTGTAATTTGTGGCCAGGAGGACGAGAGAAAGAGAAAAGTTTCAGATAATTTCAGACAACTTCTCCCACTCTAGCTGATGATGTCACCCACTCTAACACGAACATTCCGTGCAATACACACCCATTATAAACTCAAAATTTCTCCAAAAATGATCATGGTCATTGAACAGTGATTGATCAAAAACTATATGACCTATCAAAACGTGGATTAATACACCAACACACAAGACTTATGTCTACAGTTTAAAGTTTAAATGAAGTCTGTAGGTGAAAGTATGCCTGAGCAGTAGATGTTTGAAAAACTCCAATGATTTTTCTTTTTGGCTCGTTTTTTTTCGCCCGTTCCATTCATTCCAATGGAGAATTTTTCTCAGTTTTTCGCGACTTACGTCGCGAAAAATTCATATTTCATAGAGAAAACCAATAGCACACCGATCCCGATCGAACCGCACGTTTTGATATATAATTTGTCCTACAACTCCTCAAGCTGTAGGACGAGTTAAGGGACGAAATTTGGGAGGAAGATGAAAAATAATAATAACTAGAAAATTCCCTCTGGGAAATTTTGAAAGGGCCACGGGGGGCTACTGCCGGGGGTACCATCTCTGTCAACATGGGAATCAAACCCACCACCAAACTAATCAGACAGACACATCATCATCTTGTACTGAGCACTGATATTGAGGAGCCATAATCACATTAAGTCACCTGTGTGTGTGTGTGTGTGTGACTGTAATCACATAAAGTTACCTGTGGTGTGTGTGTGTGGGAGAGAAGTGCGGGCATGTGTGTTGTGTGTCAGGCGTGTGTGAGAGTGAGGAGTGTGCGCGCATATGTGTGTTTGTGTGTGTGTGTGTGTGTGTGTGTGGGAGTGGGAGACAAGTGAACGCATACGCGCCCATGTGAGTGTGTGTGTGTGAGTATCTATCTGTAACTGTGATCACAAAGTTGTCTGTGTGTTTGTGTGTGTGTGTGTGTGCATGTGTGTGGTTGTGTTTGACAGAGTCTTGACATAAATGTATGAGAGACAGGGGCTCTGGCCCAGGCTCAGGGGTTGCCATGGCAACTTGAGGTGGTTGTCAATGACGACAGAGCCACCCTAGCCAGAAACGCGGAGAAAAAGGGCGATTTTCTCCCTCTGCGCTGGTCTCACATTTGGGCTTACACCGACAAAACGGTAGCTCCTATCAGAAAAAAAAGCAGATCCTGGGCGGCGTAAGGACTTCCTGAACACGTTGATATGCTTTTGGAGTTTCTACAGTAAATATTTTAGAGATGCGGGCGAGTTTCAAACAGGGGTCCCTTCTGCTTCTCTCGGAAAATCTTTGTATTAGAGTCAATGAGGAGCAGAGAGAGACCTGACCGCACTGAGAGGCTCAGAATTTAAATTCTGTAAGTCTCTCTGCTTTGATGAGCACATTGTCAGAAACAGAACAAGTTTGTCTACAACTGTGGAAAAAATCATGTGTGTAGAGTGTAATTTGTGGCCAGGAGGACGAGAGAAAGAGAAAAGTTTCAGACAATTTCAGACAACTTCTCCCACTCTAGCTGATGATGTCACCCACTCTAACACGAACATTCCGTGCAATACACACCCATTATAAACTCAAAATTTCTCCAAAACTGATCATGGTCATTGAACAGTGATTGATGAAAAACTATACGACCTATCAAAACGTGGATTAATACACCAACACACAAGACTTGTGTCTACAGTTTAAAGTTTGAATGAAGTCTCTAGGTGAAAGTATGCCTGAGCTGTAGACGTTTGAAAAACTCCAATGATTTTTCTTTTTTGATCATTTTTTTTCGCCCATTCCATTCATTCCTATGGAGAATTTTTCGCAGTTTTTCGCGACTTACGTCGCGAAAAATTGGTATTTCGTAGAGAAAAGTAATAGCACACCGATCCCGATCAAACCGCACGTTTTGATATATAATTTGTCCTACAACTCCTCAAGCTGTAGGACGAGTTAGGTGCCGAAATTTGGGAGGAAGATGAAAAATAATAATAAGAAGAAAAAACACGCAGTATAACAATAGTGCCTCGGGGCTTCGCCCCGAGGCACTGGCCCTTCAGCTATTTTATAGCTGTAGGGCCAGTGCCTCGGTGCGTTGCCCCGTGGCCCTAATAATAATAAGAAAAAACACGCAGTATAACAATAGTGCCTCGGGGCTTTGCCCCGAGGCACTGGCCCTTCAGCTATTTTATAGCTGTAGGGCCAGTGCCTCGGTGCATTGCCCCGTGGCCCTAAAAACACGCAGTATAACAATAGTGCCTCGGGGCTTCGCCCGAGGCACTGGCCCTTCAGCTATTTTATAGCTGTAGGGCCAGTGCCTCGGTGCGTTGCCCCGTGGCCCTAATAATATTTCCTCCGGGACACCAGCGTGTGAGGAGTGCCAATATTTGTTTTAGCCTCTAAGTTATAAATATTAACTTGGAACTGTGATTAATGATGAATTTAACAACTATATCTAAAATGATCAGTGAGTTACAGTAAATAAAAGATGTAGTAGTGGAGTTCTACTGAGGCTGCTGACATGTATGTGTGTCTGTGGGTTTGTGTTTGTGAGAACACAAAGGTAACATGGTCTGGTAAAACAGTCTGGTACAGGACTGACTCCACTGCCACTGACCTCACATTCAACAGATCACAGTCTAACAGCTCCTGCACGTCTGACTCCTTCAGGTCATTTCCACCCAGATACAAAGACTTCAGATGGAAGGGGTTGGACTTCACAGCAGAGGCCAAACAGACACAGCTGGTCCGTGATAAACCACAGGCCCTCAACCTGAAGAAAGAATAAAAGATGTGACAAACTTCAAGCTTGTTCAGTGTTTCATCATCTGTTCAGAGCTTCAGTTAACTGAAACATCTGAATAAAGACGATACAAGTAAAATCTGTAAAATACAATGACAAACAGCTCTCCTTAAAGGTAGAGTCTGGAGGTTTGTTCGTTGCAGTTTGTAAACACAGCATTCAAACTGGGCCCCTCCTCTCGGGCTCAACTGTGGATGCCTCCTGTCCCTGACAGCAGCAGCAGCATTTGTCAGGCCTAGCCAGGACTGTGAAGATAAGAAGTCCGGGTGAAGTGCTGGAGCATCAGACAGATACCTGGCCGTCACTGACAATGGGAGCCTCCAGGGCTATGATGCTACGAGGAGGGCCGTTGTGGTGAGCTGGGAAGTGGGTAGCGGCGGATGCTAGCTGCCACCTCTAGCGGAAGTTAGCATCGAGCTAGTGTTAGCAGTGGTGAATAGCATCCACTGCTAGTACTTGCTAGCATCCGGGACAGCTAGCGGGGCTAGCAGCCGTCCTACTTGTGCTGTATGGAACTTAACCTGCTCTGTCATTGGCTGGAGAGAAACCTCAGACTCTCCACCCAGAAACGTCCACAGTCACGACCATATGAGAAATGACTTCCATCCAGATTGTCATGTCTTGAAAACACCTACATATTCAAGTAATCATCTACACTGGGCATGTGTGAGCCAGTGTACAAAAGGAAGCAGATCGTCTGATCTACAGATGATTAGTTCAGGAATCAGAACAACAAAGAACATTTCAGAGTAGTGTGGACAGGAGGCCAGGACATACTACAAGTGGGCTGTTCTAAAACGAAAAATAGCAGTGTGGACGAAGCCTTAGGCTCTGCCAGCTCCACCAGTGTTTCCATATTGAAGCTTATGTTGTGCAGCCTAAATGAATTGAAATTCTACTAAAGACACTAAGGTTTCCAAAGACAACAAATATGTCTGAACTTCATATTCAGACATATTGCCAGAAGTTGAACCACAGAAACATAGTGTACTGAATTGAAACTTTTAATGCAGTAACTGTAATGGATGTAACGGATCACATCTGCATTTTAGTGTCTTGACAAAAAAGTAACACATGGTGTCTGACCTCAGAGTCTCCAGTCTACAGTCTGGACTCTCCAGAAAACCACACAGCTCCTTCACTCCTGAATCTTTTAGCTTGTTGAGACTCAGGTCCAGTTCTCTCAGATGGGAGGGGTTGGCCTTCAGAGCTGAGGCCAGAGAAGAACAGCTGACCTCTGACAATCTGCAGTCCTTCAAGCTGGATAAAGAATTAAAGATGTAACTTCAGAAGAAAAAGTTTTTGCTTGAAACCATCCAGTGTGTTATAAACTCAGCAGAGGTTTAAATGTGGAAATGGAAACTTCAAATACCTGAACCTAACAAGTAGCAGATGCAAATTTAAGAAGCAACTTTAGGAAGAAATTATCAATGAAACCTACAGGCATTTTGGACAGTTACAGTGCAATAGTTGACTCATCATACTAATCTCAGCTCAGAAGTTAAACATGGTGTCTGACCTCAGAGTCTCCAGTTCACAGTCTGGACTCTGCAGAAAACCACACAGCTCCTTTACTCCTGAATCCTGCAGCTTGTTTTCACTCAGGTCCAGTTCTCTCAGATGGGAGGGGTTGGCCTTCAGAGCTGAGGCCAGAGAAGAACAGCTGACCTCTGACAAACTGCAGTCACTCAATCTAAAAAAGGACAAAATATATGATTAAATTAATAATAATAATAATAATTATTAATAATCTAACCAGACATGCCCAGAGAATCTTTGAAATGAGAGAGATGACTGAGGTGTGTGTTGAACCCACAACCCAGTGACGTCACACGGTGTTCCACTTCTGCTTACTTCCAAGATCAGAAGATGTGCTTATCCTTAAGTGCCCTCCCACTGCAAGTGGAATCATGTAAGCTGCCACCTCATTATGTGGGGTCAACAAAGTCGTGAGTGTCAGTAACTCTTCCTCCATCATATTGAAATGACGTATGTATTTCTTCTCAAACCAATCTCTTCCAGTCCTCTGAAGGTACCTCATTTGGTAAATATGATTTTGAGGTGTTGTGGTACTTGAGACCAAGACCGGTCTTGAGACCACATTGTCAAGGTCTTGGTCTTGTCTTGGAATC
This sequence comes from Caranx ignobilis, assembly GCA_021432705.1. Lineage (NCBI taxonomy): Eukaryota > Metazoa > Chordata > Actinopteri > Carangiformes > Carangidae > Caranx > Caranx ignobilis. The sequence goes on along the minus strand of MU269986.1, from coordinate 2,174,136 downwards.
AACTACATTTTTACTCTGCCTTGTCTTGGTCGAGCTGGACTCTGACCACAGCTGCAGTGACATCTTTTTTTAAACTGCAAATTTATGTAATGTAATTCAATAACTTTAAAAACATAATTAACATTGTTCTACAAAATGTATGCTTGTGTAACCACCTGAAAAACTTGGTTGCACCAGTGTCAAAAGCAGGGGGACTTCAGCAGGTTCAGTGTTCTTCTGTTCAATCCAAACTTTGTTTCAGTTAAATATGGTTAAGATTTTATATAAAATTATCTTTTCTTTTTAGCTGAGGAGTAATGTAAATACCAAGCCACATGATTATTATCAGTACTGGTACTGAATATAGTAATCGTCATGAAAATGGTCTCACATTGGTTTGGTCTTGGTCTTGGACTTGGTCTCGCCCCCTTCACAGTCTTGGTTTTGATGTGCTTGGGTTAGGTGGTCTTGACCACAACGCCATGATTTTGTTCCTCAAATTTAGGACCTCAGTTTGAGGGGGCCTGAAACCTCAGAGACCTGAAATGAAGAGTGCCAGACACTGAACTCACCTCAGAATCTCCAATCTACAGTTTAGACTCTCCAATCCAGCAGAGAGTAGTTTCCCTCCTGAATCTTGCAGGTTGTTCATACTTAGTTCCAGTTCTCTCAAATAGGAGGGGTTCGACTTGAGAGCTGAGGCCACAACTTCACAGTGAGTCTTTGAGAGTCCACAATTACGAAATCTGTGATTAGAAAACATATAAAATATGTTATAATGGATACTGGCAATAAAAACATGATAAATCTAGAGACTTCAGCAATTTCAGAAAAAAATGTTACATGATTGCTCTTTTCTGCTGCTGCTACAGCTGCTTTTGACCAAGGCACATAAAAATGATATTGTGGTTAAACCAAGGACATGAACATGTACAAAAAAAATATAGGCATAAATATATCCTGTTATGGTGATACAGATCGCAGCTCAAGGCATCTGGAGGGATATGCACCTTAGCCACTTAGACTTTCATATGTACTTATCCATCAAAAAATGAAAGAAAATGTCTGACTAGACCTCCCAAACTACCACCATATACACACAGCATATAAAACCATGAGTGCCAAATGACTTTCTTGTACATGTACATTTTTCTAGATCCAGAAATGTGCAAACAGGCACAAGTTAAATGAAAGGCTTTTTCGGTTTTGCTCTCACCCTTCAGAATTTTGCATTGCAGGGTACAGTACAGTTGGAAGGTATTATCATTGCTCTAAGGCCAGTAGGTTAAAATCTATGTTGCTGTGGTTAACAGATCAATGGACAGACAAAAATGTTGTGAGGAGGAATGGTGAGTGTAGGGTGAAATCCATGGCTGTGAGCTTAAATAGTTAAAGAACAATTTTTAGATGAACTGACATGCTCCACTCCACTCCCTGGCACCATTAATTTGGGGATCAGGGACCAGGAAGTTTGGGATCCCCTGATCTATACCAATAGATAATCAACCTTGTATGAACTCACCCAGCGTTTCTGCAGTTCCTCACAGCTGGGATCAGCCTCTGTCGTCCTTGGTCTGATGTGTTGTACTTATTAAGGTCCAACTCATCCAGAACCTCCTCAGACATCTGCAGCATGTAGGCCAGAGCTGAGCAGTGGATTGCAGAGAGTTCCTTCTCCGATTTGTCCTCTGACTTCATGAACTCTTGGATATCCCGATGAACTGACTGGTCATTCAGCTCCATCAGACAATGAAAGATGTTGATGCTTCTGTCAGGACAGATTTCATAACTCTTCATCTCCTTCAGGTTGTTGATGGCTTTCTGGATGGCTTCTGTATTGTTCTCTGTCTGACCCAGCAGACCTCCTAATAGCCTCTGGTTGGTCTCCAGAGAGAGGCCATGAAGGAAGCGAACAAACAGGTCCAGGTGACCATTTTTACTTTGGAGGGATTTCTCCAAGGCTCTCTGTAAGAAGACATTCTGAGATAAAATGATGCTATCAGAAAATTGACCATCATCATCTTTTGGGAAAGACAAGACTCTGGCATCATGTTCCTCATCTTGATTCCACAGAAAAGCCTCTAGAACCTCTATCTTCCTGTTGGTGTAACAGTGGAACATGTAGACTGCAGCTAGAAACTCCTGAACACTCAGATGAACAAAGCAATAGACTGTTTTCTGGAAGATCACACTCTCTCTTTGGAAGATCTCAGTACAGAGTCCTGAGTTCACCGAGGCCTCTGTGACAGCAAGACCACATTGCTCCAGGTCTTCTTGGTAGAACATGATGTTTCCTTTCTCCAGATGCTCAAATGCCAACCTCCCCAGCTTCAGCAGAACTTCCCTGTCAGCCTCCATTAGCTCCTGTGGACTTGTCTCTTGTCCCTCAACAAACCTGTTCTTCTTCCTCTTTGTCTGGACCAGCAGGAAGTGTGAAAACAGGTCAGTCATTGTCTTGGGGAGCTCTGCTCTCTGGTCTGTGGTCAACATATGTTCCAGAACTGTAGAAGTGATCCAGCAGAAGACTGGGATTTTACACATGATGTGGAGGGTCCTGGACATCTTGATGTGTGAGATGATTTTGGTGGACAGCTCTTCATCAGTGAATCTCTTCCTGAAGTACTCCTCCTTCTGAGTGTCAGTGAAGCCTCGGACCTCTGTTACTCTGTCAACATGTAGGAGGGATCTGATTGGCTGCTGCAGGTCTGGAGGTGATCCAGACCAGAGCTGAGGGAAGCAGATTCCCCTGGATGAGGTTTGTCAGCAGCACATTGACTGATGTCGTCTGTGTGACATCAGACACAACCTTCCTGTTGTTGAAGTCCAGTGACAGTCGGGTTTCATCCAGGCCATCAAAGATGAAGAGAAGTTTACAGACAGCCAGCTGCTCTGCTGTGACCTTCTGTAATGTTGGATGGAAAACATGGAGCAGCCTGAGAAGACTGAACTGCTGATCTCTGACCAGATTCAGCTCCCTGAATGAAAGCAGAACCAGCAGACTGACATCTTGGTTCTCCAAGCCCTCTGCCCAGTCCAGAGTGAACTTCTGCACCGAGAAGGTTTTTCCAACGCCAGCAACGCCGTTCGTCAGAACCACTCTGATGTGTTGCCTCTGTTGGTCAGGTAAGACTTTAAAGATGTCGTGACACTTGATTGGAGTTTCACTGAGGGTCTCCCTCTTTGAAGCTGTCTCCAGCTGCCTGACCTCATGTTGGGTATTAACCTCTTCACTCTGTCCCTCTGTGATGTAGAGCTCAGTGAAGATCTTGCTGAGGAGGGTTCCACTTCCTGTTCCATCAGTTCCTTCAGTCACATGTTCATATCTGATCCTCAGACTGATCATATGTTGATGTAAAACCTCCTGCAGACCACTACCTGCTGAAAGACAAGAGACAATGTCAGACTGAAGAGAATCCAAAAATCTGATTTTCATCAGCTAATGAAGAAACAAGACAAGCAAAATAAAAGTTGTTAAAAGTTATGGTTCTTATGATCATCTTAAATGTCAGTGCTGTGTGATGTGACAAATTACACTATATAAAACAACAAGCCCTGTTCTCAGAAATCATGACATCAACAGACAAATGCTGTCTCACTTCGTATGGTGCTGGATTGATCCATCCTGGACCTTTGTCCATAATGGGGACAGGATAAGTCTCCTGATGAACAAGTCTGGTCCCAGTATGAGGCGAAGCATTGTCCACAGCTGGTAGAAACTGGATCTTTCAGGACGTCCTGACACAGAGCACAGCAGGACAGCTCCACTGGAACATTAATCCTCTTTCTACCAGAAACATGTACACATCAATTTTTATGCACACATGTTGAATATAGACATTTCACATTAGTTGTGGAAAAACCTGTCCCCAAATGTACTAAATCTGTCCACAAAGCTAGTCAGCTTTTGTATGTGGCTGAGAGTCACCAATGATACAAACAGGAAGAAGAAAGGAATTCTTTTAGTTGAAAAAAAAAGGGCGGCACACAAAACTAATAATAAAAAGAACGTCATAAAGGGGTGGGGGTGGGGGGCTCAACTCAACATATCAAATGGAGGAGTAAGCAAATAAGAAAATGATACATAAAAAAATGCCCTGGGTGAGTAACAAAAGTAGCAATATAGACTCTTCAAGGAGAGGTGTTCAAACCTTACAGTTAAAAAGAAGAAAATGTCATTGGCAGTGGTATCTAAAACGACATAAACAAATGTTTCAAGCAGTTCTCTTACAGTGTGTCTGAGGGTCCAGGTCCTTTACTGAAGGCTAGAGGAACATCTCTGGAGTGGCCACTCTGACAGGCTGACACCGGAGACACTGACCTGTCCTCCTTTTGCTTTACACCAAGACTCATCTTCTGGACTTCAGTAGGTCTGAGAAGGAAACCAGGACACTGACTGTCTCAGCTCATGAACACAAGAATCAGGACAAACATGTCTGCTCAAGAATGCCAAAGATACCAAGCAAATCACAAATATCCCTCACTGACTGACTGACTGACTGACTGTATATTTATTACATCATATGAGCTAAACTACTTTGATTACATGTACTGTTATTACTGTAGGAGGCAGCATCAAACACTAAGACAGGTTTCTAACATAAATCTGTTTTCTTCTGGAGTTGAAGTTATCAAAGCTAAGCTACTGTATAGATCCCAGACAAAGGCTGTGCTCTATGTGAGGCCATTTGAGAGACAATTCATTATTGCTTTCACATGTAACATCATACTCTCACATATACTCTACCATAGTCTCATATACTCTACTATACTCTCACATATTCTCTATTATACCTACTCTTATATATACTCTACTACTTTTACATGAATAATAATCATTTCTTTATTACACCATAAACATGGTGTTCTGTGTGTGTGTGTGTGTGTGTGTGTGTAGATAGAGATAATAAAAGTACTGAGATGTTTAATTGAGAGGGTGAGAAAATCAGAGTTCACTTTCATCTTCATTCATTCATCTTATATACCGCTTATCCTCACTAGGGCTTCAGGTGATCTGGAACCCATCTCAGCTGACTTCAGGCAAGAGGCAGGGTACACCCTGGACAGGTCGCCAGTCTATCACAGGGCTAACATATACAGACAGACAACCATTCACACTGCCATTCACATGTATGGGCAATTTAGAGTCGCATAACCTGCATGTCTTGTTTTGTGGGAGGAAGCTGGAGTACCAGAGAGAACCCATGCATGGGGAGAACATGCAAACTCCACACAGAAGGGCTGTAGCTGGCCGGCAGATTTGAACCCAGAACCCTCTTGCTGTGAGGCGACAGTACTAACCACTGCCCACACACACTCTACTCAGGGAAAAAAAAAAAAAACAACTGACAAAGGGGCACTTTGCCATCAAGGGGCAAAGAGGCAGGTGCTCCAGCACCCACTGCACCCCCACCTGAATGTGCCTTTTGCCTAATGTAGCCATTATTGATTGATTGTGCATGTAAAAGCGAATAGTGGTGCATGTGTCAGAGTATAGTAATGTGTGAGAGTGTGTTTGTGTGTGTATGAGAGAGTACAGTAGTAATTCCAAGTCCAAACCTACACAAGTACGGAAGTGTTTGTGCTCCACCTGTTTGATCAAGGATGCACACAACTCATGTGGACTTAAGGCAGTGAAGTATCCCAGAATGCATTTCACATTTCAAACAGCAGCAGAGCTAGACTCAAAGATGAAACAAATTTCACTCTAAGATTGTCTTTGTATCACATCATAAAGCTTTGAGGTTTTTTTTTTTTTTTTTTTTACAGATAACAGATACCTGTTGGGAAATTTGCTTGAGTGTTTACAGAGATGGAAGGACAATCAGAGTTGAAATGTAGCCTGAGCACATTAAGCTGAATGAATGTGATTTGCTGGAAAGTTTCCAAGAGCTCTGCACAATCAAGGTGAGATTGGTATTTTAGGTGTTGTTGGACAGGAGGATGAAAGAATCTGGTTGAGCCTGCACTGAGGAGCACTGAGGTGTTTACCTGTGGGAAGAAGCTGGTACTCATGATAGAGAACATGGGTGGAGTGTGAGATCATTTTCTTGCTTGTCCAATCACAGATGGCCTGGAGTGTGGGCTGCTGCCTGACCTCCATAATCCTCATGGCTCTTTGTGTTAGCTGTGCAGTCTGAGCCTTTGTCTGTATGATGTCACTAAACCAGCCTGAGATGCCATGATGCAGGATGAGCAACACTCTGGCTGTTAACAGAGACTCTTAACCTACATGACCCTCATGCAGACTTTTTCTATTTGAACAGAAGTTTATTGTTGTACATGTCCAGGTGTCTGTAGGAGTCAACTGGGTTATGTTCTGACCATGGATGGACACACACACACACACACACACACACAAACATATACAGACCTACATGTTTTTGACCTTAACCCCAACTCCAATCTTGATCTTCATAAATACTACTAATCCTAACCAAAACTGTACTGTGAATGTGTCCATGGTGAATTTAAGACACACACACACATTTTTAATCTCCTCCAACTCTCACAGTGTCACAGTGAGCAGAAGTTCACTATGACTCTTCTGCCCTCCACAATCCACAGGGGGAAATCTGGGTGAGTAACAAAAGTAGCAATATAGACTCTTCAAGGAGAGGTGTTCAAACCTTACAGTTAAAAAGAAGAAAATGTCATTGGCAGTGGTATCTAAAACGACATAAACATGTGTTTCAAGCAGTTCTCTTACAGTGTGTCTGAGGGTCCAGGTCCTTTACTGAAGGCTAGAGGAACATCTCTGGAGTGGCCACTCTGACAGGCTGACACCGGAGACACTGACCTGTCCTCCTTTTGCTTTACACCAAGACTCATCTTCTGGACTTCAGTAGGTCTGAGAAGGAAACCAGGACACTGACTGTCTCAGCTCATGAACACAAGAATCAGGACAAACATGTCTGTTCAAGAATGCCAAAGATACCAAGCAAATCACAAATATCCCTCACTGACTGACTGACTGACTGTATATTTATTACATCATATAAGCTAAACTACTTTGATTACATGTACTGTTATTACTGTAGGAGGCAGCATCAAACACTAAGCATAGAAAGCAGCAGAGAGGGAGGGAGACAGAGAAGTCATTGGTAACAAATAACTGTGAGCAACTCTACTTTACACATCGAACAGAGGAAGGTGGACATATAGACAGGCTTCTAATATAAATCTGTTTCTTCTGGAGTTGAAGTTAATCAAAGCTAAGCTACTGTATAGATCCCAGACAAAGGCTGTGCTCTATGTGAGGCCATTTGAGAGACAATTCATTATTGCTTTCACATGTAACATCATACTCTCACATATACTCTACCATACTCTCATATACTCTACTATACTCTCACATATTCTCTATTATACTTACTCTCATATGTACTCTACTACTTTTACATGAATAATAATCATTTCTTTTATTACACCATAAATGTAGTGGACTAGGTGTGTGAAAACCATGTTCTGTGTGTGTGTGTGTGTGTGTGTGTGTGTGTGTGTAGATAGATAGATAGATAATAAAAGTACTGAGATGTTTAATTGAGAGGGTGAGAAAATCAGAGTTCACATCCATTCATCTTCATTCATTCATCTTATATACCGCTTATCCTCACTAGGGCTGCAGGTGAGCTGGAACCTATCTCAGCTGACTTCAGGCGAGAGGCAGGGTACACCCTGGACAGGTCGCCAGTCTATCACAGGGCTAACATATACAGACAGACAACCATTCACACTGCCATTCAAGGGGCAAAGGGGCAGGTGCTCCAGCACCCACCGCACCCCCACCTAAATGTGCCTTTTGCCTAATGTAGCCATTATTGATTGATTGTGCATGTAAAAGAGAATAGTGGTGCATGTGTCAGAGTATGAGTTTGACACCCCTGCCTTAAAAACTATGCCTTCCAGATTCTCAGTTTCTGGTTCTAAACCTCAGGTAATGAAACAGAATCTGCTCTTTGAGCAGATTCTTTGTTTTCATCACTGGTGCATCATCCACCCTCACTTTTCAGGTCACTTTAGAGCAGCAACAGTCTCTTCCTGTGAGTCTGAGGTCCAGGGTTATTACTGAAGAGAGGATGATTCTCTTTGGACAGTGACTCTTCATAAACAGACAGGTTGACACTCATCTTCTGGAACGAGTACATGTCTAAGCTCACGAGAATCAAGATGAACAAGTCTGTTTAGATTTTTGAGTATGACTCAAATACCACACACACACACAAACATATACAGGCCTACATGTTTTTGACCTTAACCCCAACTCCAACCATGATCTTCATAAATACTACCAATCCTAACCCAAACTGTAACCTGATCTTACTGTGAATGTTTCCATGGTTAATTTAAGACACACACACATTTTTAATCTCCTCCAACTCTCTCTGTGTCACTGTGAGCAGAAGTTCACTATGACTCTTCTGCCCTCCACAATCCGCAGGGGGAAAAGTCTCTCATAGACTCATATAGACATATAGAGAAAAATAATAATAATGTTGTTTTAACACTCACCTGTGTCAGCTGCCTTCTATTTGATTCGACTCGACACCTTTACTGTTAACTCCCTCCTCTCAGAGATCACCTGACCAGTGTGGCCCCTCCCCTCTGCTCAGCAGGAGGAGGATTCCAAGAAACACCTGTGACACACAGATCAAGGTTGATGAAAGGTTCACAGCAGTGTTCTCCTGCTGACGGGCAGACGAATAGACAAAATGGCAAAAGAGCAGGTGAACGTGTAAAAAGAGGCAAATCCAGACAGGTGAAAAAAATTAATGCAGAAAAATAAAATAAGAACTGGGGGTGACACAACAGAGAGTGAGATGGAAATGAACCAGTGATCACAGTATATGTTGGGGAAATGGAGAATGAGAAACAGGTGAGTCAGTGTCAGGAGTACAAACCAGTTTTACTCATTATTTGTCACTTAGAAACAATAGCATAGAAAATGAAAGTTATCCTCTGCAATCTGTCTTTAATAACAGCTGGTAAAATGTGAGACTTTTTTCTACAGTAGGGCTTTACTGACTCAAAAAACAACAAGACAAACAGGTGAAACAGGTAGTGGTATAAGACCTGACTGCAGCACATTGCAGTGAAGCAGTGTGTAGCTAAAGACCTTTACTGAAACTCTCAAAAGGTTTACCTATGACAGCATGTGGCAGGTAGCAGCAGCAGGCACACGTAAGTATGGGCAGAGACGGCTCATGGCTCACAACAGCTCTGTTCTTGTGAAACAGAGTAACTGAGGGTTCAGGGATGAGCGAAAGTACCACTGGGGGGCAGGCTGAGCTCAGGGCCGAGGATGGAACAGACTCAGCAACAGGTAACAGGTGTACAGGCAGACAGAGGGTCATGGACACACAGGGAGAGGTGGTTATATGTTGTCATATTTCATGTTTTTTCCTCCAGATTTTATTGAGGGGATGAAGTTCACAAAAAGAATAAAACTGGATTTGGAAATGTATCCACGGCATCAGAAAAATGACAGATTTTTTTTTTCTTTTTTTTAATTTCACTTCTGAATCTCTTTATTATATTTCTGTTAAAATGATCAACATCAAATTCAAACTCTTTACTAAATTCATCATCCACCTTGCTTAGTATCTTGGTTGTAGAAGCACAGATTGAAGCTCTTTTCTTAGACTGTCAGCCATTCAATAAAGTAATTCGTATTCGTATTCGTATTCGTATTCGTATTCGTATTCGTATTCGTATTCTTCTTTTCTGTCTTCGTTCTTGTCATACATCCAATAAGATTTTCCCTTTCCCGGGTTTCGCCACCAAGTTTTAGGAGGGACTTCCAGGTTTTACGGAGATTGGACCCAAATGCAGACACGGCAGGCACAGGTGAGGTGGAACAAAAACTATTTATTACCTTATGGCCAACTGGTAGGCAAAGGTAAACAAGGCACGAACTCGAGGGAAGAAACTCAGGCACGAACCAGGGAAACAACACAGACAATCAGACAAAGACAGAGGGAGACACCAAGCCTCAATACACAAGGGAAAACACAGGTGGTGCAATCAAGACAGGTGAAACACATTGGGTTATCACGACCAGGGAGCACACAGGAAGACAGGACAGGACTTCAAAATGAAACAGGAACACAACAGGAAATGACAGACACAGGACAGGGCTTCAAAATAAAACAGGAACACAACAGGGAATGACAGACATGGACCATGACAGGGACACAACTGGCTCATGCAACTGTGAAAAATTATCACTGGTGGATGGCGTATGTGTAGGTGGGCTACAATCAGTCACATGGTTGCGATCAGTGTTTGGGAAATTATAATTAGATCCCCTATCTCCCGCTGACAGGTCCCGGTGGTCAAAAACTGCGCTGTGGAGAGATCACCTGCACCTGAACAGGTATCACACCGGAGCGTCTCCCTCCTCTGTCCGAGTGTAGTGTATTTTCCACCCCACATCTCTTCTGTTTTACATTTAAAGTGTTGTATACTCGTCCTTTGTATGTTCTAGTCACAAGTTAAGGAAGGATGTTTATTAAGTCCTTCTGAAAGGTTTCTTTACGACCTCTATTATAGGTTGAATAGAAGGAATGTGCTTGGAGGACAAGTAGTGTCAGTGTGGTCATCTTCATCGGCATCCACATCAAAATACACAACACGAGCTCTGGTGTCCAGAGAAAGAGAGTGACCAGCCGTTCATCACTGTGCTGCAGGAGATCTTCTACCTGGAGGAGGTTTCTGTCTGTGATGTCACTGCTCTAACAGGGCTGTCATTGGTTGTTTCTGTTTAAACAACTGATTAATGAGCATCTGTCCTACATGTGTCTACACGTGGCTTTCTTTCAAAATAAAAGTGGAGTTAAGTTTTCACCTCAGACTTGATGAACTTGTGGCTGTATACTTGTATTGTGTACATGGGCCGGATTTTACAGCCCATGTGTAGCAGCTATAAAGAGAAAGAAACTGAAACTGTCAGGGTGGATAGAGTGGCATTCCTAGCAACAATCTGTTATACATAGCAATGGTCTTGTGGTGGCCAATCAGAACACAGCATTTGTAATATGTGTATTTAATATTACTTGAAACCTCTCAACATCAGTTTGGGTTCCATAACTGTAGTATATTTAGTAGGAGACAAAAAAACAGGCCAGGGATGACCCTTTGAACGTGACTCTTTACTGGCAACTTCCGGCAACACAGACAGACTATAGGTGCCGATTGGCACATCATTAAAAGTTGGTCAACCATAAAATAACAGCACTACCTTTGCTTCACTGAACATAACATAACTCTATTACAATAACAGTTTTTGTTTTGTTTTCTAGAAGGTTGATCATGGAGCAGTCTGTAAGTCAAATGTAAACAGGCTGTTTACATTTGAATCATATGAGATTTTGAATGTAAACATGCTGAGTACAGCAGGAAATGAGTGTTCCAATTCAGGGCTGATCAATACGAATACGAATACGAATACGAATACAAATACGAATACGAATTGCTTTATTGATCCCCAAAGGGAAATTCATTTGTCTGTCAGCTCATCAACCATTTACAGAAGATTTCCATCAAGGTGTTATGAAGAGGATGATCTGAGTTGTTCAGAATGGCCTCCACCAGCGTGTACCTCTGATCTCTCTGAAGTCAAGTGCCTCAGGATGTTTAGTCTGTATCCTCGCAACAACTTCATGGATAACATCATCAGATGACATCATCTGATGATGTTATCATCAAGGCAAGGATAGGATGACATCATTTGACAACTGACATCGATGTTTGTTTGTGTGATTGCAGTGTGATTTTAGCTTATGATTTTAGACTCGAGTGTGACTGTAGACAGGAGACTTGGAGAATCAGTATATTCAGTTATTAATTATTATTCGAATTAATATACTCAGTTATTAATTGCTCCAAAAATGGCAACTTTCCACGCGAGGAGGAACAATCAAATGACCTCCCAACAGGTCACAGACATGGGCCGGGACCAAATGATGGCGTTGCAACAACATATCCGCCATCTCAACATGTGTTTGCGTCAGGAGAAAGCCAACTATGAACAGGAAAAAAACTCAAGGGCACAAATCTCCCAAGAGCTGGAGAGGATCAAAGAAGAGCTGGCAAAGCAGAAATCCCTGAAGAAAATCTTCATCAAGAAGGACAAGGAGACCCGCAGAGAGCTGGAGAGGGTCCAGACGTACGCTGATCCAGAAACCCTGGACACCTTGAAGATCGCCAACCAGGTACGAGACACCAACAGGCACAAGAAGAAGAAAGCCCTGCATAAAGACTACGAGGAGCTGCAGGTGGCCAATTTAATTTCCCAAGAGAAATTCACAGTGGAGCTGCAGGCAGAGAAAGACAAGAAGCTCTGCTCAACAACCAGCTCTCAGTCAACCAAGACCTGACCACAGAGCTGGAGGCTGAGAGACTGAGAAACCAGCCTCCACAAGAGGAGATCAGCAGCCAGGAGGAGGAATCTACGGAGCATGAAGATGAGAACCTGGCCACCAGACCAAGGAGACCATCAGTGTGGAAGAGAACCCGCCACCTCCTGGGATTAAGGAAACCACAGAGGTGGAAGAGGCCCAGGGAGCCCTCATCAGAAGATGTCAACTGAACTGACATCATCACATCACATTTTTTCTTTCTTTCTTTTCTTTTTCTTTCTTTCTTTCTTTCTTTCTTTCTTTCTTTCTTTCTTTAATTAAAAAAACAAAAACAACAAAAAACAATGTCAGTCTTGAAGATGTATTTTTAAAGTTAAGTTGTAAGTTTTAAAGTTTTTAAAATGGATCTTTGTTAAATCTCTAAACTGAGTGCCTCTAAACTGAGTGCTAAGTAAAAATAAATAAATAAAAGAAAAACATTTGAGGGAAAAAGATTTTCATTCAGTTGGTTTAAGAAAGGTGTGCTAATGTCAGTCAATGAGTTGTAAGTTGTGTGCTTGTGAGTGCTGCTCTACTGTCTGTCTTCTGAAGCCTCCACCTCTGATCAGGCTCAAACCAAATCTAAATTCTCAAATGTCTTACAATATACAACAGTCTATGACAATAATAATAGAGAAAACTCTCTACACATTGTAATGTCCTTTCTTCAGTGTATTGTAATGTAATGGTATAAAAAGTGACAATAAAGGGAAAGAGCTATAGTCTGATTGGCTGTTACAGAGTCTGATGGACGATGTAGTTCCTTTTTCCACAGTGGGTTTCTGAGACCTCTTGACATTGGGTTACTTTGTAGTAGGACTGGAGGTAAAAAATTGGTAAGAACAGGCAGATGTCTGCCTGTTGTTTGGCTCTGGCTCCTCCTACAGGACACCACTGAGAATGTAACTGTATGTGCAGTACAATGCAGTACATGTCCTCTGGTAAGATAAGCCTTTACTCGTCCCTCAGTGGGGACAGATTTCCTCACAGCATCAGCTCAAGCTGGTAGAAAAAAAATGACAAAAATATTAGTGCTGTCAAACAATGAATATTTTTAATCACGATTAATCAGCATTTTTCTGAGTTAATGGCCATTAATTGTTTTTTCAAAATTGGGGAAAGAGCCAAGAACATATCAAACTTCCAAATGTTAACCTCAGAGGAGAAACTTGAGACTAAAATGAGAATCAGCCTGCCCCGTTCTGAGGGACTGACAACCAGACCCACAGAATGAAGTATCTGTATAATGTTAAATACTTGTATTGAACTGTGAATAAAGCTTGGGGACATTATTTTTTTTCCAGTGGGCCAAGACTCCAATAAAGTAAATGAAGGGCCATATGAAATATTTAGCTCTGAATTACATTAATATTTGGTGGACATGATTGCTTTATAACAGGCTATTTGCCGGCCAATAATCCATGTGGCCTATATCAACTTTTAAATTAGCCAGACATCTTGCCAGTTGTCTGATCTCCATCACAGGTGACTGAAGAAACACACTGCATTATGGTACAAATATGGACTCAGGCAGATTGTTTGACTATCATCAAAACTCACTGACCATTAAGGAAATGAAGATAATATTCACAGACACTATGTTTAAACAACTACATGATCATACTCATGAATAATACAATGAACTGCTCAGATCCTTTTCTGATTCAGGGAGACTGTAGATGACCCAAACTTCAACAGAAGAAAATATTAAGCTGTATAGTTTTATTTATGAAGAAACACACAACTCCTTGGCTGATGTTTTACTGTAACTAACAGCACCAACATGAACTGTGAGAAACGACTGATTACAAGCGTGATCATTGGTGGATGGAGGCTTCAGACGCATGTATGTGTACGGATCACGTTAGAAAACCCAGTGTTTGGGAAATTATAGGTGCCGTGAACGCGACTTTATAACCGTCAGCACTGATGACCTGGTTCGGCTGATGTGGGGTTGTGATCCCCGATCTCCCGCCCACAGGTCCCGGTGGGCAAAAACTGCGCTGTGGCGAGGTCACCTGCACCTGAACAGGTATCACACCGGAGCGTCTCCCTCCTCAAGAGAGTGAGCAGCCGTTCACCACTGTCCTGCAGGAGATCTTCTGTCTGTGATGTCACTGCTCTAACAGGGCTGTCATTGACTGTTTCTGTTTAAACAGCTGATTAATGAGCGTCTGTCCTACATCTGTCTGTCTACACATGGCTTTTAATTTACCTCAATTGGAGTTAAGTTTTCACCTCGGACTTGATGAACTTGTGGCTGTATTGAGTTTTATTTTTTCCTTTGTGGACGTCGCGGGCCGGATTGAGCCTATGTGTGACCTAAGGTGATGTAAAAACTCAGGCTACATGAAGCAAAGTATATCGCCTCTGAGTTTTACTTTGAAGTGCGTGCCCGGAAGCGCCGTAACGGTTGTTGTAGCTTGAAGCTAACAGGCGAAGAAGATGTCGGCCTCTGTCAGAGCGTGTAGAAGCCGTTTATTGGCTCTTTGTCACACAGCTTTCACTTCACTGTTACCGAGGAATCATCCGACGAGGTTTCCCGCCAGAGGACGGCGGATGTTCCACTCACAGACAGGTACTGGGCCCGAACTTAGCTGGCTAATGTTAGCAGCCTCATCGGTCTGTTCGCTGCTAGGTGCTCACACACAGCCGCTGCAGGTACCGGCGGTCCAAACACACCTGTCGTGCGGCAGACGTCAGGTGTGTTTATCCACAGCCTCGCCGTGCGGAGAGACTCCGACTCCGACTCGTTTTCACTGAGTGCACAAACTTTAATATTGAGCGTAGGTCAAAGTACGTGTGTCAATTTACTGTAAATCTGACGGTTCAATAACTAAAAGTTTCAAAATAAGACCAAACCAACAGCTCCACAAAACACGTTGTTATTGAATAGTTTTTCCAACAGTGTGGACACGTTCATACCAACAGACATTAAAATGAGGCTAACTTCAAACTTTAATGCATTTTTACATTTCGTTGTGAAAACTATTAAATGGAAAATGAACAAATCAAACTTTATAGAGCTGCCTGCTCATATAAAGATTGGGGTTGGAGCAGGATGTTGTGCTGACAATTCTGTATACACTAATACACCAACAAATTATATAAGTTAACATAAAATATTCTAATACAGTGGGAAAATGAACCTGGAAATATATATAAAACAAGCCAGTTATTAAAATTCACCATACTGGACCATAGCACCTGCTCAGGTATGTGTGGAAGTGAGCTGCAAACATACAAAGCTCCTTTACTTCATAGACCACTCGATTCTTCTGTCACTCACTGCTGGTAATCACAGTCTATCATCACACCACAGTTCATTCACAGCTTCCACCAAATGTCTTCTACAGAACAGGTTGGCCTACATGCCCTGCTCCTAACTGCTGAGATGGACTCACAATACAAGCTTGTTTCCCCTTTCTCTGATTGGACAGCTGACAAACCAATGGAAACATGTGGACTGAAATACTTGACATGATACATCACAAAACAGTTTTCTATTCACGTAAAAGCCGTTGAGTAGCCTACTCAGTCAACCTGCAGCTGCACCAACTTGTTGATTAACAGAAAAATAACTTGCAGCTACTTGGACCAAACATTGCTCAATGTTTCTCAAAGCATGACCTCCAAATATTTACATCCATGATTATTTTCCCTATGATTTCACTGTAAAAAGACCCAGTTTGACTTGTGTGCTCTCGCTGTCTGTGATTCACCAGCTACAGAAAACCAACGACCACTGGAGGGCGTCAGAGTGTTAGACTTGACCAGGTAATACTGAGCTCTCACAGAGTTCTCTAATCCCCTCTGCTCCAGGATCAGCAATATATCCCAATGTTTCAAATGTGTGCAGGGTTCTGGCTGGTCCCTTTGCCACCATGATCCTGGGGGATCTGGGAGCTGAAGTGATCAAGGTGGAGAGACCAGGTGAGTGTCAGTGCCTGACTACTTCTCTCAATTTCCTTCTAGTGTGTTTCTGCCCAAGTGTGAGTGTAGGAAATGATATATATATATATTTTGTGTGTGTTTTGTTGGACAGGTACAGGTGATGACACCAGAGCCTGGGGTCCTCCGTTTGTTGGTACAGAGAGCGCTTACTTCCTCAGCGTCAACAGGAACAAAAAAGTAAGACATTTTAAAGCACCTTGACAAAGTCTGTTCAACACACACAAACAGAGGAGTTCTTGCTAAGCCCTGGCATAAGTTCTTGTTGTTGTTCTTGTTGTATTTGCTAAGACAATAGAATTGGTCTTAATAACCTAACTGATTCAACAAAAGAAGCAGTAGTTAATTTGTTTGTCTTGTTGTCTTTTTCTTTCTTGTTGTTTTGTGTGGTAATCAGAACAAACATTTAAAATGAGTCTACAACTCTACATCTGAAAATCCAAGTATGGACTGGATGTGGACTGTATAATGCCATGGTGCTCTGGAGAATGATGTTTTAGTTTTGGTTCTATCATGTTTGTAAGATTGAATAACGTTGATTTACTGACTAAAATCTGCCTTAGAGTAAGAGTATGTCATAAAACAGAAAAAAATCAAGTACAAACACATGAAAAATATGTAAAATACACACAGTTGTCGATTAAATGTACTTTATTACTGTCCCACAAGTGTATCATTCATACAATATGAATGAATGCAGGATGTGGAGTTAGAAAGCAGAGGCATCTCATCAACTTGTTTAAAAAAAAAAAAAAAAAAAAAAAAAAAAAAAAAAAGAAGGAAGTGGGTTCATTTAAACCAAATCTGGAGGAAAACCATTGTGTTTTGGTTCTCACACTAAATTTTAATCACGGTTCAGTGAACTTAATGTCCTGAAGATTGGAAATGAACTGGTTGTGGTCATGTTGCTTTGTATGATTCTTCAACATGTAATACACAAACAACAAGCTTGACAACCTCAGTGTTGGGTTAACTCTCTGATTTCCAGAGTATCGCTGTGGACCTGAAGCATCCCAGAGGAGTGGAGATCATCCAGGAGGTACGACACATCAGCAGCAGCAGCTTCTCAACACTAATACCAAGGGAATGTCTGATAGTCTGTACCAGTATAAGTCCAGTCCTTCAGCAGGAGCATATGTCACATGAATATAAATACAATGAAATCTGCTGTAGTGCAAATGCATTAACTTAACATGTGTGTACGTGTGTGTCTCAGCTTACAGGAGCCTGTGATGTGCTGATAGAAAACTACCTGCCAGGGAAGCTCCATCAGATGGGTTTAGGATACGAGCAGCTCAGCAGAATGAACCCACGGATCATCTACTGCTCCATATCAGGTACTGACTGACTGACTGAAGCAGCAGGCTTTAGCTGCTAGTAGAAAAGGTTTAAATGAAGGTATTGATCATCCTCAGTCAGCATTGATGTAAACACAACACCTGGAGGAGCCCACTGTGATTCATGCCTTATTCTGCTATCATGTCTTTCAGAGCACATAATGACCTGTTGCCTGTCCACTACAGTGCTTGCAGTCAATCAATCAATCAATCAATCAATCAATCAATCGATCAATCAATCAAAGGAGACTAAAGGGCTTTACAGTGAAGTCAAGAGAACATAAAGATGAAGTCATTCAAAAAGTGCTCCTATGTCTTCAAAGCCATCCTAAATAGTTTAGTTTAGATTTAAGAATGGCTGGGTCAGTAGTAGTGTGTAGTGTATGTCGGGGGGTAACTTCTTCCAGAGTTTAGGTGCAGCCACAGCAGGAGCACAGTCACCCCACAGATGGTCAGATAACCGTGCTGTCCTACTGTGGTTACGGAAAGTTAAAGTCTCAGATAAATAATGTGGGGCACGGTCGTCAGTGGCTTTGAAATCAAACATCAAGACGTCAAATTGATTCTGAAAGTGTTTGTTAAAGCTTCCGTTGGTTATTTAGTCATATTTGCTGGAACTGTCACTATGTTCTGACAGTGGTACATGAAATGGGTCATTTAGGACCAAATCCAACTCCTCTGGCTCCACCTACAGCCTGTAATCATATTTGCAAGATCCAACGCTCCCGGAGCTGTTCCACCAGTTAGGTAGAGGAGCAGGAGTAGCAGCCAATCACAGCTCGTACACGCGCTGCAGACCGCTGCAGAGCGTTGCTATCAGCTTGTCAGTGGTGCAATGGCTGAGCAACCGAAAAATGTAAAACTGCCGATGCTGCCGTGGACAACGACCGTTTACTGTTGACCAACGACCAAGTTGCGGACTTTATTTTCACTTTTGTGGACTTAGCAGCTGTAGCTTTAAAGGGGAACTATGCATGTTCGGTTGCTCTTTTGCTGTTTTGGTCACTTTTCCCTCTACAGAGCTCCCCCTACACTTTCTTCTTCTTCAGAGAGAGGGGGAATGACATGTAGCAAAGGGGCACCAGATTTGGGATTGGAACCGGGGCTGGCTGCAGTGAGGAGTTTCTGCAGTTTCTGAGTGCATATTTTCACTGGTGTTAAAAAAACCCACTGCTAACCATCCTCCCTCCCCCCTGGCCATGTGCATTTGTTTTCAACAAAGCCGGTGGGAAGGCAATCCATGAAGTGCCGTCTGCCAAGCTGGGAGACATTGTGTGTATATTTGTGTAGTCTTATCTTTCATAAACAAGAGATTACAGATTACCAGGCGTGTTTGTGTCGTAGTGTCGTAAAGCAGACCATGTTTCTCCTGAGATGAGATCTGGGACACTGGGTCGGAGGCTCTGATCTTGCAAGGTTGGTTTTCATCCAAGAGACGCTAGGTGGAAAGCAGAGAGCCTCCATTCTCCCTGCCTCCATTCTCATTAAACCATCACAGTTACTCTTAAGATGTTTCATTAAGGTATAATACTGCATGGTTCCTCTTTAAAAGGTGAATAACAGCAGCAGAGTTTTGCACAGGTTGGAGGCAGGCAAGTGAAGACTGGTTAACACCAACATAAGGTGCAATACAGTAAACCTTTGCCACAGTGAACTCAGAGCTCTAAGGTTCCAACACACAGTCACTAATGTGTGTGCATGTGTAACCCAAACACACACTCAGCTGGCAGTGGAAAGGAGTGAATCAGCGCTGATTAGTGGGTTTACCTGTGTTTAAAAACACAAAGCATATGAAACGAGGCCTGTCTGGGTACAGGAGAGACGTCTGGTCAGATTGTTACCATGGCTGCGTGTTGCTCTGTGAGGGGGAAGTTTGCGGGCTGATGTGGTCTGAGAAGAATTCGCTGACATGAGCTGCACCACTACGTGTGTTGAGACAGTAAAGACAATCACTTACGTCAGTGACAGTGACTGCGATGGAAAGGTTCACTGCCCTGCATGAGAAGGGCTGCTGGCTGGCCTTCCCTCCCTGCCCACCAGGAGCTTCCTCCATCATTTTTTCATTAACTGACTGATTCCATTGCCATGTTTTCCAAATTCCATGTTGTAAATTGTCTTCTTGTCTGTATACAACATCTACGTCATGTCTGCTCGTCCTGGGTGAGGGATCCCTCCTCTGTTGCTCACCCTGAGGTTTCTCCATTTTCCCTGTTAAAGGGTTTTCTTGGGAGTTGTTCCTCAGTCGATGTGAGGGTCTAAGGGCAGAGGATGTTGTCATAATGCTGTGTAAAGCCCTTTGAGACAAGCTGTTTGTAAAAACAGGATATACAAATAAAATTGCCTTGCCTGTTCATCTCATCTCACTTTATGTTCTCAGTTGTGTCTGTGGCTTGTTTAAGGGCCCATTAGAGTTAACGGGTGGCGTCGGGCTTCTCCTCAGCGGGAAGTGGCCCTGCTGGCATGATCACCGTGGCTGCTGGGTAATGTGGACCGCTGCACGGAGTCGCAAAAGAACGGGGGAAAGTGATTTAATTGGAGCGTAGGTGCAGCGGTTGACTAATGGGCAGCGGCTGTCAGAAACTGGCAGGCGAGGCATTCTGGGTTGGACTGGACTCGTTTCAGGTGAGAGAGAGAGAGAGAGAGAGAGAGAGAGAGAGAGAGAGAGAGCGTCAGTCTCAGGTGATTACAGTCGACTCTGTTTATTGATAATGAGCAGTTTGAGTTCAGTGTTGAATCAGTGGTGATTCGTGTTAAACAGAGAGCTGCTGGAGGCTGGATGTTTTATAGCACTGCTACACATTTTATCTCATGGTGCATTGAAGGACAGCTTGTTTTAGACCAGAACAATTGAAGGTAATACTGTACAGCAAAACAAGGCATGAAACTGATGTGAAACTAACTCTAGGTTGCCGTGGTCCACAGAGGGTCAGTGGTTTGAGTCCCAGCTCCCCCCATGTATTGTCCTTTGGCAGGATAGTGAACCCCTGGTTGTTAGGACTAGAACAGTGCTGTACACATGCAGAGCATTTACTGCTGTCTGTAGTCAGGCTTTTATGTAATGTCATTTACCCAGGCTATACCCAACTGGTTATGTGGTAGATAGATGTTTTGGTTCGAGGTTTGTTTCTCTATTTGATATTTTATTTATTAGGTATTGATTCATTTACTTTTTGTATTTAATTTCTTTCTTCTCTTCCTCCTGGATGACTGTGCTTTAATTCACTGGTATTTCGACTTATCAAACTCTGTATATTTGTTTACAACGGATCACATTGACAGCCTCAATTGGATTATTTAATGATACAATTAGAAAAAACAGTAAAGTACACGTATAATGTGATTTAAAAGAGGAAATAGCTAAATCACTGCAAAGCATACATGATTAATACCAAATAACTAGCTAAAAATATAGTTATACAGTCTACAGTCAGCTAGACAGCAACAACACAACTAGTTCCGAATAAAGACAATACTCTAGAGATAGATATTTGCCTAGAAATATGTCTCTTATTTGCTTTTGACCAACCCGTTGTTGTAAATGAATGCATTGAGATGTCAGATCTCAGTGAGAACTGATTTTGGATCAGCCTGTACTCCCTGCAGAGCTGCAGGTCTCAGGCTGAGCCACTAGATGTTGCAGGACTCCACAGTAAAGACATGTTTCCTGTGTGCTCCCTCTCTGTTGTCTGTGACGTGAAGCCACTGCTCACATGTAACAGCAGTGATACCATGTATTTAGCTCCACACAGTTTCATGCTGTCAGAGTCAGTGAAGCCCAAACACACTTTTAGCAGCTGCGAGGATTCTGCGATCCACAGTGAAGTATGTTCTTTATTTCCTCATTTCCTACAGAATCTGCAAACTGCACCAAACCTGTCAGTGTTTCTGTCTGTCGTTCCCTCTCTCTGATCTTGTCCCTCCTTCATGGCAGTTGCTTTGTCAGTGTGAATAAAGATGAACCAACACAGATCAATAAACACAGGTCATCAAAGAGTTGACTGCTGGTTCTGGACCAGAGGAAAACCACATCAGGAGGATCCACTCAGTGAAGTGGGTGTGAAGGTTGTATTTAGTGGTTGCACAATAGTGTTTCTTGAACTTTTTTTTTTCTTAACATCAAGAGCCACAAACCGACACAAATAAGAACACAGAATTCGTCCCTCAACCCAAGGTCCTCGGAGTTTTGTGTGAAAGACATGACCTAAAGACATGACCTAAATATTCATACTCTGTGTGAAATTATAGTGGAAATAAATGATTCTCCTTATTTGCTGGGGACCACCAGGAACAGGTCCACACAAGGACCCGTCAGGGGCCCCATTTTGATAACCACTGGTTTATTGCTCAGTTTAATGAGGTCATATTTAAGACCCTGTATGAAAATAAAATCAGTGTAAGTGATTCCATGTGAGTTTAAAAAAGGATGGAACCAGTAAAACCCTCCAGAAATGCAAATAAAATGTAGATAAAGTTTAGATTTTGTTATTCCAAAATGATAAAAAGGAATTTTAGATAAATAAAACATGTTTTGAAAACTTTTTTTTTTTAACTTCATTTTTATATGACCTTTCCATTCTGGAGCCCACCACTCTCTCTCTTTACCTCCCTCTCAGTTCTGTCTTTACTCTTCCTTCTTTTCATTTCCCTTTGTGTCCCTTCTCTCCTGTCCTCTCTCTCTCTACTGCTGCTTTATCGCTCCCACATTCTTGTCCTTCTCTCCTCCTCCCATCCTAAGGAAAAAAAACTACATTACCCAGGAGGCCTCATTAAGCTGCAGCAGCTGGATGCAGTGGGCAGATTTACAGCCTGGTTTCATCCTGGGCAGGACGCTTCATAGATTCATGTCCTGATCCCCTGAAACTGTAATGAATAAAAAAAAAAGTTGGTTAATGGACCAGAACCTGGATTTGGTGAAGGTTTTGAGTTGGTCTCAGTTCCAGCAGGTTGGTCGAGCCGCAACTTGTCTCTGTGTGTAGCTCAGGCTCTTCAGAACTCCATTCCAGACATCTGTGGATTTCATTTCCATGTAAATCTTGTTTTGTTTTGGTGTTTATGTTTTTTTTCCCTCAGTTGACTTCAGATTAGATTCCTGAGGATCTTCCATTGTAAATGATATTGATCGCTGCAGATAATGTAACCTGGAGGCAATTGTGACTTTGTGCTGACTGACCTGCCATCGCAATGAATGTAAACCTGTCACATGCACACACATCAGTGAGTTGTCTCCCACACTTCCCTGTAAGGACGCGGGACATCCTCCTGCATTCCAGCGCCACTTTGAACAGATGGCAGTTACTCATATCTAGTGTCTAGATCGAAGGAAAGGTTTACATGAACCCCATCTCATGACTGCTGCTCCAGCACTGTGACTGTGTCCAAAATCACTCACTCATGCACTACTGCATACTCATTATATAGGGAACTCTATATAGCGGACTAGATAGTGAGCTCATTGGTAAAATGAAAAAAGACTTTTGGACACTATTCTGCTGGACAGTTAATTATATCATTACTGTTGCATAATTAAAACATTCCAGATCAATGTCGACCATGATCATGACCGCGGTGCATTATGGTATATTGTGGGATACTATGAGTTCATAGTTCTTATACATTAGGATAGCACTACAAAATAGCATACTCACTTTATAGTCCACTATATAGATTTCAGACACAGCCTGATACTTTGTAGATACATTGAGGCGTCAGGGAGGAATGTGAATTTAACCAAATGGAGGCAGTGGGAAAAGATCCTATATTCAGGTGATGCTTCACCTGTCGAAATCTGTTCTGATTTCTGATCAGATGAAGAACACACTGTTATTATTACTACTGACTTCACTGTGGTGCTCAGCGCTCATCACTCCACTCAGTTCCTCCACCTCCTGTATGTTACGACTCAGCGGTCAACTGCGCTCAGGGTTCAGAGCTGTGCAGACTCATCCTGTCTGTGGGCTGGTTATCGTATAAAAAGCAGTTATGGGAATGGTTTTTTGTTGATATGAAGTGACCACAGCCTGGGCTCGTTAGGAAATCAATCTGGTTGTTTAGTCAGAGCAGCAGACTCAACAAGCAGCTGGAATGTGGTTTTCCTGGAAGAGGAGACGCTGAAAGGCCAATGGTTTGATTCTCCTCGGTGTTTCCTCTTTGCTCAGAGAGAAACCAGCCCACTGGCACAGAAGCAATAACCTGTGTGTGTGTGTCTGTGTGTGCAGGTTATGGACAGACTGGTCCTCAGTCACAGAGTCCTGGCTATGACTCTATCGCCTCTGCTGTGTCTGGGATGATGCACATCACGGGGCAGAGGTCAGACTCTATTCTTTTCTTTGTTCAGCTGTTTACGGTGATCCACGGTGATCCACGGTGATCCATGGTGATCCATAAAGGACGAAGCACAGAAAAGAATAGTAGCATGAACATGAACATGAACATGAACGGAGAAAGAAATGCAACAAATACAAAAACACATAACATGTAGAAAACATGCAGAGATTTGTTAGACAGAGCTCAGGAGAACAGGGTACATCCTGGCTGGCTCTGTTATAGAGCTGACATATAAACACAAACAACCTCACACACTCACATGAACCCACTGGGTTTAATTCAGAGTTGCCAGTTATCTTAATGTACATGTCTGTGGACTGTGGGAGGAAGCTAAAGAGCACACCCAGGCACATGGAGAACATGAAACTCCACACAAAGGCCCCAGGCTTGCAGAAACTGCTTGCTGTACATTAAGTACATACACAAATTTCTGTTCACAATCCCACAACGGAAGGTGCTGCATTTTATATGAGGAGTAGTAAATGTGTGTAGTAGTGTGTAGTAGTGTTCTCAGTAAACCATAATGCAGTGCTGTCTGTTGGCAGGGTGGTGAGCCGGTGCGTCCAGGTGTTGCGATGACGGACCTGGCGACGGGACTGTTTGCACATGGAGCCGTCATGGCGGCCCTGCTGCAGCGACACAAGACAGGGAGAGGGGTTCACATCGACTGCAACCTGCTGTCCTCACAGGTAACAGCTGTGTGTGTGTGTGGCAGCAGCTAAGCCAGGGTATTAAATTACTTCTTTACAGTTGTTGAAATTTCACAAAAAAATCCCAAATCACATGTAATTGATCTGGAATCAGCTACGACAACTATGTCACCCTGTGTCCTAAACCGTTAACTGGTCAGACTGTACCTAAGAACCTGAGAAAAAATAATGAATGTTACATTAACAATATAATTATTATACTCAGAATTGCTGACGTAGATTTTTGGTGCTGGATCATCCAGCTCTGTTGTTCATGGAGCACTAATGAGTTAATGATGTACAGCTGATTGAACGGCATGGCTCCAACTAATGAGTGACATCATCTTGCTCTTTTGGGAATGTGAGTGTGTGAGACTGATATAAAGGACACCATCTGCAATGCAGCTAAAATACACTGGTACTGGCCCTGGATCTTCATCAATATTCTGTTTCATTAGATCAGCAGCAAAAAAAACAAAAAAAACAAACAGGAACGTCAGGAAAAATTCATATTTTAACCTTTTCTTCAGCATAAAACAAAAAAATGAGTGCAGGACAACTGCGCTGCAACTACTGATAATACTGTATTTTCCGCACTATAAGGCGCACTTAAAAGCCTTTAATTTTCTCAAAAAACGACAGTGCGCCTTATATATGGATCAATTGGTTAATTGGTTGATCCATACTGGTTGTACACGGCGCTCAAGGCGCTCTGTCAAAATGTTTCAGTATGAAAAACCAACAAAACAATTTAATAATCCAAAACACCGATCCCTTTATTTTTCTAAGCCTTTTGCTAGACTATCCGCTGGATTAGCTATAAAAGGCTAACGATCCTCATATTCCCGTTTAAGACACGAAGTCTTATCATTCACACTTGGTGAATCTCTAATCTCACCAACAAGTACGACTGGTAAACTACAAGGCCGCAGCGCTTGCAGCATTACGGCTACCGTAGTCAGTAAACACCGGTACTGTGCTTACTCACAGTCCTAGTGGATGCATAGCGCAACCCCAGTCAAACGTTTGACTGCAGTATCTTCTATTCTATGCGCCTTATAATCCGCTGCGCCCTATATATGAAAAAAGTTCTAAAATAGGCCATTCATTGAAGGTGCGCTTTATAATCCGGTGCGCCTTATAGTGCCGAAAATACGGTAGTCATAATCTAATCATCTCAATTACTTGCTTATTTAATTAAAGATGAGTGCTTGTTTTGTTTGACAACAGTCCAAGCCTCCAAGACAGTGTTAGTGTTAGACAACTTAGACCATGTCCATGGGCCTGTCATCCACACTTAAGTGGCATTTTTGGTCCTTTAAAATGGATATTTTCAAAAACTCCTTCTGGGAAATTGCGCTTATGTATGGAGAAAGTGAACAGAATTTTAGGTTGCACAGGGAGCTGGACCAGGGGATTAAACCACTGCTTCTCAAGAGACAGCTGCTGCAAGCTGGCAAGCTCTGAGAGCTGGGTAGCAAGTTGATGCTGGAGAAGCAGGTCTGTGGAGCTGATTTGCTGCATTGGACAGATATATATATATATATATATATATATATATATATATATATATAAAATGGTCAGGTGTTGAAAACAGAGGAGGGAAACACTCAGTTTGCAAAAGTACCTGGGCATGTGTGGACTACAAAAAAAAATACCTTTTTATATACAGAAGGCTACGGTGTAATTCAGACCCCAGAGCAGATTCAGCCACATGCTTCGAGTGAGAAGGTAGTTGCAATCAGCAATGTGGCTTAATGTGATCTGTGAGGGATGTGGATGACCTAAGGTGGAAGACTAGCAAGGGCTGGTGTTTGTATGGTGAGGAGTGGAGGAAGTGGTTCTGGTGGACAAGAAGCAGGAGTGGCGAAAACTAGAGCGAGGAGACACTGGTCAGTGTTCAAACAAAGACAAGCACAGAAAGACTTTCTGTAGGACCTTGAGTTGGCCTTGAGGATGACCACATGGGAAGTGGAACAATCTGGTGACAAGTGAGAGAAGAGCCGGGCTTCATATTCCGAGTTTGATGATGATTGAAGACAGGTGTGTCAGGTAACGAATGCTGTACCACACCCCTGCTGAGAGGCCACTGACAGACTCTCCCACAACGAGGAGGAGACGCAGAAGTAACAGACAACAAAACAACACAGACACCAGTGTAGACCAAAGCCCAGAGGGACGGTGACAGGGAAGCCAGCAGAACATACTCAGTGTTCTACTTGGACCTGCACTGCAAGAAAGACTCTTTGTTCTGTCCTGTTCTGTCACCAGCCACTAAATGCAGCATCAAAATGCTGCGTTCCTCTGGTTCCTCTCTGACTGAAGAGTGAACCAGTCTGCTCATATGCAGTGTTGGCTATAGTTACTTTGGAAAGTAACTTATTACTTTACAATGTTACTGTAGTAGTAGTAATCTGTTATCTGTAATCATTTATGCTACCTTTGAATAAGAGGCTCTGTCCACCCCTTCTTGATTTTGATTGGTCAGTGTGGGAAAAGTGACATTGATGAGCGCTGCGCTGTTCTAAAAGTTGAACAGATTTCAACTCTGATCTGTATAGAAAGTGGACGCTGTGAGCGCAAAAAGCGTGTTTGGTGGACACGGCCCGAAATGAAAGACATTGAAGAGGAACTCTGCTACATTTTTACCTTCATTAAACAGCTTCAGTAATTGTGATGGTTAGATAAATGAGTTGTAACATGTTACAGGCAGAATGGAGGCTCTCTGCCTTCCACCTAGTGTCTCTTGGACGAAAACCAACCTTGCAAGATCAGAGCCTCCACCCTGGTTTCCCACCTCTTGTCTCTGTGGCACCTTGACACACTGCGTCCTGTAACCCATAATCTCTCTTGTTTATGATGGAGATAAGACTACACAAATATACACATCGTAACATGTATATGACAAATAAGGTTATCCACTCCTCTGTGGATTTCTTTTTTGCCGGCTTCATTGAAAACAAATGCACATGGCTGGGAGGAGGGTTAGCAAAACAAAACCACCAGACTTGCACAGTTCCTCTAAAGTACTCATCCATAACCAAAAATAAAACCTCTTGTGAAGCCTTGTGCATACTGCAGCTTAATTGACCACAAATGTTCCGACAAGTCCCGACACTGAATGACATCGTTCTGCGAACCATAATTTGTAAATCTGCAAGCTAACAGGAATGACGGACAGAGGTGCTTCTTTACATTTGAAGTTGAGTTAGTTTCTGACAGAAATGTATCACCCACGCGTAGTTTTTCATTTACTGTGACATTCTTGTCCTTTTCGCCAGCAAATTCTAAATAACGTGAGTAGCTACTTCCTGCTCTGCCTTCCTGCTTGCCGGGGACACTGTCACAAACTGGGCCGCACGGCCAGGACAGAGGAGGGAGATGCACACAGGAAATAATTTATTGAAGGAAAATGAACATAAAAAGAAACCTGGTGCCCAAACCACTGACGACCCTGCTGATGACAAGAGAGACACACACAGGTGCAGTGCACAGACACACCTGCTGCGTGCTGGAAAAGGTCGGATGCAGTGGAGATTTTCTTCCTTATTTGGAGAAATTCTTAAAGTAACAGATTACTTTTTTTGGAAAGAGAACTAAATTACAGATTACTTGACTGCTAAGGCAGTAAGTTCCTCATTTAAAAACAAAAACAAAAACAAAAAAAAGTAATCTGAGTACTCTAACCCAGTGGTTTTCAAAGTGGGGGCCGCCATGGGGGTGCTAGGGGCTCCTCAACAAATTGGAGGTAAGATGAGAGTAAATGTAAATCACAAAAAAAAAGTCGAATTGTTATATTTTGAGTGTTATCATAAAATGTAATTTATAACAATATAAAATTTCAAAATCTTATTTGCCATGCTCATCTTGTAACTGCCTGCCAGTCACAGTATCACTCATGACGTGATAAACTGTTAGTGCTGACCTGGTGGTTTGCTCCTGACATCAAGCCTTAAACTTGGTGGGTTTGCAAAAGGGCGCCCCGGGCAGAGGTTAATGATATTTGGGGGGCCTCGGCATGGAAAGGTTTGGGAACCCTGCTCTAACCCACAACACTGCTTATATGGATACATTCAGAAATTGTTGACTTTGTATGAAGGATCCTTCCAGACTGATGAAGAAGAACAAGATGAGGCTGCTTTGATAATATTTACATAAAAACTCAAACTTCTCATTTTCTGTTATTTTTGTAGTTCTGAGTTTTTGGGAACCTTTCTGGACAAATGGTCAGTCAGGGTCCTCGTGGGTTCTTTCACCTAAATGAATATTGTTGTTGCTGCAGGCTCATGTGATGCTTTATAGGGTTGTGTTCAGGTTAGGCTGGTAAATGACACCGCTGACGCTGCCTGTCTGATCTGTGAGGCGTTTTTGATGGGAGAGATAAGCAGAGGTGTCTGTTTTACAGACTGTGATTGTTGTCTGAACATGTACTAATAATTAATCCCTAGAACCTGCAGGTATTTAAACAACCTGTTGATTTATCCTGAGAAGTCTGAACAGTTTAAACAAAATAATCAATAGATCTCTGAGTGTTTTCACTGTTTATACAAATGAAATGATACATAATCCTAAAAGTGTCTGGGGCCCAGAGATGGATGGGAGGTATTCAAGACACCCATGGTGTGCTTGATTTGTTGTGTCAGGACGAGCTGCTTGTGTGACACTGTTGCTTTTAAAAGCTTGTTTTATGTTTCCTATATTATCATTTTTCAGCTGTTGCTCTGGGAAAGATGCTGCGACGCCGCTCAGTTCCGCTCATTTCACAAATTTATGGTCGCCCAGAGAGAAATTCAGTTTGCAAATGGAGTTTAGAATAAAAACAAAGAAAAATACTGTATATGGTGGGTAAGGAAAGGTAAGGTTTGCTTTTAACGTAACAGAAGCTGAAGATATTTTTCGTCTTCGAAGAAAGAAACGGAGAGCGCTTTGATCCTCCCCCTCATTCTGACACTGATACCCGTATGATGTGTAAATCTGCTCCGTGTGTTTTCCCCATTTCCAGCCTTTTTTCTCTTTCCCACCATAGATGGATGGAGAGAATGGTACAAAGACGCATGGATAAAGATGGATGAGTCTAAATACATGAATACATTGGAATAAATGGAGATAAATGGATAAATGGTTGATAGATCAGATTAGAGATAAACAGATTAGAATAACTAGAGGTAAATAGATTATAAAAGATAGAGATGAACTGACAGATTGATAAAACTCAACGAGACAAAACAAAAGTGAAATCCAGGCTGTGATTGGTTTTGAGGGAGCGAGGTCTTGATCCCTGCGGTCACCTTCCATGGTTGCTATACATAAGATACCCACAATCCACTTCTCCCCTCTCTTTCCTCCCCATATCCCATGGTACATTCCTGTATAAAGTGCTGCGACCACAGGCACTTCAACCTCAGAGCGGTTCGTCCAGCAGAGAGACGAACAATGAGAGCACACAGCCACAGTGGATCTGAATCCATGTGTATGGGTTTAAGCAGAGTTTGGTTTGCTTGTTGGGGGAAATCTAATCATTACAAACCAATCACAGTTCACAGCCTCTACAAGCTGCCTGCAGGTCCTGAAAAAAGCTTTTAACATCAGGAGAAGCTCTCACCAAAGGCTGAAAAGTCAGAAGTCTTAAGTTCAGTGCGAGATGTCTCTAAATCAT
Organism: Caranx ignobilis; assembly: GCA_021432705.1. Taxonomy (NCBI): domain Eukaryota; kingdom Metazoa; phylum Chordata; class Actinopteri; order Carangiformes; family Carangidae; genus Caranx; species Caranx ignobilis. Next base: position 2,143,805 of record MU269986.1, on the reverse strand, counting down.
TGTGGTTTGTCGAGGAAATGGCTCAGTTGTGCAGAAGAATAGCAACTTTTAGAAGATAAACACTTCTCTATACTAGTCCTGAGGGGAAAGTTTCCCTGACCATCTGTCAGTCCAAAGTAGGCCTCATCCATGAGGACTTCGGGTTAGGGTTCATTCAAAGCGGGACATACATTCACGCTGTATTTTTTCCAGTATTTTTCTGATCTCCTAAAACTTAGCTGGTATTTATCTGTAAATTATTTCCAAGATATTTCCACGAAATCCTTCTGCAGTTTGGATGTGATGCTTAGTATTGAAAATATGGTTTTAGAAAGAGTTCAGAACCAGATGTCAGTAACCCTGAGAGTTTCCTCAAAAGACAAACAAACAGTCTGAGTTGTTGATCCAGTGGAAAAGTTCTTCCACTCCGTCTCTCACAGCTGAGGTTTGTTGACATCAGGTAGAAACATGTTTGTTAAGTGCAGTTTCCACTGCAGCTAAAAAGACTACAGGTTACATGACATTTAACCAGGCATGGACAATGATTTATTATTAAATTGGCTTTTATTATCGACGTTAAATTATAACTACTGGAAAAAACATGGCTCTAGCAGCATGAAGATGGAATGATGACATCACCATAAAGGCAGAATCACAAAACTAAGTTTATATTCTTACCAGGGGGGTTTCAAAATATTTATCTTGGTGGTTGTTAAAGCATTAGAAAATCACTCCTGCTGGGCAGGATGTGCTGAAGGTATTGTTTAGTGGATGTGCTGAAGATCATAGTGTGGACAAGATCTGTTATGTGCATTGGTGTTACTGTAATGTGTTTGTTGATGATTGATGAGGTCACACACAGAAGAAGAACCACAGGGCTGGTCCATCTTTGTTGCAGCTGGTCTAGAATTCTTGTCCTGAAACTGACAAACGTGTGTCAGTACAGTTTGTTTAGATTGAACATAAAATGTGGTTAGTCACACAGCCCTATAGTGGAGACTGCTTCTTGGTTGTGTTGCACAGGTAACTCATCACTCAAACTTTAGCAACTTAGGAGTTCAATGAACAACAAAAACTTGTATTTAATTTAGGGTTAGGGTTATTGAAGGATATAACAGCTCACATGTTACTACCTTCACTGCCCTGTCATTGACACACCGCTGCTCAGTGTGTGCCACATGAAGGACTTTTTACCGGTCTTCATGTGCATCTTCTCATACTCTCATGTTGGATTGGAGACTAACTCAGAGCTGATGTCTGCTGCTGCTGACTGACACTCAGTTTAATACTACAGCCTCGTCATTGTGATGGTGACTCAAAGTTCTGTTAAATGTGGTGTCACTGTCCTGAAGTGGATTCGGTGTCTCTCAACGTCAGCTGGATCAATCCTGTGCAGCCTGTAGTTAGACTGAGAGAGCAGGTCCTGCTGTGGGCTGGAGACTATAAACCCTGAATAATATGAGCTTCTAAACAGAGCACTGATTGACGGCACCACCCATCTGAGTGTCAGCCTGCCTCTACTCCATCATGTCAACATCCTTTAAAGCGTTAAGGCCACCTCTGATCTTTTGCTGCTTTTCTCCTATTTCCCTTCTAATCATACATTTCCCCTTCTTCGTCCTTTGCCTCTGTGCTCTGTCCCGCTCTCTGTCGTCACCACAGCCTCAGTGAATGTCAACAATGAACACAAATACAACATTAAAGGAACATCCTTGACCGCAAAAGGATTCAAAAGTTGAAGTCAAGGTTTTCCCCATTAAAGCTGAAAAACTAGGTTCTAAAGGTTTGATGGAGGTTAGAGAAACATTGGCATCGGACTTCATCCCATAAATGTCACATCAGCTCATCATACTCTCCTATTTCTGCTCTGCACTGCTCAAAACCAAATAGTAATAATAACATATATCTGCTATCGTAGTTTTTCAGGAAAAGGCATAATGCAAGACAGGCAGCTACTAAGGGCCCCAGGCTATCATTTAAACAACCCTAACCCTGGGCCTTGTAGTCAGGTTCACAATATAATTTTGTGGGATTTTTTTGGGAGATTTTGGAAAGGTTATTGTATATGGAATAAGAAAATGAATGTTTGCATTTGCCCAGATGTCTGTACATGTATGGTGGCCATATTGGAAAATATGAAATCGTAACAACTTTCCATTACAAAAATAAGATAAGAAAACAACCACACCGAGCCATTTTTGACCCACCCATGCATCTAAGGGTTAATGTAGTAAAATATTGTGGCTTTGTAACTACCACCATTGGATTCTGAAAATGACCCTGAAAATGTAGGTTTGGCAGTTAAAAATCGAGGTTGCAGCATATTTAGAAGCTGAGATGTTACAAAAGAAAGGAAGGATAGTAAGGAAAGATAGCTGCAATGTCAGCAATTGCGTCCATCTTTATTAAATATAAAAGGAGGCTCCTACATGCTTGATATTGTCCCCCCCTTTATTAAATATGAAATGAGGCTGAAAATCACAGGACAATTCTGTTCTGATGACACAAGTCAGTGGTCCTGGAATGTGTGATTCTCTTCTATAATATACATTCTACATTCCGGAGGCAACATCTTTCCACATGTGGGCTTCCCTTGCCTTTCAAACAGGAAAGTAGGAGAGACACAGCCTGAGGGAGAAGCAGGATCTGACCCAACACCAGCAGAAGAAGTAGGTCCGCAGATGTTCATGAAAAAACGCGTCGCACCGAATGCGTGCCACTACGGCATGGCTTGGGGTTGTGAGCGCACATGATGTGCATCTACACTGAAAGTAATGCATGCAAAAGATGCTGCATCTAGACGGCCCCCATGTACACCCGCTTTAACCAAGGCAGCGGCCAAAATCACCCAGGCAGTCTGCCTTGACCTGAGATAGGCAGGGACTATGAGACCTATGGCAAGCTCCCAAGATGCTTGAACAACCTGCCAGTCAGGTACCTTGAAAAACTGTGTGTAAGAGTGTGGAGCAGAACTGGTGCAAAGTCAAAGCGTGGTTCCACCAAGTTATGATGAACTTTGGATGAAGGTAGTCGATAAAGACTATTCATGACATTATTTTTGAAAGCATCTTCACTTTTGCACAGTGCCATATAGTTTAGCAAATCTCCAAAGAAATTCCAATCAAAAGTTAAAATTAAACACAATGAACCTGACTATTGTTTGCAATGAACACAATGGGCATCAGTGCTTGGTCTTTATCACTTAAAGTCTTGTTTAGTAGAGGAACACCCAGTCACAGCTCATTCTCATCTCTGTCTGTCTGATTGGTTGAGTCAAAGTGCTACTGCTTGGTCCCAGCAGCTGAGCACTGTCAGTGCAGAGCTACATCAGAGCTTCTTCACTGAAAAGGAGAGAGGAGGTCTGTCCAGAAGGTCAGTAGATATGTCACCACTGCTTTTATCAATGAGGGGTTTAACAGATCCACTGAGAATCATCACATCATCATCAACAGAAAGCCTAAAGGGACTTTACGTGTTAATGAGCACTGATCTGATGTTGGTTATTTACAATGTGCCCACTTTGTTGACATTTTGTACATTTTTTGTTGGTGTCACGAACACCACTACAATTTATTGCCCAGATGGACTCCATGATTGCCACAGCAACTTTTTGTAATGCCATTAAATGCAGAGGTTTGGCACCACAGTTGCAAAGAATCTGAGAGTAGAACAGAATGAAGAATACAATGAAACAAACAAATAAAACCTATAAAGCATTTAGTCTAAGTTTTCTCAGGCAACACATTCGAATTGTTTTGTAGATACTTGGAAATACTTTTGCTTAATAATTAATTCTTATTATCAGGTCAAAGAGGGAATGCTGGCACCAGTCTGTTTCTTATACACCATGTTTTCTCTGTAGCTGTTGATTGTAGTTTGAAGGCATGAATATTTGAGATGTGTGTCATTGGATTCCTTGATTACTGTAAAGCAGCTGCCAGTTAATAGATACATAATTACATACATAATACATAAGTTACTATTTTTATGAGCGAGCCTAAAGACTGTCATCAAGTAGTTTTTAAAGCCCACCTGGGGACATGTATTGACAAATACTGGTTTCCTTTGCTACATGTAGAAAGTCAGTAGATTTTGTTGTTCTATAACTGAAGCTAATTCCTAGGATGGAATTTCAATCAGGAAAAACTTGATGATTTTTTTAAGTGAATAAAGCTGTAAAACCTTATGCAAATCAAGAAAGGGGAAAAGTGTGTGTCTTTGGTGATTAGACCTGCTGCTGGGATGTCATTGTGGTGACGGGCAGAGATGTGGGGAATTCTCCCTGTGTGTAGAGACTGGTGGTGGTGGTGGTCAGGAGATAAAGTGAAGATGACCTGAAGAATGATGAGGATTGGTTCAGATGTGATTAGATGGCTGACAACAAAAGTGGAGAGAGGGAACTGTTAATGGTATGTGTGGAGATAACTCCACTGAACTGTGTTTGGTCCAGTTTGAATTTCTAAACCAGCAGCAGACGTTTAGAGGTGTGAAACACCGGAGAAGCTCAAAAAGAACAAGCAGCCTTCCTGCTTGTTTGTTTCTTTGCTACAGTCTGTAGTGTTTCTCCATCACAACAGTTTGTATGTCCTTGCCACAGAGCTGTGGGTGAAACAGAGGATGGGGATTGAGTGGGAACAAGGCTCAAGGCTGATTTCTTTGCCAAAGAATCGTGAAAACCCATTCACAGCGTCTCCACTGCTTGTAAATTCAGCAAATCCGCAGGGCTGAAGGTGAGCTGCTGGTTGTTCTCTGGTGGTTTTGGGGCGGCGGTGTCAGGGGGCGAGAGAGCAGGGATGTGGTTTTCAGTTCTTTCAGGAGGGAGCGACGAGTTAGCGCCGACCTTCAGCAGCGGCGGCGAGGAGTGAGGCTGTTGACAGCTCAGATTTAACTCCGGTCCACCTCTCTCTCCCTCAGGTTTCCTGCCTCAGCCATATCGCTGCTAACTATCTGAACGCAGGGAAGGAGGCGAGGCGCTGGGGGACGGCCCATGAGAGCATCGTACCATACCAGGTAACATGCTGGACACTCAGCTGTCCATCACTGTGTCTCTTTGTCCTTTTTCTAAATGAACCAATCTACAGAAAGATGAACATTGTCAGAGCTGCTCACGTCTCATCAGAGACATTCAGATACATCATTCTAAAAGAGTCAAATGCTTTTTATCTTGGTGTTTGGTGTATGGAAATCATTTCCTGTTCTCCCTCATTATCTCCTCATATATCTGCTCTCTTTCCTCAACCACACACAGCACTGCTGTTATCACAGTAATTAATGTGACAAGATTTCCTGATTTATAGATTGTTTTTGTGTCACAAAAGAATAATAAAGTAAATATATTAGTCTGAAATATTTCCTATTTGAGTGTCCTGCTTTTGAAAATAAAATAGGAAAGAATATGGAAGTTACATTCTCCTCCGTCCTCTCTCGGTTCTCTCTCTCTCCCTTTTTTGTTTTCATTAAAAACACAAGAGGCTTAAAGTGCATTTCTCTTTTCCCCCTGCTTTTCTGTGGTGTCGTTAAAACGTGAATCATTTACTCTCTGCTGCACGGCACAAATATTCCAAACACACGAGGGCTGGACACAGTATTTCACAATAAGAGCGAAGAGACCAAGAGACAACAAATCAAACCTAAAACACTGACGCATAATAAAACATATGAGACTTAAAGTGGCTCTAATGGAGGTTCCCCACAGACATAAAGAGCTTAATAGTGAATTCAGCTTCTTGTTTATCTGTCATAGGTTTAGTTCACTCTCTTCATGAGACAAACAGCTATAAGAAGGCTCTGTCCTCTACCTGCTCAACTCTCAGTCAGAGAGCTGCGAGTGAACACAGTAGCTGATGTAGATGTTTACCTGGCTGGAGCTCAGATCCTTCTCCATCAATATCATATCGTAAATGCACACTGGTGTTTCTAATGCTCCCAGTAGAGTAGCAGAGCCGTAGCACACACAGTCTTTATCTATGTAAATGGCACAAATTGACACTCTGCAAAATCATTCAACTCTGTGGAGAGTTTAAGACCACTGTGTGTTAGGACACTGACAGCACACGGACATGGAGGACGGAGAAGCAGCCAGTTCTCCAGAGCATCAGGGCAAAGAAATATCCATGAATCTGTTTTTGTCATTTATTTCCATATACATTCCCCTGCTGCTCCTCTTGGGCTGAGCGCACACAGACAGTGTGTGTGTGTGTGTGTGTGTGTGTGTGTGTGTCACTGCACTTACTGCTATACTTCTCTGTTGCTCCACGACTTCCTCATGATTCAGTAACAGGTCTTTAGGTCAGTTTGATTTTATAAAAATCATGAACATTAGCGTAGCTCCATACTGGTATTTAGTGATTTTTGTTGACCGGAGTAACAGAAGAGGAAGCCTCAGAGCCTCCTGCATAAAGATTAAACTCCATCAAACCTTTGGAGTCTATCAAACAGGATAAAGACTAAGATAGAGCTGTGATTTCAGATGCATTATTTACTTATAAACACTAACTTAGAGGACACAGGCTATCTTTCCTTTTTAAGTTTTAAGTTATTTTTTCAGGCTTTTAACTTTATCACATCAAATCCATGCGACAGGGGCAAGGACTAAACTGTGGGGGCACACTCACCTCACTAATAGTGCCCCCACACTGTCAGACTGCATATTCTTTTTGTCCCTCACGTAGAGCACAGCCTGTGAACAGACTTTTACTCCAGGCAGGTTTTTATGCCCGACTCCCACTGTTTAATACGCAGAACTGGTCATAGTTGTTAGTGAGAAACCTAGTAATAATGTTCACGTAATGAAAGTTGAGTTTTTTTGCTGTAATGGAGGTGAGGCTCAGTGTATTGGAAGCACTCTCCCACTTCCTTGCCATTCCGGAGCAGTCAGGAAACCAGAGCAGCTCTGTAGACTCCTACAGTCAGTCAGTCAGTCAGTCAGTCAGGGACATCTGTGGTTACCGGGCTGGCCTTGCCATTCAGCCAAAAAGGTGCAAACAAAAAAAGTATATCTGGAGCCTTGTTCCATTCTTCTTTCCTTTGTTTCTTCCATATCTAATACATATTAAAGTCAGCAAACTCGGTGCAATAAAATGAACTCTATCATACTCAATAGCAGAATAGCAGAGAAAAAAACAATAAGAGGCTCTTAACATTCAGAGCCATGTTTTGTATCAGACTGGATCCAACCTAGGTCTTCAGTCTGCTTCACATTACTGACTGAGCCTGAGGGAACTGCGATGTTACTAGGTTATTATGGAGGTTCATGACTCACATGTGGACATGCACATTAAACCATCACACACACACACACACACAGGCACACAGATTCACAGATGCACACACACAGATAAACTGTCAGCTCCTCCTGATGATTCGCTCCATCTGAATGTGGCGGTGGTGGCTCGATTGTTGTGGTCGTTGTCTCTCACCAGCCGGAGCTTTATTGTCCAACGCTCAGATCTAATCCTCGTGTGAACTGCCTTACCCACAATTCTGCACCTCCCCACCCCCAACCTCCGGGCGCCGGAGATGAAAGCGGAGCAGGCGGGTTTGCCGGAGATCATGACAGTTGAAACAACAGAATTATTGGTGTTTTGCGGTTGCGGCTTTGTGAGGAAGATATTAGAGCTGAAGAAATCATCTGAAACCATCGATGCTTTTCAAGTTCACATTTGATTTCCGAGACGGGTCAATTCACATCTTTCAAAAGTGAGACATCCACCGTGTCAAAGAAGAGAAGCATGAGAGGCCATTCCACCAACAGAATATTAATATTTCAGATCTGTGATCTGTGGAAAAAAGATGGTGTGTTTCAGTCCAGCCGCCTGATGTTGAAAGACCATGGTTCAGTTCAAACGTTCAAATACAAAATAAACTTGTTTCTTGAGGAAATGTTAGTATATTTTATTGTTTTCATTACTCATGATGGTAATGTTTGGACGATATTCAACTATTTCCTGTTTTACTGTAAACTTGGAAAAGGAATGGCACAGTGACATCAAAGCTTTAACTGGAGGAACTGATGGCTTTAAACCTTAAATTAAAGCTCCATATTTTACATCTTTCCAGGTTTATATGAAGATTTGATATCCAGAAAAAGCTTTCTGCTTTTAAAATCCTGCAAAGCTGGATGATTTATAATCACACTACACCTGGACATCCATCTTTATACTGCATGGAGCTTTAAAAAGGGAAAACAATGACTGGACTTTGGTTTCGATGCTAAAAGCAGAGATTTTATTGTGAAACTCCTGACCGAAAGTTGTGATTCATATCTATCTGGCACACTGATGCTTCTTTGAGTGTTTGTTTGTTCTTTCCCTCTCTTCATCCTCAGTGCCTTCTAAACTGTTTCACAACCAATCAAGCTTTTTGCCTAGTTCATATGAATTATTCATTTGTGCAGCACTGTTATTTATTGAGATATGTAGTAATTCATGCAATTGTTTGGATTTGAAAGTTGAGTCACCAGCTCTGTAACTCTAGCTCCACCATCTTGCCGGTAACAGTGTTTCTTGTTCTAATCTGCATCTCTAAGATGCAGCTCTTGTGGGCTGTTCCTGGTCTGCAGTGGTCAGGATCTATCAAAAGTGGTCCAAGGAAGGAACAGTGGTGAACCGGCCACAGGCTCATTGATACACATGGGGAGAGAAGGCTGGTCCATGTGGTCCCATCCAACAGACCAGCTACTGTTGCTCAAACTGCTGCAGAAGTTCATGCTGGTTCTGATAGAAAGCTGTCAGATACACAGTGCAGCACTGTTTGTTGTGGATTTGTCAGTTAAAGGGACACAATATTAGGCAGGTGGTCAGAATGATATGCCTGATCAGTGTATGCTGCCTTCATCCAGTCACACACAATTAGTTGGAAATCAAACCAACATTCTGGATCACTTTCTGACTGTAGCCTTCATGCTTCAAGTCAGCATGAGTCATATGAAGTGGTGTTTGTGTCACCTGATGAACCTCGGTCTGGTGTTCCTCTCTTTTAGCTCTGATTTTGGTCTCCGCCATCACCTGCTCTCTGGATGAGCAGATGGAGAACTGTGACTTTATCTGCTGCTGCTGGAAACACTGACTGAATCAGACAGAAATATCAGATGAAGCAAAGACTTGGAGCTAAAATGTACTAACACGCTCAGCTTCAGGTGGTGATAAGTGACCGAGCAGGAGGAGCTTCAGTTCTTTGACAGTTCTGTTGGAGGTGGGAATGGTTTGGATTTAATCTGCAGCCAGCAGGTGGCAGATGTCACCCCGCTGCGACCCGACTGCTATGCCTGCCCTGTCTGAGGACCGTTTGAGGTTTTGTGGGTAAAACATCCAGCCGTAGTCCCCCTATGGACTGCATTACCCACAACTCCCCGAGGCCGAGGATGAAAGAGAGGTGGCGGTCAGAGCTGAGCGTTGAGTGCAGTGTGACTAAAGGGTTAGTGGTCTGAATACACACACGCACAGCAGTGGGATGTGGTTAGTGGTGTGTGTGTGTGTTGTGATGTATAACAGCAGTTGTTGACCTCCTTTCATGTGGCGACAAGTTTTTATTACAAGCAATTGTGAAAGAAAGAGGAAGAGGAGGAGAAAGTAATGGCAGAGGAAAAAAGAAAGAGGACTTGATGGAAAGAGGAGGGGGAAGAGAAGAAAAGATGAATAAGAAGAAGTGTTGGTCCTTCAGCAGCTGGCCTTTTAAACAGGTTTCCTCAGGTGCGTATCAGCTTATTAAACTTATTTTAAAACTCATGTGGGACTCTGATGCATCCACCCTCTCACTCCCAACACACTCATTCCTCTATTTAATTAGGGTAAATTTCATATCTACCTGCTGGAAAGGATCCACTTAATGAAAATGAGTTTAATCCCCATAGTCAACAACAGTGCCTCTGCTGCCTCCGAACTTCCTGACACAGCTTCTAAAAGTCTGCGAAGATGATGGGATGGAGCTCCTTTCGTTAAACCATAGAAGAAGACGACAAGTTCGTTAAACAAGCCAGTGGAAGCTCAGACATGTGGAGAACTTGATGGAGTTGGAGTGATGTTTGTGTTAGTGTAATGTGAGGAAGGTTCAGCCTCATCATCACTCCACACACAGCTACACATCTGAACACTGTGGTGTGCATATGTATTCATATATGTATTCCCCCGTGAGTCAGTACTGTTGAACCACCTTTCGCTGCAGTTACAGCTGCAAGTCTTTTGGGGTATGTCTCTGCAATTGTTACCCATTCTTCTTTGCAGAATCTCCAGTTCAGTCAGATTGGATGGAGAGTGTCTGTGAACAGCAGTTTTAAAGTCTTGCCACAGATTCTCAGTAGGATTTAGGTCTGGACTTTGACTGGGCCATTCGTACACATGGATATGCTTTGATCTAAACCTTTCCATTGTAGTTCTGGCTGTCCCAGTCTCAAGTCTTTTGCTGCCTCTAACAGGTTTTCCTGCAGGATTGCCCTGTATTTAGCTCCATCCATCTTCCCATCAACTCTGACCAGCTCCCGTGTCCCTGCTGAAAAAAGCATCCCCACAGCATGATGCTGCGGATGATGTTTCACGGTGGGGATGGTGTGTTCAGTTCATGTGCAGTTTTGCATGTAGGCCAAAAAGTTTGATTTTGGTCTTTGATTTGTAAAAAATCTTCAACACCATGTATCATTTTTCTTCCACTTCACAATTATGCGCTACTTTGTGTTGGTTTATCACATGAAATCCCAATAAAATACAATTCAGTTTGTGGTTGTAATGTGACAAAATGTGGAGAAGTTCAAAGGGTTGGATACTCTTACAAGGCACTGTATATTAGCATTTATTTATTTCTGTGCCAGTGACAGATGTGAGTTGTTGAATGGTGTTGGTTTTCTGTTGCAGCTGCCATTGTGTTTGCTCTTTGTGTTTGTGATGTTTGAGGTTCTTGTGTCTCCGTCTTGTTCCCTGTTTCAGGGTTTCAAAACCCAAGATGGACACATTGTTGTAGCTGCAGGCAATGACAAGCAGTTCGTCAGAGTCTGCCAGGTAGGTTGTGTTACTAAAACAAACGTGCACATTACTGGCTCAGTGTTTGTCCCAGAAGTGGACACAATCTGAATGTTTGTGTGTGTCTGCAGGTGTTGGAGCTGACAGAGCTCACAGAGGAGCCAGAATACAAAACCAACAAACTGAGAGTCCAGAACCGCAAACACCTGCTGCACACACTGTCACACAGGTACACACACAAGTCTGGCTGCAACAGTGTGTCAGTCCACATACACTCAGCATAAACACGTCTCCAGCCTGGTACAAAACCTGTTTGGTCACTACGGCTAGTTTCCTCCGTCATGACCAGTGTATGAGGACTTCTTCTGTAAGTCATGACTGACTTTCTGATGAAAAACATCAGTTATTACAAGTTTAAAAAAGTACATTGTTTTAGATGACCAGAGTGCAGAGTTGTGTGTGACTGACAGCTGTGAGTGTTTCCCTGAGGCTGCCGCAGGTTTACCATACACACACTCGCAAACGCAAACAAACACAGTCTAGAGACAGCAGTTTCTTGTTTGCTGAATAGTTTCCCTGTCTGAATAAAATGGAGATGAGGAAGCACCACTGACCTATAGTCGTGTGTGTGTGTGTGTGTGTGTGTGTGTGTGTGTGTGTGTGTGTGAGAGAGAGAGAGAGAGAGAGAGAGAGAGAGAGTCCTAATGGCACTGTCTCTCTCACACAAGAACTCAGTTGTAAATTCCTAGACATGGAAAATATTGCTTTTTCTTTTCCTGTCACAAAGCATCAAATCTTAAGATAAGAATGATGTTAATGCTCATAATTCAATTATCAGAATACATATAGAGGAGCAGTTTCTTATCACTGCAGCTCTAAACACGTCATTTCTCTCTGGCAGGTTTTTGCAGAGGAAGACAGCTGATTGGCTGAGGAGGTTTGAGGGCTCAGGCGTTCCTGTTGGACCAATCAACAGCATTCAGGAAGTCTTCTCTGACCCACAGGTAAGATACACACACCACACACTCAGAGTGAAGTGTGAGAGGTGCCCACATCAGGCTTTGTCTCGTTTCAAGGCTCAGAGATGAGAACGTCAATGTCCTTCTCAAATGAGACACACCACAGAGACTGATGCTGATGCATTCAGGTGTTCAGTGAGTTTACAAGACGTGACAGTGTTGGACTGTGACTGTGTGTCCTTATCAGAGACATGTCTGTTGAAGGCATGAGGACAGTGTGGGAGTTTTTACCATGTCTCTGTTTAACCAATAGAGATGAGCTCAGGAGCTCTGTGTTAAGCATAAGGCCCAACTATAATGAGGGTAACCAAGCTGCATGGGCCATTTCATTGGTCCTCGATTTATCGCCTCAGCACTGGTTGAGTGAGCCCAGCACGAGGATCAGTTTCGGATTTTTCGAGCAGATGAAGATCATGTGAATGCATCGTTAGACAGCTGACCAAAGTTGGACAGGTTGTCTTTGTTGTGTCACTTTGAGTCTTGGTGGTTTTTGACTCATCCGTCTTCAGACACTGCGGTCTGTGGTCTCCTGGTTAAGAAACGCTGCACAAGCACCTGAAGTGAACCCAGACCATCTGCTGGAGGTCTCCTCTGTGTGTGTGTGTGTGTGTGTGTGTGTGCGTGCATGTGTCTGTCATGACTTCTCAGACTGTCCCTCCATATGGATTAAAAACACATTAGTCACTGATCACAGATTACACAACTCAGCATGATATAATAGCATGCAGCTCCAGGTCTCATTACTGTGTGTCTGTGTGTTGAGAACAAAGCAACAGGACATATGGCCTCTGTGTGTGTGTGTGTGTGTGTGTGTGTGTGTAGAAGTAAAACAAATGTAATTTATCTCATAGCGAGCTTCTTTATTTTTTCTGTCGTCTTTTTCTTTCCCTTTGTCTCTCTCAAATAAACACAAGCCAGTTATTTGTCTTCATCCAATCAAAGGTGAGCTTTGGTCAGCCCCTCCCCCTCGTCCTGCGGGCTTCTCCTCAGCCCCACCTCCTCTCATTTTGTCCGATTTGTTTTCATCACTGGTTGGTTGTGGATGAATGGATCACTGCTGCTGTGGGTGTTTTTCAGTCTTCCCATCAACACACATGATTTGCAGCTTCTGTCACATTAACGTTCCTTTTACAAACTTCAGCTTTAGCTCAAACTCATCCAGCATCTCATGTCCAGATCAAATCCAGATCAGATTTAAGAGACTTTTGTGGACGGTCACATGTCTGGGTGTAACATCTAGAGCTGCTGTTACCGCAGGAAGACACATTAACTATGATGGAGCCTTTCAACATCTGGCCAGAAGTGGTTTGAAGAGTCACAGAGATCATAGAGGTCAGTTCCCCAAAGTAAAAGTTCATTGACCCAAAGAATTATCATATCAACTACCATGATGGATTGATTAAGAGAAGTTTAACTATTTCTGATCATTGCTTTGTTCAGATTAGTCATGTCTCAAGCAATGAAGAAATAAGTTCCAATTTTTCAAATGTTGTTTTTCACAACTTTGACATTTTTAGACCAAACAGTGAATCAATGAATGGATCAAAAACTGAGCAGATGAATTGATAATGATCAGTTGTTGTTGGAACATGTGACTCCTCTGCTCTCACTCAGTGTTCTGCATCTCTGTGGCTCTCAACAACTTTTGCATGAATGTGTGTTTGGGTGTCTCGAGGACAACAGCTCCCATCACCACCTGTCATATAAAATTGATGACTCAGTGTGTGTGTGTGTGTGTATGTGTGTGAGAACAGCCCATCTGCCTCTCTAATCCTGCTGCCCCACACTAATTTGTTTTCAACCAAGTTTAAACACACACTCACACACACACACATGCACACCTGCAAGTGCTCACTGATGATGCAGATGTTTCACCACATATGACTGTTGCTTTTCACATCATAAAATAAAATTCATTATCGAGAAATAGGCCAGGTTTTCCTGACTCACTCTACTTGTAAGCACTTCAACACAGCGTCTAGTTGTGTCTGTCTCGGTTCAAATGTCTCTGAGTGGTTCGTCACATGGTTTCATTTCAGTTTGTACTAATCAGCAGCAGCAATCAGCAGCAGTGACCTGCAGAGTGTGTGACTCTGCAGGATGCTGATTAAAACTTTGTGTTTAAACAGTTGTTACTGTCGAGGTGAGGGATTGCAGAAGGACCCAAAATGTAGACACAGACGAGGAATCACGTACAGAGTGAAAAAATATTTATTAACTACGAAAGAAACAATCCTGGTTGGACACTGAAGACAGGAGCCAGAAGGCAGACACATGGCTGGTGTCCAGTCTGAGACCCCAGCCTGGACACTGGGAGCCTGGGACTGCTGAGCGTTGGGTTGGAGACAGAACATCAGATCTGAGGAGTGCAGAGGATCACCTTCTTCATCCCCTACGTCTCCTTCCTGGTGCTCTGACCTCTACCTCAGAGCTGTGTGCTATAAAATGGACCACCGACCTGTGTCCTCCGAAGGATACGGCCCCTGAATTGGGACAGAGCTTGTAACGTGGCTGGTTTGTGGAGATGATTCTGGTTTGTTGAGGGCTCTCCTGAGGTTGGCTTTGGCCGACCCAGATTTCCTCTTGAATTTGTCACTAGCATCACTTTAGAACCCCCTCAGACGACCTGGCACAGCAAGTCCCCACCTGATGATGTAAACATTAACCTCAGGAGAGGTCTGTCTGCAGATGGATCATTAGGGAAACACATACTCTTGAAACCTGCTCCTGAACTCCACTCAGGTTTGAACACTTTGTTATAGGACACCTCGCCTGACAGTAGAGTGTTGACAGCCGCTCCTCACTGTATTTACTCTGTCGCTGTAATTGCATGGCTCTGGCAGTGAATGTTTCCCACATGATGGCTGCAATTAACAGAGGAAAAATCTCTCTGAGCGTAAATCCAGGCTGCTGGTGTTCAGATGCAGCAGATTGAGTTTCACAGCATTCTGTTTAGACCAGCCAAGCTGGGAAACGATAGCTGCCTTGCTGTTTGGCTTCTTATATGTTCATTAGCCTCCAGTCACAGGCAGTAAACACATGGAACCACATCAGACCTGGTGTTTCACACACAGCAGATCATCTTGACATAAACTGAAGAGATTGTGTTTATTTTTTCAACACTTTGTTTGAAGTTTAAAACTCTCTCAGAGACCAGGATTCTATCTATCGCAGAGTGTCTCCAACAACAGGTCGTTTGAGTTCCCTCCTTTATCTTCAAAATCAGATTTTAATCTGGACATTTAATCTGGAACTGGGTTTTTAATTTATTTTCTTAAATCCATCATCTGCTGATGCTGTTATGAGCTGTGGCATATTGGTACATTGACATAATAATTTGAAAAGATTTATTAATCATCTTCACGGTGATCTTTGCTCTGGAACTGATTGTCCACCAATAAATCTTGCCATCTTTCTCCAGCAGCTGACTGCAGCTTCTTGGTTGTCCTCAAACACACCATCAAGGAAACCCTTTGAAAACGTCTCCTTCATTATTACCACATGATTAAGTTTTGGAAGTGTTTAGAAGTGAACTGGAAAAAAAAAAAAAATGGAATCCTGGAAGAAAATGAATGAAACTCAGGAGAACTAAAACTTTCATAGTTTTGCAGTCAATGGACTAAAACATGTAAAGCAAGCTGTATGTGCTTTTAATGGGAGTGTGTGTGTGATGATGATGATTATGATGAAAATGATGATGATGATGATGATGATGATGATGATGTTTGATGTTGATGTGGAGCTTCCACACAGCAGTTCTGCAGAGAGGCTGTTACTAATCAGGGCGGTAGGAAGTCACCACTCCAAATCTGAAATCTGGAAGTCATTTGCAATACCGCCAAACACTCTCTTTTCAGATTTGGCACAGGGTCTCTCCCTTCCTCTCTCTCTCTCTCTCTCTCTCTCTATCACTATCTTTTTTATCATAAACGAGCTACTGTTCCCTACATCATTTCCCCTACTTCATTCTTTCAATGACTTATTTAATGCTCCTCTAGTCTGTGGCCTTGTTTACCATGTAGTGCTGCATGTTTACTGTCCACTGTTTTATTTAATCCACTCCACTGAATGGTGTCCTCCAAACTTCCAACAATGAAAGGAAGTAGTAGAATCTTTATTTATCTGTTATCGTTAGCCACAGGTTTCTGAAGCTCAGCGTGAGCTGCTCCACCATCACCATCTTGTCAGTGCTAATCCAAAATTGGGCAAAGAGGTGGGACATGCTGGAAAGTTGGACATTTTAACATGGGAGTCCATAAGGACCGACTCACTGTTGGAGACACACTCTAGTGGTCACAAGAGGAATTGCATCTCTGCGTCACTTTCAGTTGCACGGCTGCATCATTTTAATGATGGTCCTATTTTCCAGCCTCAGTTGACTCAGTTGATCTTCTGTGATTGGTGAGGTTGAACAGATCATAATTTGGGATGATGTTACGGGACATTTCTGGTCATGATTAGTCTGGCTACGCCTGCCTACATACTACGCTTAATTTCCATTCAGTACTCCACCTAGGATTGAAATGCTTTCTTGCCTTCTCTCCTGCAGAGAATCCACCGGCCAATCAGCAAACAGAGGGAGTGGCTGAGAACAATGACGTTGAGCTTATGCTTCATTGCGTTGGTGCCAGTTCTGGCACATGACATACATCATGACCAAATGTTAGTGATTCGGTAAAGGCAGATCCAATAGTTTTAATCTTCAACAGAGTACCACCCTACAAGGGAGTAAACGTTTCTCACTGGAGAATGGCCAGGCTTGACCTGAAGTGCAAGAGACTGGTTAGGACGGACAAGGTCATGATCAGTTGTGCTGTATAAAACAATGAAATGGTGAACTGCATGGTCATTACTGCATTGTCAGGACAATTAAATCTTACAAACATCCACTTTCCCATCAGCAGATAAAAAACAGTTAAAACAGTTAAAAGAGACTGAACCTGACTTGTAACACTTACACAGGGAAAACTGTCAGTGAGTTGAGACATGTGAGTCTTTTTATAAGGCCGTCTATGCAGAAAGTAAACAGAAGCTCTCTCTCTCTCTCCCAATTGTACCTCGTCTTCATTTCTTTTTTCTCTTTGTTTCACCGATTTTTTGTTCTTTTGTTCATCCTCATCACCATTCTCTCAGTTTCTTGATTCCTTTCTTATACTATTGCATTTTCATATCTTGAAGGTCTCACAATCATTTTACCTTTTTACTGTTTCCTGTCCCTCTGCCCTCTTCTTGCCCACCCTCTGCCTCTTTCTCTGGAGTTTAGCAGTAACTGACCTTGTTTTTACGACTACAAACTCTCCGTCCATGTATCTGTCATGCCGTCTGGGCAGTAGCCAGGTCCTGCAGAACATATCCAGCTAAATATGGCTTTAATATCCTGACTACTGGAGGTGCACTTGATTTATCCCAGCTGAAACCTAAACAGCCTCTGAAGTGGATACCTTGCATGTAAGATCAAATAAATCAGCCACTCTTGAGGCTGAAACCACCCACTTCTGGCAACACTGGTGCCTTGCACTGTACTAAGCTAAACAAGGAATCAAAGAATTTCACTTACAACCCTGCCCAGTGCTGTGGACTACACAGGGAATCTGGGATTTGACCCCTCGACCCTGGCGTTGGTATCACCTTACACCATGTTTTCATCTTCATTTTGCACTCAGTGGTGTAAAGAGGGGTTGAATCTCCAGCCCCTGCAGTCAATTCACTTGTCATGACATCATTGCCCTGCTCAAGGGAATTTAACCTTTATCTACGGCAGTGTCTGTGTCTAGCTCTTAGAAAATAAAACTAACTGACCCTGTGATGTAGCTGCTCTTTCATGGGAATTGAAACTTTGACTTTAATAAGTCTGACCTTTACCCTGTAGAATTAAAGCTCCCACCTTGATAAGATGTCTCTCTGAGGATTCAGAGAATCCTAGTGTCTGAGCTACAACCCTTTTTCATGTTTCCTCTCCTCATTTTTGAAATATGATTTTTTGTCAACTTTGGAGCACTCTGGTTGGACACAAGTTATGCAAAGTATTACTGTCTGGAACTAGTCAAATAAAATAGAAATGCCAAGAAAAATGATGTTGCAGAAGACGTCACTTTTCCAGCGAACTCCCACACTTGGGTCATGCAGACCGCACACTGTCTACTCGAAATCAAAACGAGTCTCCAGTCACATTCTTGGGAAACGCTTTATCCGTAAGGACGGACTAGATTGAAGGAGTGAAGGTGTGAGGACAGACAAAAGGCTTCCTCTGAGGTCACTGGGATCATACCCTGAGTATCCCTAGGCATCAACACAAGTCTCCAAGATGTCCGCCTTATTCACTGAGGTGAGGGAACAATAAAATGCAGCGTTTAATGTCAGATTTTGTTCATATTTATCAAGTCTGACAGTATTTCTGACTGTGAAATGGGGTTTGGATTATGGAAAGATTCAACTAGTAGGGAGTTGTCTTTTAAAGTCCTGACGGCCCGCTCTACCAGATATGATCTAGTTTTCCTTGGAGATCCACATTCAGGAGACAGGAGACATTCAGGGGAACAATCTGTCTACACTCTACTCTCAGAATGTAGAGTCATTGATAATATTTAAGTGCATTGTAATGAAGCAGTGAAAGCCACTTTTAGGTTTACTCAACCTGTTTATGTCACATGTGACATTGATGTACATGTAATGCTAATTTAATAACCAGCAACACATGGTATTCGTGTCAGATATTATAAAGACAACTGACCAACGACCTCATGACATAAAGACCAGTGGCCAAATGCTGATGTCCCTTTGTGTCCAGACATAACAGGGATGGTTGGCTACAAGTTGACATCATGCATGTTATGTCACAGGATCATGTCACATTACATGATGACAAGGCCAAGTTATGGAGGTCTCTTTTTACTGCCGCCATATTGAAGCAACTGCTCAACAATCACACGGGGAGAAATCTATCACTGATGAAGAATAACAGAGAAGCATCTACGCCCACAGGAGCAGGACAAGACACCAGGATATAATGGATGATCACAAATCTTAAAGGAGGAAACTTTTCTGACTTCTTGTCAGACTGGATTCTTTCTTGACAGATATTGAAAAATGTTGGGTGTTCATTCAGGATAGCTCAAAGTTAAAGTCATGTTGACAGACTTAACGCTTCCTCCAGGTCACGTAGACCTAACCCCATCTGTTCCCAGATAACCCAGACAAGCCACAAGCCGACGGTTAAACACAGCTCTGGGGAAATATATTTCTGGCCTGTGTGAGGGGTGTGTGGGATAGATGGAAGTGGAGGTGTGGGGAGGATTGATGAGGGACATGAACTCCAATATAAAGTTTCCACCAGTTCAGGAAAATAGACATTCACAAAAAAATACCTGGAGGTGTTATTCTGTTTACAGTAAAACAAATCTCCTTGTCCTCTAGTTGACATAATCACAGATCTATTGACTTGCTAATCTTGATTTAAGGGGATTGTTCTTGGACAGGGACTTGTACTTTGGTAGTTGTAGGACAAAGCTTTATAAATGGATGGAAGCCATGAATATATAGCATACCATATGAAGAGCCAATCATACTTAGCTTACTTGGCATTGACTGCTCACTTTTCTGACCTGAGAAGCCTAAAAACCTTTGTTTCATTGCAATGAGAAACTCTCTGTCATTTCCTGCTGGTTGTGGTCATGTCAGTGCTTGTAATCACAGTAAGCTGATCTTCCATTAGCATACTTTCAGTGAAGGACACGTCCAGGATTTGACCACATGAACTTGACATAGCTCCACTACGGTGGAAAGCATACAAGACCGAAGTTGTCATGGTAACACCCAGACTGCATAGAGATCGGCTCACCTTCATTGACAGTTATTATAATAACAGCAGGGCTTGATCAGCCTCAGGAAAATATGGTAATTTTGGATTAAATAAGTATGTCATCAACATTAGAATAAACTTTGTTGTCATAGTCACAGTAATAACAATGTGGTTAACTTTGTTGGACGGTCATGGTTAATAGATTCAACATAAACTGCTACTTTCACATGGGAATGGAACACCACTCTCCTGTGGCACATTCATCTATCCACCACAACCTCCTCTGAACTTGGATTTTGTGTGTCTTTACGTCACTGCACTTAAAGATCCTCTAGCTGGGACTGAAATGACATCAGCTAAAACCTCATGTGTTCTCTCGGGGGTTTTTAGATGGTTTGGAGGACACCCGCTCAACGTCTTCCCCTGTTCCGAAACACATTTCTCTACTGGATAAATTGCCTTCATCTGTCAGATGATGAATTACTGTGTTATCAGAGGGAGTGCTGAGTCAGCAGGGAGTGCTTCTCATAACTCTGCTGTGGATGTAGTTTGGATGAAAGGGCAGCATTTTTTTTTTTTTTTTGGTAATGGATCCAACAAGGAGAATCAAAACAGAATGAAAAGTAACAGGAAAACATGCATGTAGGTAAATGCCGTCGGCCTTCTCTTTGAATCAGTCACAGCTTCCTGCAACACAATCTGCAGCTGACTTTTCAAGGATGTTATCAGTCTGCTTCTGGGTGGGACATCCATCACTTGGGATAGAAATCACAGATGAGGACCAAAACAAAATGCTTTGAATTAGAACATGACTCAAATGTGGATGAATTTATGCATCCATTATGCACATGCATTCAGTGAGTCTACTATACATTTCTTAAATATATTTTTAACTGTGTGTGTGGGTGTGGGTGGGGGGTGGGGGTGGGGGTTATGTATAGGGAGTACGATGTTTGCTCAAAGTGAACACTCTCACACAAAGTGACCTGTGATTGACTGTACTAAGATTTTTCAAACCCTGAATGCAGAGAGGATGGCTCTTTAGAATTTGCTAAATTATCCTTGGCTCCCTTGCAATTCTTATAGTTTGGATGTCAGGCAGGAAGAATGCTCCATAATTACTGACCTCAATTTACTCACTAATGTGTGTCTTAAAACAGCACAAAGTCTGGTTGGCTCAACATGTTGCAGGTTTCACAACACTGAGTAAAAGACTAACACTGAGATCTGCTTCTTTTTTCACATTCACACTTAGTGTTTGTTTCTGGTTTTTTTTTTTAGGCAAAAGGATTTATGTGTTACATTATTTGTGAAAACACATGTAGTGGTCAAAGTGTCCCAGCCCTCTCCTGTGTGTGTGTTTGTGACCTGGTTGACATGTGCAGCATCAGTCAAAGCTTTTACAGTGAAGTGGACCTGCACCATGTCAGATACATTTAAGGCACATCAAAGGCGACAGATGAAGCATGTCCACACATCTCAGGATTAAAATGTAATGATATTAAATTCAAGTGGTCTGTCCTGAGTATGTGGAGGGGACAAATCTCATGAAGTTATCACATGAATACATACATGCACTCTGCTCCCCAGAATATCTTAAAGGAGACATATCATGCCCCTTTTCCACAAATTAAAATAGTTCCCAGGTGTCTTAAAGACATGTCTGTGACATGCTTCAGTCAAAATACCCCAAGGATCAAACATCACAGCTCTTTTCATTTGCTCAAAACAGCCCTGTTCAGAACGGACTGTTTCAGTGCCCTGTCCCTTTAAATGCAAATTAACTGCTGCTAGCTCCACCCCACCCCTTCTACCAGTACCAGGTAAGGGTGGTATTATGCAAATTCAAAAACTAATGACATCATTATCAGACAACTGAGGGAACAGCTTGAAAAACCACATGGATTTCAACCTGTGGAGCAAATTACAGATTTTTTGGTCAGTTCTCACATTTTGGGGCCAGAGGGCAAGACAAACACCCAACTGTATGTTAAAGAGCCTTCAAAATGTGATATTTCCCTAATATGTCCCCTTTAAAGAAGCACAGGACTATCATCGTCTGTTGACTGTCAACTGTCTTGGTGTTATTTCTGATTTTATCATAATTCTCTTTCACGTTCTTTGGCTTATGTGCAAATATTTTAATCCAACAATATTGCACTTGATCAAAGGTGATAGGTAGTGAGGACTTGTGATCATGTGATCAATGATTAGACCTTGCAGTCGTTTTAACTGATCCACTGCAAAGACCACAGGGAGGGGTACATCCTGTCTATCACAAGGCCGACGTATAGACAAACAACACACACTCACATTCACACCTATACTGGTAAGTTAGAGTCTCCAATCAACCTGGTGTGCACGTGTTTGGACTGTGGGAGGCAGCTGGACCCAGGACCAGTTGACTGGTGTACAGTTTATTTGCCATTTACCTGATAGGGGAATTAGTGGTTAGAAACTTTCCTCTCTCTACCAAACAAAGCCATTCACACCTTTATCTTCTTTTTTCTTTTTTGTATAAGTAATCTGACCTGACAGTGTGACAGTGTGTGTGCAGTTAAAACCATCTCATGCAAACAGCACATTTTCTGTGCTGCCTGATGGATTGAGCTTCCGTGATACTCATTCACACAGCTGGACTGTGAGTGTCATGTTAGAAACCTGCCTCTGATAAGCTGCAATTATGTCTGGGGAAAAGGCAGCATGTCTTTGTTGCACTCCATCTACAAGAGTTATGTGGAAGCAATGATGAATTTTGGAAAAGGCAGTCTAACCTTTGTCAGGTCCTGCAATAACCTCTTTTACACAAACACACGATGAACACAATAAAATTCCTCGGCTCCCTTGGGTGTTTTCCCACTAAACAGGAGCAGATCTGGAGCAGAATTCCTTGGAAATATCAGAGTTGTGATACCTTGTGTTCAGTCCTAAATTAAACAGTGAAGCAGCTGCTGATTGCCGTTGATGAAGTCAGTAACTCACAGGATCGAACTGCAACCATGAGCCCAGTGACACAAGTTTGTGTTATCTTTTCTGCAGCACTTTCTCCACCTCTAGCCCCACGTTGTCACCACGGCTCCATCACGAAGCTCCTCAGTGTTGCTGATGGTTCCTCTTCTTTGGCTGGAACCGCTCCCTGGTTAAACTTTCACTGTTTTTATGACAGCTCTTGAATCCCTGTAATTCCAGCGGTTTTGTTTCCTCCGGTGATTACTGCCTCTCTGCGTCCTCTGAGAGAGTAATAGCCCGAGCACATTCATCTTTTTCTCCGTCCGTGAAGACTCTTGAAACTCAATTTAGAGGAGGAGCTGCTCCAGCCCGCTGCTGTCTCCTGCGGCTAATAGCTCTTATCATCTGCTGGACGCAACGACAGATTTATTCCTCTTTCTAACTGTCTCCTGTCCTTCTGTGTGTGTGTGTATTGGAAATAGTCTTTTATTCTATCCTAGCGATGATCGGAGTCAGTAAGTAAGTAAGGGACAGAGGACCTTGTGAAGTTATTCTCACCTTTGTGACTATATTTCATTTCAACAAACTGAATGCATCTGTCACAGACTATACTTCAGTTTTCACTGGTAAGTGATTTTTTTTCACAGTGAAGCAGAAACATGGAATATTTAGTTTCCACAAATGAGAACAAACAGACTTCCTGAACGTCAGGAGCACATCTGTGAGAAAGATGAAACGGTCTGTCTGAGGGGTTGTTATGGGTCACATCAGGTGATTTCATTTTAACAAGGAAATTTCAAAATGTACCTGCAATTGTGTTTAAATTGCACTGTAGCATTTAACGAAAACAAACTGACATTTCCCCTAATTATTAAATAAATAATTGTAATTCAGGCTGATAAATAAGCTGATTTCAGCGAGCTCAGAGCATTCGGTCATGATGAATGTCAGGCCCATGGAGAACATAGGGAGAGAGACCTCCATCAGTTGTTATGGTTCAGTATATGTCAGTGTAATGCTCAGTAGACTCATTAGAAAAAAGTTTAGAAACTTGTTGTGACTAAATGCCCAATTAGCTGGCACACCACCATGGGAGGTAGAGAGGAACCCCTTGAGACAGATTTTATGTCTTATTTAGCCTCTGACACAGCTCACAGCCTCTGCCTGGGCTCCACCAGAGTTTAGGGTTTGTTTGCTTAAACTCCACAATGTAACTGACTTTTGTCAGTTAGGTCAGGCAGCAGGTCTTCATGTCTACATACAGTACCTCTATTGAATGTAGAGGTGGCCATAGTTAGTTAGTACAAAGCCTTGTTACCAATGACTGATGCAAGAAATGACACAGTTAATTAAGGCTCAATGTTTTGGAAGAGCTCCTCTGCTTCCCTGCATTACCAGAGGAATCAGGAAACCAGAATGGTTCGGTTGACTGTGGCTCAGCAATCTGCTGACCAGTTGTGGCAATTCCATCACTCAGTCACTCAGTCAGATGGAGACATTTGGGATTATATGTTGTTTGATTATATGATGCTGCAATCCAACCAGTAACAACACAAGTGAAATAAACCTCAGCCACAGGGAGGCTGAAACAGCAGATTGTCATCAGCAGAGAGGCTGATATTAGACGATGATTGTGATTTATCCTGACATGGTCACGGCTCAAAGCTGGATCAAGCTCAATCATTGAGAACTGCACATGTCTGTTTGTGTCACAGTTAAACTGATGACAGAAGCAGAGCTCACATTTCAAACTACAGACTCTGACTTCAGGTCTGTTTTATTTGAGCTGCTCCGACTTTCTAATCATTTCCTGTAAATGGTCACTTCTCTGACATCAAAGGTCTCTGACTGAAATGTCACTGTTTTTATTCAGCAGGACAGGTCTAATGCAGGAGTATAAATCAGACATTCAGATTACCTGTGACTGATCTCAGAGAGCCTCCCACCTGTCTTTAAAAACAACTCCTCCATAACATGGAGCCTGTTCATCTGTCAGCACATCATGCGCCTGAAAGGGGAAAGAGCAACTAAATGATTTCAGCCTGTGCTGCTGCTCTCCCATCAACTGTCTCTTTTGGGGGTTCGGTGCCCAGGGCTGTACAACCTGTTCCCTCTTCACTGTAATTGCTGTCCATTGACAGAGTGGCTGAGCAGATTATTCCAGAAGACACTTGTACCTCAGCTACCTTCTCAGGGAACATTGACTCTCTGTGTCAGACATGTTCAAGCCTCCACTGCAGGGTCAGCAGTCCACAGCCATAACACATGCTGTACGTTTGAATTGCTGATTGTTTTCCAATGCATTTCCACATTTCCATATTCTCAAATTCTAAATCCTATATTTGTTTACAGGAAGTCAAACTCTCAGCCATCTATCACTGAAGGAAACTTAACAATAAGCTCACTCTGATGGTTTCTGGGCAGGTTTACTGAGGTTTAGCTGTGATGCACATGAGATGTACTAGATGTCCTCAGTTATTGTGAGTAACACTGACTTGAAAGCCGTGTGTCATATGTGTGTGTGTTCGGAGTCGTGACTCTGAGGGGGAGTGAGGATCAGGAGGTTGTAAAGTGCCTCCAACTCCTCGGTGAGCTGTTGTTTTTAGAACACCTGCACACACCTGTCCCTTTCACTCCGCGCAGTATCTTTGACTCACGTCTCTGCCTCCGTGCCCCCACCTTAAACTCTCCCACGGGCGCCTCACGGCCCGCCTGTATGCACACAACCCGAGTGTGTGTCGTTTTAATGAGCGTCAGTGTAAACAGACATGACTTCAGCTGAGAGAGTGAGAGCGAGCACAGTCATGGCTGAAATATGAGTTGATTAATTGAGTGATTTGTCACTTTGCTGCTCTCTGAACACATGTGGTGCTCTCCTGCAACAACGCATTTATCATCAATCATGACGGCTGTTTAAGTTTGGAGTCGGGTCGAGGTGGGGGTGGGGGTGGGGGTCCCATGCATCCTGGAAACACCTGGAGGACCTGAACTTCCTTAATGCTGCCTTCCAGGGATGAAAACCTTCTGGTTTATTTTATTTTCCCCAGTTTCCAAATATTTTCTCTGAGAACCTGATATCTGTTCTGTTTTAGGAAGTTTCTTCTAAATCACTTTGTAATTTAGTGCCAACCACTGAAACAAAATGTAAAAAATTGCTGTGCTCAGCTTTCATTTTTTAACCACTGCTGTCATTTCAGAAAGTGACTTTTTTCAGACTTGTTTATAGTTTGTGTATTTTGTCGTCTCTCCTTTCTCCATTTACTTTATATTCATCCGTTCCTCTCAATCTCTTATTTCTTCTCCCCTACATCCATCAGTTTGCTCCTTGGTGACGTCGTCCAGAGTTCAGGGTGTGTTTGCATGTTGCTGCTTTCCTGTCTGATTGTTCAGAGTGACCCGGTCAGAGGTCAGAGGTTGTGCTGTGATTACAGTCCACTGGCCAGCAGTGGCTTGTTACAGAAGTGCAGAGAAACAGAGCAACAGCTGCTCGTTAAAGCTTTATTTATCCAGGGAGAGCGGACAGAGCTCAGTGCTGCTGCATGAACATCCACACGTTCATCGTGTGAGCTGACCAGAACAACCTGTCTGCTGCTGTGACTTTTTGTCAGAGGAATGTCTTGGATCTTTCCTCTTCTGAATTTTTGTGTTTTCTACCGATAGTGTTTGAACCTTTGATTACTACAGACCCTGATTTCCACAAAGACCTATCTTGAGATGGCCAGGAGTTGTGCAACAGATGGCCTGGCCACCACAGTCAGACCGGGATCATGTGGAAGATGCTGGAACAACCTACCTGACACAAACCTGAACTGTGAGCAGTACAAAGAGAACTGGTGCTCTTCCTGGGTCCTTCTGACACATAAACCACCACAAACCTCCATCATTTCCTCTTCCGTGTTTTTTGTCAAGTATTGATCCAGAAGAAGATATATTTGCTTTTAGGAAGCGAAAACCATCTCAGTATTTACTTTTACCTTTTTAACTTTTATTAACTATTATTAATTTGTTTCTTAGACTTTTCCCTGGAGCTCTAGTAACAAGTGGTCAGTGAGCTAATCAGAAGAGAGGCTCTGAGGCTCTGAGGCTCTGAGGCTCTGAGGCTCTCTTCTCATTGGCTGAATGTTTTCCGTGATCCAATAAGAATACAGCAGATTTCAGGGAAAACACTCCGAGACACTAAAATCAGATTGGATGGTGGGTTCAGGTGAGTGGGGCTCGGGCTTGGTTTAGAGTGGTAACTGCTTTGTTGTGACATCACAAAGTGACAGGAAGTCCTGACAGCAGGTTATAAACCTCACTTTCTGAATACAGGCTGTATGCATTTCTCTGTGGACTGAGGCATTAATACTTACACAGTATTAACATAGAGCCTAGAGCTGCTTTATAATCAAACCACATATTTACAATTACCTTTATACTGTGTGGACCTTTAATTTAATATTTGTTTGTGCGTGCTCTCTAAAACATGGCTGTATTATAAATTAAAGCCTCTCTCCATGGCTTTGGAGCATACCCCATGACCTTCTTCAGCTTTGCTCATCATGTGTATCTACACAATGTAAGCTCTTCTTCCTGTCTTTAAAACCCCCAAATTCCCTTAAATATGCTAGAAGATGTGATCCTTTACATTGGGGACAAATTAAGTGTGTGGTTAAACTTTCAATCAAAATCTATATGACGCATTGTCTCTTCAGACACCCACAGGGCTCCAGGGTAATAACTTCAGTTAATATCCCTCTGAGGGAACTATATGTCCTTAAGTAACTCGGGCTTTGTGTCATGGACTTGCTGACCTCATCATCCATGTTATACTGTAGGGCTGAGAATGTGTGTGGTCATTATCTGATCCAGGAGGATCATGGATAGCATGTAGGAGACTTTTCGAGTCCTAAACCACCAAGAGTACTAGAAGACCACAGGAGTTAGCGGGTGAGATGTCTAATATTTTTCCGTGACCTCTGAATGACTGTGTGGAAAAGAAGTGTGTTTTTATTTTTTTTTGTTGACAGTAATCAGAGTGGGAGGAGGATGTGATGGAGTTGAGGCATGGTAATGTAAGGAAATAATCAGTTGGAAAACCTCAGCGGTCAGTGGAAAGCAGCTCTGGGACATCTGGGAAAGTGTGAGAGGCGGGTTTGATAAAATCCAGGTACGCTACGAGTATGAGAACCACAGAGTAAATCTGAAAACATGTAGTGACAGACGACGTGATGGAGAGACTGAGGTGGAGGACGTTTGCTGGAACAGATGACGTGAAACTTGAACTGATCTGCACGTAGACCCTGAAGCTGACCAATAGATCAACAGCATGCCTCAAGTGTTTGGTCAACAGCTCCTGTTTATTTAATATTGTCGAGAAAATAGCAAGAAAAAGTGAAGCTGTTCTTTCTAAATCTGACAGGTTAAAGTTTAAGACAAAGGACACTTGCAGGGACAGCATGATCCTAAAGAAAGGGAAGTCAGAACGCTGGCAAAACCATTTGACTCTTTTTTTTTAACCAACAAAGATTGTTCTGGCAGGTAGAGGAAGAATAGTAGATGTATTACAAGCCTTTATATCAATTATCTGCACTCACTCACCCTAAAGATGGTCACATGGGGCTAAAGCCCAGCTCACACTGGGCCAGTGGACACTGGAGGTTTTCTTGGGTCCAATCCAAAACAGATGCATTGAAAATATAGCTGAACCTGTTGAGTATAGAATAAGTTAACAAAGACAGACCCCATCTGATTGATCTGGTCTGAAAAAGACCAGAGTGTGGTTACAGTGAGCAGCTGGGGGTCCTTTACAGTGCAGTAATATTTCTTTTAAAGCATATTTTGATGTACAGGTTAGATTCTCTGCCTGAGGCAGTGGGCCCTTTTACTGCTGGACTGTGAGTGATAAGACAAAATCCAGGCCTGATTTGAAGCGGAACGATGCAAGTCACTTTTGCACTGTTGTGCTAACCCTCCTCTGGGCCACGTGCATTTGCGGAGCGAGTTTGTGTCGCAGTGCGAAGAGTCAAGAGCTGGGACCCCGGGGCGGAGGCCAAGTGCTGCACTGATGTTGCAAGGTTGGTTTTCAGCTCAGAGACGCCAGGTGGAGGACAGAGAGCCTCCATTCTCCCTGTAACAAGTTATAAGCCATGTATGTAACCATCACAATTACTCTGAAGCTGTTTAATGAAGGTAAATATGTAACATAGCCACGGGAAAATCCTGCATAGTTCCTCTTTAGGTGTCATTCTAAATCGACATAATTTATAATGTTGTGACTGATTGGTGTATTTACCTCAGTCTAGACCCACAACCAGTCCCACTCATCATAGTGACTGACCAGACCAGGGATTTAAACTTGTCCACGCCACTTTGCATTAAGTGGTAAGGCATTCTTACTACATTGATCACCGCCATCTTCACCAGGTACCCATGCTGTCCAGTTGGGACCTGACAGGTCTTTTATCAGGACAAACCAAAGGAAAGTTGATGTCAAACTCTCCACTCTTAACCAATCATCATTTGTCGTTTTGGAATGAATGGAAGCTTCCTCTTCTCCTGTTGATCTTTGTAGCAGGCAGTTAGTTGAAATGTTTTTTGTGTCTGCAGTTTTATACTGGAGGGATTAAATTATGGGCAGGTTGAATATACTCAAGTCATCTTTAAGTTCATCGTTTATATTTTATTGTTCAAGGTCTTTAATTTGCATGGTAAGTCATTTAGACTCTATGTGAGTCAGGGATCAGAACCTCCTGACGAGGTCCCTAGATACATATAAAGGCTTGTGGATGATTGGACAAAAAAAGACAGAGATGAAATCTGAGAAAAGATGATCACCCTTTAGTCAAACTGATGAGCGATCAAGTGATCATATGTTCAGTCTTAGTTTCTCCCAAGCCAGAAAGGTCCAATTCTCTTCTGCTTTTCTACTGATTTGCACCTGGGGGAGGCTGTGATCTGCATTCAAACCTGGTAGGGGAGTCTGTCTTTTAATATTTTAAGTGTCTCAGACATGATACAGTTCCGTGTCCAGGCAGTGCAGACACACTGATTAAGGTTCGTGTAAGGTTAGAAAAGTAAGAGGCTCTGTGAGAAGTTTACACGTCTCTGCTCTGGATTGACTCGTAGGTGTGTTGATGTTGGAGTTGGTCCTGTGATGATCTGCTGTCGCACGTCTGACCCTGAGCTGATCTGGGTCGCAGAGAGAAACGATCATCAACAGTCTGTGGAAAATATTTGGGAAACACAAGAGGAGAGAGATACTGAAAGAGAGGAAGAGGTTAAGAAGTACGCAAAGAGAAACGTAGGAGGTGATTAGTTTATTATTAAAAATCATCTTAAATGAGAAACAAAGTCTTTCTTGGAAGAAAAACACAGTTTCACAGAACCTGAATCTGTTGAACTCTCAAACACTTTCATCTGATAAAAGAGCCAAAACACCCTGAGCTTAGTCCTCCCTCTGCGATTTCAAAGATAACCACTTCTCGGTTGGACACAAACATCCTCATGTTGATCCTTGCAGTCACTTATCTGATTATTAAAATAAAGTCACTCATGCCAGCTCAGGATACCTTTCCAGAGAGGCTGTAAATCTGAGAGCATGAGATAAAAAGCAACTTCACACTCAGTCTGAGAACTGTAACGAACACTCTGAGCTCCCAACGCAAAAACACACAGAGACCTGGAGTGATGATAAAACAGAGCAATAATCTGGTTGGAGTCAACAGATGTGTGTCCAGGTGAGAGGATTATATCAATGACATTAAAGAGGTCAGTTGACCTCTGACATCAACACACTGTACACACTTGTGTATTTCTGGATCTCTGCAACCAGTGTTCAATCACACTTTGTTCTATTTCTTGACACTGTGACAATAACGCTTGAGAATTATGACATAACCTTGAGCTCACCTCATGACATCACAATAGGTGAACAACAGGTTTCTCTCTACTCCTTTAGCTTCTCCCTTGAGTTTTCCCCTTTCTTCTTTAGTTCATCCTAATTTTCCTGTTTTTCTTCCTCTTTGTTTTCCTTCTCTCTCTCAACCTTTCCTCCCTCGTCCTGTGCTCTCCAGAGCACAGTGATGTTGCTAGGTTTTCAACATTATGAGTCCTGGGACTCACAGTTGGTCTTTCAGATGAGTCCCAGAAAAACTATGAATCCCCAATAAAATGTGTCCTTGTTGACACGATGCAGAGTTTAACTCATGTCATACACATCATATGCACCTGCACATACTATGTGACCTACCCTGGAAGTCCACTGGATGCAGAACCGTTGCAGAACGGCTGCGCTGCGTGTCCGCTCCACGCTCCGTGCTCCGCCATCAGTCAACACCCACTGAATGCATCTGTGATGTGTACCATTGCAGCTCCGCCGGAAAGCAATAATCACGAAGACCCACAAAATCTCGCAAATTCATGTACAGTGCATCCGGAAAGTATTCACAACGCTTCATTTTTTCCACATTTGTTATGTTACAGCCTCATTCCAACTTGTATTAAATGAGTCTCTTTCCTCAAAAGTCTACACACAGTACCCCATTATGACACTGTGAACAAAGTTTTTTTTAAATGTTTTTCTTTATTTATTTTTAATAAATTTGAAAGACATTACATGTACATAAGTATTCACAGCCTTTGCTTAATACTTTGTTGATCCACCTTTGGCAGCAATTACAGCCTCAAGTCTTTTTAAATATAGTGCCACAAGCTTAGCACACCTATCTTTAGGCAGTTTTGCCCATTCTTCTTTGCAGCACTTCTCAAGCTCAATCATGTTGGATGGGAGACATCTGTGCACAGCCATTTTCAGATCTCTCCAGAGATGTTCAATCAGATTCAAGTCTGGACTCTGGCTGGACCACTCCAGGACATTCACAGAGTGGTTCTGAAGCCACTCCTTTGAGATCTTGGCTGTGTGCTTCGGGTTGTCCTGCTGAAAAATGAACCATCGGCCCAGTCTGAGGTCAAGAGCGCTCTGCAGCAGGTTTCCATCCAGGATGTCTCTGTATATTGCTGCATTCATCTTTCCTTCTATCCTGACTAGTCTGCCAGTTCCTGCTGCTGAAAAACATCCCCATAGCATGATGCTGCCACCACCATGCTTCACTGTAGGGATGGTACTGGCCAGGTGATGAGCGGTGCCTGGTTTCCTCCAAACATGACGCCAGGCACTCACACCAAGAGTTCAATCTTTCTCTCATCAGACCAGACAATTTTGTTTCTCATGGTCTGAGAGTCATTCAGGTGCCTTTTGGCAAACTCCAGACGGGCTGCCATGTGCCTTTTACTAAAGAGTGTCTTTCGTCTGGCCACTCTACCATACAGGCCTGATTGGTGGATTGCTGCAGAGATGGTTGTCCTTCTGGAAGGTTCTCCTCTCTCCACAGAGGAACGCTGGAGCTCTGACAGAGTGACCATCGGGTTTTTGGTCAGCTCCCTGACTAAGGCCCTTCTCCCCTGATCGCTCAGTTTAGACGGCCAGCCAGCTCTAGGAAGAGTCCTGGTGGTTCCAAACATCTTCCATTTCTGAATGATGGAGGCCACTGTGCTCATTGGGACCTTCAAAGCAGCAGAATTCTTTCTGTATCCTTAAGACAATCCTGTCTCAGAGGTCTACAGTCAATTCCTTTGACTTCATGCTTGGTGTTTGTGCTCTGACATGCACGGTCAACTGTGGGACCTTATATAGACAGGTCCATGCCTTTTCAAATCATGTCCAATCAACTGAATTTACCACAGGTGGACTCCAATTAAGCTGTAGAAACATCTCAAGGATGATCAGTGGAATCAGGATGCACCTGAGCCCAATTTTGAGCTTCATGGCAAAGGCTCTGAATACTTATGTAAATGTGATTTCTTAGTTTTCTATTTTTAATACATTCAAAAAATCTAAAAAAAAAAACTTTGTTCACATAATGGGGTATTGTGTGTAGAATTTTGAGGTAAGAGATTAATTTAATACAATTTGTAATGAGACTGTAACATAACAAAATGTGGAAACAGTGAAGCGCTGTGAATACTTTTCACTGTATAATCACGCAGTATAGCGGGGTGTAGAACCACAAAACCCAAAACAGTTTATTTAATCCAGAGGAGTAGTAGGAAAACAACTCAGTGCTGACCTGTGTTTTATTTTAAAATTAATCGGGTGTTTTGTTTTGCATTTTATGCACGATTTCCTGTCCCGCGCCGTGCTCCGGCGTCCGGCAAAAATAGAAGCTCTGCGTATGTGTTGTGGAGGGCTCCGAGTCTGAAAGGCCGGAGCAGAGCCAGGGCCGTGACGCAGCCAGTGGAAGACTAGAGCCCTTTCTCAATATGCGTTCTTCTCTGTACTTCTGTTCTTGTGAACTTGAAAAACGTCATCAGTATTAGACCAAGTACTGTTCCGACTCAAAAGGTCGCATCTTGCCAAGTACGTTCAAATAACCCGGATGTGTTCTTGCCCCGCCCATTTCATCGGGGATGCATCGGTGGAGACTTGTGTGGACTTTCGGGTGGTTGTATCCCAGAATGCATTTCTCTGTGACAATGACATCATCAGTTTGTTGCTGTTCCAATTGCAGGAAGACCGTCCTCCTGTCCTGGGGGACTTTGTTCTTCCAACTGAACTCGCCACGTCCAGACTCTCAGAGTTCACAAGTTCAAACTTGCCGTTAGCAGACATGCTGTGTTGTTGTGCTCCTCGAGCTGATTCATTAAAGCCTGTTAAGGATATTTGAGAGCCTCCTTCGCCATCAGCATGTTGTTTTTCAAATCTCGCATATGGTGGAAAAGCTTACAAAAAGGTGCGGTCCTTGGATTGTTTGTTGTCTCTGCCTGATGTTTTAATATTGACAAAGAAGTTTATCCTCATGATAAACATAGTGATAAACTTACTGAGGTCAAATAAGTTTTTATAAGCTCCATATTCTCCTGTGAAGATTGAAGTGTCAGAAGTGTTGATCTATAAGAAGACGTATTTGTGTTATTTGTTATTTCTTTGTTATGACATCACAAAGTGACAGTAAGTGCTGACAGCTGGTTTTAAGGCTCAGTGTCTGAATACAGGCTGTGTGCATTTCTCTGTGGACTGAGGCTTTGATACTTTCATAGTGTCAATATAGAAATTAGAGCTGCTTTATCATCACAGTACACATGGACGTCTACCTTTATACCATTTGGAGCTTTAAAATGTTGGTGACATCGCTCTGTTCAGGTGTTCTTGTCATTTTCTCCACATACACCTGATGTTCCTCCTCATGCTGATTGGCTGAGCCTCCTTCCTGCGAAAGTGTGTTTTTGTGCGTGTGAAGCAGATGTTTGTCATCGTGTCCAAACGTCTCCCAGGTGTCTCTCTCTCACTCTCACACACAGACACACACTGAGGTCATTCAGGGACACAGCAGAATGATTCACACAGATATGAAGACTCTCACTCGTCGTGATTGTGTTTTCATTTGTGATCGGAGAGAAGGA
Source organism: Caranx ignobilis (assembly GCA_021432705.1). Taxonomy (NCBI): domain Eukaryota; kingdom Metazoa; phylum Chordata; class Actinopteri; order Carangiformes; family Carangidae; genus Caranx; species Caranx ignobilis. The sequence continues at coordinate 2,109,672 of MU269986.1, read as the reverse complement.
GAGTCTTCCTCTTCCCCCTCCTCCTCCCCCTCCTCCTCACCTGCTCCACCATGCACCTAAGCAGGAAGACAAGAAAAGGTCTTTGTGTTATTGATGTGTGTGTGAGCTGTCTCTGACTCGGTGTCTTCCTCTTGTACTGGTGTCCACTCTAACACACACATTGTTTTCCAGTGAGTCAATGAGGGAAGTGTCCTCTCTGCTTTCTCTTTTTGACTTTCTTTTCTCTTAGTTCAAACTTTTTTTTTACTGTTTTTTGCAGGAAGTGACAGCAATTCTTTTGAGATGCTTGATGCTAGCTACCTTAAAGTTTAGCTATTGCTGCATAGCTGATGTTATCATTAACAGCTACCAGTCTTACCAAGAGCTTCAGCCAAATACTGTGTTTACATGGGAGGAGGTTATACTTCTGAGCAGCTACGTCTTCAGGACAGACTGGAAGCTACAGAGATGAGAACTGAATAGCATGTTAACTCCTGTAGATGGAAAGATGTGTGTGAAATTCACACAAAAGAAGACGGTGCTTTCCACCTCTGGATACAGCTGCTTGTGAGTAGAGGAACGAAGTCTGATGCTGAACTCACAGGGTTCTATCTTACACTAGTTTAAGCCCAACTCATGTGCGTTTGCTAGTTTCAGACTTGTGCAGTAAGATAGCAAATACACATGTATCTGTTCACCTATGTGTGTGATGATCTCAAAATGAGGCGTGCTGAGGTGTACATTGGTGGTGCATTGAAACTGTTGATGCAGCTCAAACTGAGTGTGTGGCGGATCAGCAAAAACCTGGTCTGAAGCCAATGGTGCAGTATTTCACTGTTGTCATAATGGAGTATTGCAGTCTACATCTTTCACACAGGCTTTGTGCTGTTACTTCAGTGTGGAGCTGTGGAGTCAGTCAGCCCTCCTTTGCCACTCAGAGTCACTGGTCAGGTCTGAACTCACTGGTCAGGACTGGACTCACTGGTCAGGTCTGGACTCACTGGTCAGGACTAGACTCACTGATCAGTTCTTGACTCACTGGTCAGGTCTGGACTCACTGATCAGTTCTTGACTCACTGGTCAGGTCTGGACTCACTGATCAGTTCTGGACTCACTGGTCAGGTCTGGACTCACTGGTCAGGTCTGGACTCACTGATCAGGTCTGGACTCACTGGGTCACTCACTGGTCTGGACTCACTGATCAGGTCTGGACTCAGTTCAGTTTGAAGCATGCTCTTGGAGCAGAGGCTGTTTTTGCTGCTGTTAAACTGCACCACACACCTCAGACCATGAGCTTTCCATTGTTCAAACAGAGCCCACAATGTTTCTGCTCGACTGGTAAACAGCTGTTGATGGTAACTCTGGTTTTGTTGCAATAACACAAACTGACAGACACTGTGAAGTTTGGGAACTTGCAGTGAGGTAGATGAGTGAACTCCAGCAAAGAGCAGGATATTCAGAACTGACTGCTTATACTGTCATTCAAAATTACAACAGCCATTATAATAGCTTTATTTTTAGACACAGATTTGACATTGAACTGGGAGTCATCAATCACCAACGCTGTCCCTTTGCTCTGAGCTCTTGTACAACTGCAGTATTGCTGCTTCTGTGTGTCTCATGTTTTACTCGTGGTGGTGATATAACCAGAGTCTAGTGTGAAGAAGATAAAACTGAGGTGTTATGTCTCAACATTTAATGAACAAACAGGAAGGCAGAGAGCCCCTGGTGCTGCATCTTGATGTAGTGACACATGGCTTCCTTCAGAGGGCGTCTGTGCACCATCACTGCTGTGAGAAGAGGGATGGAGACAGTGGAGGAAATGAATGTGATTGGTTCATTAAGTGTGTGAAGGGACACAACAGACATATCTGGGAATCACTGATCTGATTCAACCAAGTGGAACCAACCCTTGAAAAGATGTTTTTAAGATGTGGGAAATCACCTTCAGAATATCTGCAGGCAATCAAACCCTTGACCCCTGCCATGTTCAGTGCCTTGCTCCGTCGTCTCCTCAGATGCTCTGTTTGTCAGAGCTGGAATGTGATGGAGCATAGTTTGGTTTGTGAGCCATAATCAAATCAAAATGTGTCTGCATACTTTCCCATGGGGACGGACGAAGAGGAGGAGGAGGAGAAGGAGGGGTGTCCAATTAAATGGTGACACTTGGAGAGAAGGAGAGACAAACAGACGGATAATAATCAGGAATGGACAGAGTTTCAGACAAAGGCAGGAAAGGAAGAGAGATGAAGTATTTGGACGGCCGCTGGTATTTCAGAGGTTATTTTTGGACACTTTCAGGAGCTGAATGTGTTTTATGTAACTGTGGATAAAAGCAGCAGCTAATGAGCTGCAACACAAGGAGGTATCAGAGGAGAGAGGACCTGGTACTAGTCTGAAGGGTTTCCATGACTTGTTGTTGTTTAGAGTCACATCTGTCTCACTGCACTCCACCTCACCTGCTGAACTGGAGGCCAGATGTGACGGTGACACACAAAGGACACATGAGTGAGAACAGCTGCTGCAAAAACATCCTCAGGTTCATCTTCACCAACTGGACTGCAGATTAAATCACACACACACACACACACACACCTGCACAGGCAAGTTGAAACAACTGGAGCACAGCAGGGATTACTCTGCTTTCCGGAAACTTCAGCAGTCCAGACAACAGAGCCAAGATGTGTGTGTTTGTGTGTGAGTGTGTGTGTTTGCGTGCATGTGTGCATTTTTGAGTGTATGCTTGCATGTTTGTGTGTGTGTGTGTGTGTGTGTGTGTGTGTGTGTGTCTTTCTCTCAAGCACTAACACACATTTTCTGGTGTAATAAACCTTTACTACTATGACTTTCATTCATAAAACCCACTTGGCTGCAGCTTCTCCTGCTCCTCATGTTTCCTTTCCCCTCTTCTTGAATCATGACCTCTCCCCTCCTTTCTTTGTCCTCTCTCTCCTTGGTTTCTTTCCTTCTTTCCTCCCCTCACCTTTCCCTTTATCCTCTCCCTGTCTCCTCTCCTTGCATCCTCTTCTCTTCCCATCATTCCTCCTCTTCTTCGCTTTGTGATTGGTCAGGATGAGATTGGAGGTGATGAGCTGAGCCAATCACAGTGTGTGATGGATGCTGTCGTACACTGTACGTGAAGACATTTCTCTGCTCAGACGTGGATCTGAGCAGACGTGGATGTGGTTTAATTTCTCTCAGTCACACGTGATCTTGAGACGAGCCTTAAATAAAAAAAAAATGTAATGCAGGCACAGCTGGACACTTCTTTCATGTAGTTTTTTTGGACCATGACCAGACTTGTGATGAGTTGTGGTCCAGGTAGGCCAGTGAACATTGCATCATTTCAGTTTTTCCAGAGATGTTGCATGTTCACTATGTATGCAGGTTACAGAAATGAAATCACAGACAGCACATATATGTTGATACTCACTGGAAGAAAATCTCAGACATGAGGAATCTGACTTAATTCTGGATCTCTGCATTTATAGATCCACATTTAAAGGATCATTAGGAAATGAAAATAGTGTAAAAACTGAGAGTAAAAGAAAGACTCCATTTGTCCCGTATCCTCATTACCTGAGGCTGAGCCCAGGTCTGATTTACATGTATGTTGTTTAATGATGAGATGTAGAAACAAGAGCATGAAAAGGAGGCCATGTGGTTTTAGCAGCATTTAGCTTTGGAGCTCTTTGTCAGGGGTTGAGCAAGTGACTGACTGCTCTACAGCCTCACTTATCTCTGTGTTTGCTCAGCAGAGTTTGCAGTGGTTTACATGTTATTGAGACTCCTGAGACTCTGGGAGCTGGTCTGTAATATAATGTCAGATGCTTTATAAAAATGAGTCTGACTTCTGAACACTTGTAAACCGGCTTTATCCTCCATAAATCTTTGATCAGTCCCGAGTTCAAGCCAGCGTCTCCTCCATGCACGTCTGTAACGCAGGGATCTGCATCAAAGACCTCTGACCTCCTGTTCACCTCGTCCTCCATGTATCTGCTGGCTCTTATTTGGCCCCAGCTTAAAGTGTCTTCACGAACAAACATAGATGTTCATGATGTCTAAAACCATGACTTTCACCTCTCTGTCTTCTGCCTTTGTTATTTTTTGCATCTCTGATTTGATTTTCTCTTATGCTCTTTCGTTCTCTCTTGGTTTGAAACCTAGAGTGAGCTATCTCGCCTGACTCCACCTGTAACTTTACAGTAATCCAAATATGGTCAAAGAGGTGGAGCGCATATGGAGCTGAGAGTTCAGTGTATATCAGTTTGTGGTGAGCATGCATTTTTCATTATGAGACAGGAGCCTAATTACCTCACACACTCTAGTGGTCATTAGAGGAACTACTTTTTTTTTTTAGCACACCAGTGTTTAAGAGTTGATGTTTGGTTTCAGTTAGCCAATAGACGTAATTCTCTAAATACACCAACTGATGAAGGACAGGCTACAAACACTGAACCTGTGCTGTGAGTGCGTGCTGTTGGAGCTCAAACTTGTGTTTCTTGGAGTGAAAGTAAAAGAGGCTCCTGGCTGTGTGGATGCAACGTTACATCATTCTTTCAACACAGCTACACCTATAACCTGATGCTGTTGAAAGGCATTCTGGGAGATGCAGGTGATATACTGTGGCTGAAGTAGATGAGTGGATCGGTGGGTTTATCATTTATGTCTGCCGTTGCTTAGGTGTCTCAGTCTTCCAGCCGCATTGAAAATGTCAGAGTCACCGTCTCTCTCAGCAAGCCGAAGTCCACCATCATACTCTCCACGTAAAATATGAAATCATATTTGGCTGTTTTCATCAGTGGGAGTTAGCACTGTCTGCTGCTTCTGAACAGCTCCCTGCTGACTAGAGGTTACTTTCCTGCTGCACACCTGGACCACAGCTGCTGAAACACACACTCACACACACAGCACATATAGTGATACACAAACATACTGTTAATCTACTTTCCCCCAGTTGTCCTCCTTATGGCCAATACTCTGCTCCAAAACACACACATTCCACATGCCAAAGTTTCCACTTCAAACTTTAACACAGACTCAAACTCACAAAAACACACAGGTTTGTGTGAGAGTGTGTGTGTGTGTGTGTGTGTGTGTGTGTGTGTGTGTGTGTGTATGTGTGTGTGTGTGCACGCACTTCAGAGGGAATTTATTTTCTGCTGTTGCCTTTTCAACACATTGACTCACCTCTAAGTCTTGGGGTCTTTGGACTCAGAGAGGGCTGTATGGGTCAGTAGGTGTGTCACTCTGGTTCAAAACATCACAACAACTACTGTTTTCAACATTTATACATACATACATTCATGGATCCCAGAGGATGAATCCCACTGAATTTTGTCACTGTCTAACTTCTCTTCTAGTGCCACCAGCTGGCACATCGTTGTTTTTTTTCTTCCCTGAAGCTGCTGGATGGATTGTCAGGGCATTTGGTTGAGATGAATTGTAATAAATGTGATCCTCTGACTTTTCTTCTGGTGCCAGAATCAGGTCAGAATGTAATTTCTTCAGGAAATAGAAAGAAAGAAAGACACTGGTTATGTGGTAGGTGAGTATTTTAGGAATCCTGTGTACTGGCTGACTTAACTTTTAATTACTCACTGCTCTTCCAAGTGTCACTGATGTATTAATAGGACATAAATATGAAGTTGTTATTTTTGCATCAGTTGAGGAAGCCACAAGCACACACACACACACACACACACACACACACAAATGTGCATTTAGAAGCAGTTTTCTGACGTGTGTTGATTTCCTGAACCTTGTGTGGTTCAAGATTCATCAGCATTTTACAAAAAGACTTTAGGAATTCTTTTCTGACTGCTGAGGTTATAAAGAACTGAAATGCAAAGAGATCTGATCAACAGACCAACAGTGATCTGTTGAGTCACTGTTGAATCAACTTGAATGTGACGGGCTGAAACAGCAGCTGGAGAATATTACCCTGATGATTTAGACTCACCTTGAACTCATTCACACTTGGACACATTCATTTAAGGTGACACCTCATCAGCAGATTATTTTCATTTGTTGTCTGTTTTCAGGCTCGATCGCTGAATTACCTTAAAAAACATGGGCAACATCTGACTTTATTAAAGCACCTTTTAAAAAAAAAAGGTTTCCAGCAGTATTTTTGGAGATTTACTTGACATTGGAGATGCCAGAGATCAACAGGAGGAGGAAGACAGAGTAAGAATGTATCGCCTTCACTTGACTGTTTTAATCATTTCTATTCCTCAAATAGTTTTACTGCTGACTAGTGTACTGTCTGTGTAAACTGCGTATGAACTGTGTTTTAGATCAGTGTGACTGACTGAGTTACGACTGTACCTTTTGAGGCCGATTGCAATGATCCAATACAGACAGCTGATCTTTGGTTCATTGAGAGTGAGTGATGTGAAGAGTTGTAACTGTAACATGAGTTTAATTTAAGTTTAAGTTGAAATCATCCAAAACTTGGTATCTTAGTCTGCAAACTGACTGGGTGAGAAAGTGATATTGGCTAGCTCAAAAGCACATCTGTGCTATACCAGCTGAGCTAGCTTAGCCAGTGAGCTAGCTTTTTTTATTAACCAGAAAGAACCATTTATGTAAAGGATGTGTAGGCAAAGCATCGTTTCATGTGTTTGTTGAAAAAAGTCTAAAAAACACTTTTATTTTGTTGGGTCATAATCATGCATTTATGTAACAGGTAGAAGCCAAGCCATGTGGTTTCCTGCTGCACTAACTATACAGAGTGATGCAAATGATGCAGAGGTGGAGGTGGCACCACCTGGCCGGTGGATGGATGATCACCAGAGAAACGAACAAGCAGCTTGTTTACTGGAGGAGATGCTGCAGGTGGAAACAGATCTGAAGGTAGGCTGGGCAAAAACAGAACAAAAAAAACCAAACATACATTTATTCAGCTTCAGGAAGTTAATACAAATTAAAATCAGATGTGTTGGACTAAGTTCTCTGTTGCAATATGAAAGTTGGAACCTGTTCTTATTTACCTGAACTACAATCATTTTCAATTTTCCTTTTAAGAGTCTCAGCAGAAGGTTTTGGTTTATGTGTTGAGGTTTGGAGATACCAGCCAAGTAACATGAATGCATCAATAGAGCTGGGTGTCCTTTGAATGTCATTACTTCTGAGTTTCTTTCTAAGGAATAGCTTTGCATATGACCTGGTACTTCACCTAGAATAGATTCTAATCAGTGTGCTCCCAGTTAGAAGAGCCTACCAAGAGCGCCAGTGCAGAGGAAGCTATATAATATAAAAGAGTGCACTCTGTAGGTGTTGCTCTGACAGGGTTATTTAAATATAACAGTGGCCAGGTCGGCTTAATTCCTGAATCAGGATGTGGGAATGCGAAGAACCTCACATGGTGAAATCATCTTGACCTACTCACTTCTGATTTCTTGTTTTCTAGCCTCAAATCCCCCCCACCCACCCCCTTTTTTTTTCAACTTTCATTCGTGGAACGGCATTATCAAACAAATCCTTATCATCTCCATAAGGATCTAAACAGACAATCTGACCCAGTTGTGCCAGATAAGTGATGTGGTAGGAAGCTAAACTTCTGTCTGTTAATCTGAAATTTCCTTTATTTATAAAGCTCTGATAAATCTTCTCATCTTGTCCCAGCTGACTCGATATAGGAAACCTTTGGCTGCTCTGTTTTTGAAATTCCACGAGCAAATTACACTCAGAGGAAAATCCAATGCAAATGTGGCTGTACCCTCAATCCACAGCCATTTGCAGAAACCATATCCATGTCTGCCTTCAGCTTGTTTTGAATACACCAGATGTAAACTTAGACTCTGCTCACTGCTCGCCATGCAAATCCACAGGTGGGTCCAGTTTAAGATGAGCTTGTGGTGAAACTGTTGGGAAACAAAAAGCCCAAATTACAAACAGGAGATCCTCTTGAATGCAAAACCAAGAGTGGATGCTCTTTAGATGCAGCAAAAACCTGGACACATTGATGTTCTATGGAGGTGTGGAAAACTAGAAGATCACTCTCTGATGGAATGATTGATTTCCTGCCATTAATCATTGGCTTTTTAATGGGGATCAGACATGTAAATGACAAACAGCAGAAGTAGAGACTTTCTCCGTAGGTTAAAATACACTTTCAAAAATGCAGCAGGGCCAATCTTCATGGAACACTGTTGCTTTGATTACCAGAATCAATATGTGCTCCTGTACAGTGTGTGTGCGCTGCCTGCTTCTGTCCTTGGATATAATACCTGCACCATCAATGCTGTCTTTTTAAGCCTTCTGAAATGTTCAGTTATCGTCTAATGTACAAGAGATTATTATTCCACCTCATGTTGGTAAAGATCAGAAGCAGTAAATGTTGAATATGCTTTCCTTTGAAGGACGTGAAGCCTCAAACATCTCTCTGGTTTTGCCTCTCCAGATTGGATTCAGTGTTTGGATTTGGTGAAGATGAATCAGTCTGAAGCCAACAGTGCCTCATTGTCCGAGACTACTTTTTATACTGGCGTAGCAGGCTTGTTTTTCTGCAACCTGATTGTGAATTTCCCTGCTAACATCTATGTGGTGTGGCTGATACTCAGCAAAGGTGGCGGATCTGTGACCTCAGAGTTCTTCGGCCTCAACTTAGCCATCTCAGATATCATCTTCTGTGTTTTGTCTATTTACCTATTGCTTCACTATCTGTTGTGGATGACAGTGGGCTTTGACATGCTGCTGCTGAATTTTTTCTTGATGCTCATGCTCGTCTCCCGGCCCGTTTTCCACTGCTGCATCTGCCTGGAGCGCTTCCTGGCTGTGGTGCATCCCACCACCTTCCTCAGGTACCTCCAGAAAAAGATGCACAGGATCAATCAGATCTGTGTTCTCAGAATGACTTATTGTAGTAATTTTCATTGCTTAAGCAGTCTTGTCTTTCCCTCTACAGGCTCAAACCTCTCCGTTACAAGCTAGCATTCTGCATGGTCACCTGGCTGCTGCTGCTGCTGTTCTGCATCTTGCCTTCACTCACTTCTTCAGAAATGCAGGGATTTTATCAGCTAATGGGCCAATCCCTGGCCTTCCTGGTACTTATGTCATACTGTGGAGTCCATGTCCTGTGTGTACTGAAGCAGCCGGGGCCCAGCGATGGGGAACGACACCACAAGAGCCAGAACCTTGTGAAGAAGAAGGCCTTCAATGTCATCATGATCACCCTGGTCTTCACCAGCAGTACCGAGCTCATCCAGATCTTAATGATGGTGTCATCACTGATAGATATGTCAAGAGAGACCGCTCTGAGGGTCTCATTAGCCTTTCTGGCCATCAGCACCATCAGCGGGTTCATCACTCCTCTTCTGTACCTATACAGAGCCAGAAAACTGCCCTGCATCTCTGAGTGTGGTTTAACTGCTTCTTAGATGTGTTGAATCTCATCTGTTACCACAAACGTCATTAGGACATCAAGAACGTGAACTCTGTTATCAGGGTTTATCACCTGCTGTTATTTTTGGAGCATGAAGGGAGGGCTGTATTTGTTTTTTTCAGCTGACTTTAAATCTCAGCAGTCTTTCTCCAGCATCACTCACTTGACCTTGAATACAAGACGTTTTAGTGGCATCTGTTTCTCAGATGAAACAGGCCACAGTCAAACTTTTCTTTTTACAATACCTTCGAGCTTTGCCCCATAGTTGTCACTTCAGAATCAGAAGAGTCTCAGCTAATCACAAACTGTTACTCAGTAAAGGCTTCTGTCCACTGTAATAGGGAATAATAGTCAAAAGAAACCAAAGGTAAACCTTGGATTTATTTGATGGATGAAAGCTGCAAACCATTATAACAAAAGTTGCACACATTTGTTTGGATTGTTCTGGAGGTGATTTGAAGTTGTCTTTGATGTTTTTATCAGATCATGGATTATGGTTGATCTTTTACGCTATGCTTTGTTCTAGACACAGAAAAGAATTTAGTTAGCAATTGATCGATAACAACACAATGAGAAACCAGCAATGTGGAAGACAATCTTTAAGGCTATCCAGTGACCTTTCATAATAGGCTTGTTGGAAAGTGCTGATTCTCTAGTGTAAGTTGAAGTAAGTTGAAGTTGAAGTCTCTTTCTCAGTGTATGCAGAGAACTTTACTGTGTATATACTCCATGGGCTTTATAAAAATGTATATTTTACTCAACATAGTTTTACCAAACCTTCATTTAAAACCTTGACAGACAAAACATTTCGTAATATTTCTTGAGGAACACTTTGAACCGTCACTTCTAAAAGGATCCATGACAACTTATTTTTAGACATGAAAGTCCACTAGTGTGACGCATCAGTGCTTTACTCTTCAAAGTTTAAAATGAGTGTTTCTCCAACTAAAACACACTCATTTAAAGAACACGATGAAGGGCATTATTCATGTCATGAGCTGAAAATCATGAAAAACCAAGTCACCTGGGACCTTTAACATCCAGGCTGCAGCTTTATGTAACACATCTAAAAATCCTGTCAAGTGCTGATATGAGGCCGTATATGGAAGAAAAAAGCAGCTCTGACACTTCACAGGAATGAAAACGCTGCGATATTCAGAAGCCGCTTTGATTGTCGAGGTCAAACAGAGAGCAGCAGGTTCAGGCAACCTCAGATCTTCACACACACAGTATGACACACATACACACAACTGTACATACATCCTGCTGCTGCACACACTCTCCGTCCTTCTCTCCTTGATGTTGCAGTAACATGATGTAACAGTGGCCTGGATGGCTCCCATGGGTGCTGGTTAGTCGACTTAATGGACTGCCACAGCTAGCTTCAAAGACTTAGAGACGGGGAGGGCAGTTAAAAAGAGCAAAGTGATGGGGAGGGAGAGGAGGCGTGAAAAGAGCTGGAAGAGGAAAGAGGGTGAAGAAGTCATCAGCTGAGTTGGCCTCAGTGACGGAGAAGTTGACGGAGGGATGACGGTAGTTAGAGGGCTGCTAACGCTACACTGATGATGGTTTTATTTGCCGAACTCACAGCTCTGCTTCTGATTGGTCAGTGAATTAGAATGTCAAAAAGAAGCAAAGAGGAAAATGAGAGATGAGCAGGAAGGAAGTGAAGGAACTGAGGAGGAAAAGGAGGCACATGGTGGACAACCACAAAGCTGTTCTGTGATCACTGAGTGCCTTTTGATCAGGCCTGGTAACTGCCTACAGACTCTCTCTGAGACATACACACACAAACATGATGCTACTTGTGTGTGTGTGTGCGTGTGTGTGTGAGAGAGAGAAGCAATCTCAACAAAACACAGGGAAAATGAGCCACCTTTAAACCTCAACACACACTCCAAACACAAAAATGTATGGAGGTTGTCATGATCAGTGGAGGCTTGTGCAGATCAGATGAACTTTAACACACTGAGGACCTTTTACTATTTCCTGTTTCTTCTTCTTTGGTTTATTTCTCACTGTTTTTAATTCGAAAAATATTTGTTTTGAGTGATTCTCTCTGTTTTATTGTTTGTCGGAAAAAACTAAAATAAATTGTGTTGTTCAAAAATGCCTTTGACATTTGAACTTTGTGTGTGTGTGTGCGCATGTGTACCCATGTGTGTTTGAGTGTGAGTGACGACCATATGGACGTAATGATACCCTGCATAACAAGCAGATAGGATTACACACACACATGCATGCAATCATACTGTTACACTTGTATGCACACACACACACACTCATACTGTATCTCAGACTATTAGTGTGTGTCCGGTTTTAACCTTGCTATAAACTTTTCCATATTCACAACATTAATCTCTGATCCGTGTTAATAAAGGTTGTAATTGGTGCAGATGATAAATACAGTTTACATGCAGAGCTGGTTGTGGAGACGTGTGTAAGCCAACTGTTGAGTAAATCACTGTTCCAAACATCACAGGAACAAAAATAAAGAGAAGAGCGTGTGATGAAGCTGAGCTGAGAGTTAGAGCAGGAAAAACATGTCCACTTCCCTTAAAGAGCTCCTTCACCGACCTCAAGTAGTCTGACATGTCAGTGTGCTGCAGTGAAGCACAGGTGTACCCTGGTCGTGGCTACAGGTGCACCAGGGCATGTTTTAGATTAAGTTATTTTTCATGTTTTTGAGTGTATCATAAAATACTGACAGACAAGATGTTTGTTTTTCACCCAAGTAATCCGATATTCGTCACCTGTAGCAAATCCAGCTTTATTATACCAGTTTATGGCTCTGTCCAGATACTGACTGAGTCTGGGTCAGGTCAGAGAAAGACACTGGCCTACTCTGGTCAAAGACAGAAAAAAGCTCGACCTTTTTATTTACATTAAACCCAAACTCTCACCTTTCAATTAGCTGAACTAGAGCTGTTGTTCACTGGACGTGCACCTGGTCTCTGGATGTTTTTTCTGATCCAGACAACACAACTTTCCTTGAAGTTCTCAGTCACTGTGACATCATCATAACCATGGAGCTGTGAACTCTTTGCAAACAAAAACCGTCCAGTCAGCTCCTGCTGACAACTGCAGGTCTCGTGGTTTCCAAAGCAACAGCAGCGATGCAGGGTGAGGCTGCCCTGTTGGAGTGTGTTGTTCCAGTACGTTATCCACCCACACTGACGCTGAGCACAGGTACAGGCGCTCACACACGCTCTAATTCATTTAGCAGTGGTGGACTTCCTGCAGTGTGTCTTGTTTGATGTTTAAATTAAAGCCATCGATCAGAGTGTGGTTCTTATTAAAGTTACCCCCTGGAGATGCTGCGTGTACATGTGTGTGTGGGCATGTGTGTGCACATGCATCTGTGCATGTGTGTTTTATTGCTTGGTTACCATTCCTCAGGGCTCAGGTTGTCTCTGTATCATATCTTTAATTTTGCACAACAGTTTCTTTCCTGGGGGAAAGGAACGAACCACCAAGACACTCGCTGTCCCTGTGCCTGTTGGTTTGATTTTTTCTTCCCTTTCAGGTGCTGAATGCAGGGACCAACCTGATGAGCCCCGTCCTGTCTATATTTCCCAAATTAATGTCCAGTCGGCTGAAATGACCGACACAAAGTCCAGGTTATTTTGACTCAGATATGATATGGTAGGAAGACAGAATGGATGTAGAAAGAAGATGGAGAAACAAGTGGAGACAAGAAAAGAAAAAGAAAGGAGGAGGAGAAAAGCAACAAAAGAAAAGAAGAAAGTGGATGGAAAAAGAGAGAGAGGCAGTTGTTTGGCTGTCAGAGGGAGGAGGAGGAAGAGGAGGAGGTGGGGAGGGGGCATGAGAGGAGCACAAATAAACATAAACTGAAGAACATATGAGTATATATATAGAAACACACATACACAGACAGTTGCGGCAGTGTGTGTGTAAAGGAAGACATATGTCTGTGTCAGGCATTTTTTCCACACACACACACACACACACACACACACACATACTTTCTCCAAACATCCAGAGACAGTCATGTGGCTGATTCCATCGCATGCAGATTTTGAGTGTTATTATTTACATGATTTCTCCTTCAGCACATGAACACACCTCAGGATAAGACGGGTTGTGTTCCGAGACCTCAGCGCACGAGCACCACACCAGAGTGAGGGGACGACACACAGCTGCCAAAAAACAACCTCTGTTTATGTATTCATCCACGGTCCAATGTGTTGAATAAGAGCTAGTTATTTAGAATAGCTGAGCAGCTCACCCACAGAGCCACAGCTCCAGAGACACGAGATAAAGGTGCACTGGGATGGCTTTTGGTTCTTAAACCACCAATATATCTTCTTTTGGATCAACACTTCAAGAAAAACACAGAGGAAAAGGGAACTTTGGAGTTTTAGAATAGTGCTAATTGAATTTCTCTGTCCAGTGGGCTGTAGTTTAGTGATTGAATTTCTTTTTTCCACTGTTTAATATATTTTAGTTTCTGGTCTTTGTCCATTTGTTCTACTGTGTATATTTTTATTTAATCGCTCTAACATGTGGACCTGATTTCTTCATTTTTTCCACTTTTCTCTGCCTCGTGTTTGTTTTGTGATCTCTGCCCTTTATCTCCTTTGAGTTTACCCCACACTCTTTATTGCTTCCTGATGTATTGATTAGATTTATGCCGAAGATGATCGCGCCATCAGTGTCTCTCAGGGGCAGTTGAACTGTGGACGGAGTAAATGTCCAGCGCTGCTCCACAGGAACAGATGTTGTGTCAGCTTGAGTCTCAGAGGCTCTTCAGGATTAATGCTCGCTATCAATAAATGAAATCAATCCCAGACAGAGCTGATCACATCCCTCCTGAGAGGAGGCTTACATGTTCTGTTTTGGAGGCTGTGGCCGCCTTCATCTCTATTCATCCACTGCTCCTGCGTCACTTCCTGTTTTGCTGTTGTCCAGGTTCTTCTGTTAAACCAATCAGAGCTTCCTGTCTCCGGCATTCCCTCCCCTGACTCCCCTGATTTGTCTCAGTCTGTCACATGTGGAAACTTCCAGGTCACTGAGCCCTGATCGGCTCAGGGTCAGGACGACAAGGAATGAAGCCAGGTCCACTTACACTCCTCTTTCACTCTCTTTCTCTGAGTTGACTGTTCAAAAATAGACGCTAGTGAAGCAGCATCAGCGATTCTGACGTCACCTTGTGTTAACATTGCATGCCCTGTCTGTGACTCAGGCGTGAACATGACATGACCTCGGTCATCACTGTGTGGCCCTGGTGAGCTTGACATGACCTCTGGATGACCTTCAGACTAATCTCCGGTCTGGTTTTTCCCTCCTGTGTCACAGAAAGCTGCAGCGCAGTCTTAGAAACATTTTCACACCTGTGTGAGGGTGCGTTGTCTTCACCTGTCTGTGGCCGCATTAAGTGATGGTTTTGCAGGAAGTCAAAATGCCACACAGAGTGCCCTCTTGTGAGAGGTCAGAGGTCACATACTGATTCACTATCATCAGCTCCGGTTTAGAAAAGATACAGTAAAAGGAACACACCTGAAACTTACGTAAGAGAGAGACATGACGAAAAACCTGGCTCTGTGCTCTCTCATCCCTCTGCCACCGACTGAGAGATGGAGGGATGAAGAGGAGGGGGAGGAGGAGGAGGAGGTGACACGTCAGTTGTAGTTCTTGCTCATGTACAGAGGAAGTCGTGCGTGCAGGGAGAGAGAGAGGAAACCACTCAACTCGTCATCACTCCTGACTGAACAAAGCGTGTGTGTCATGTGTGTGACAGACTGTGTGATTTCCTCAGACCTGGACTCTGTTAGAGCAGCTTCATGTCTCCACAGCTGAAGGTTCAGAGGGAACCTGAATCCCAGGCTTCAACCACACTGGTACACTTAAGCTTTACAACCCATCATGTTCAAAAGCTGTGATCTGCAGATATTCTGGGAATCAGAAAAAGACTTTACATGTATTTTTCTTCCTCTCTGCTGTGTGTTCAAAATTTACAAAGAAGAAAAAAAAAGGGAATATCTATAGGTTCTGTTAAACAAGCAGCAGTGGCAGATTAATCCAAGTGTTTGCGGCGTCAGCATGGTGTGTGAGGGAGTGGAGCCCTGGGGAAGTCAGTTTTTAATGTTTGTTTGTTTGTTTGTTTGTTTACAGGTGAAACACAATGGTCTGATACAGGAGATGAATCATCCAACAGCAGGAAGCATCGCTGTACCTGGTCAGCACACATACACACACACACACACACACACACACACACACAGTTGTCCTCTCTCTAACCTTAACTTTCTGTCTTTGACACCAACTTGGTAAATGACATTTTCCAAGAAGTTGTGTTTTCAGGCCCAATGGGACAGAAATGGTTATGGACACACACCTATACACACTTGGACACACATACACACACACAAACACACACACACACACACACACACACATAAATATATATACATGCATGAAAACACTCTCTGCAGGAATGATCCAGTTATGAATTTTCCTTCAGATACACAAACAAATATTTCTCATTAAAACCACAGGATCCTGTTCAGCTGCCAAACACACACACACACACACACACACACACACACCTGTCCATAGGGACTTTCCCGCTTGGTTGGTTTGATGGATCTCAGTGTGTTTCCACTAAGAGGAAGCTCTTTGTCCACCAAAGTGTATTTACACTGTAATCAATCTTACACCATGTGTGTGAGTGTGTATGAGTGTGTGTTTCTGTATCAGACCCAGCAGGAAGACATTCATAATGAGCCGAGGCAGGTGTGTGTTGAGCTTGGTTTGGAGCCAGACGAGTCGGCCTCAGTTTTCTGTGAAATCATGAACAGAGTTTGTTACAGAATCAACAGATGAATCAAAGTGAAACAAACTGGAACATGAATCTTCGGCTCTACCTGAGCCTCAGTCACCAGTCAGCCAGGACCTGCTGTGACCTTAGATGAGGCTGGACACATGATGAGTGCAGCAGTCTGGAGAGGGGCCGATGAGTTTCTAGATTTGTCAACCCCATCGATCATGAAGTGAGGTCATCCTCCAGGTTTGTGATTGGTCTGTGCTGGTGGATATCTCTGCTACATGGTTGATCCAAGTTTCACTTTTTGCTCTTAATAAGATAAATCTCATCCCTGTGTTGTTTAGTGTAGACCTGAACAGGTCCAGTGGTTGTAAGTGTGCTACCATAATTGACCCAGATATACACCTTTGCAAATACAGTATCAATCAGTCAATCAATTTTATCTATATAGCACCTTTCAAACTAATCAAATGCAATTCAAAGTGCTTGACAGTTTGATTGAAACACAAAAACATAAAAGGTAAAACCAAAAGGAATTGGAGACCAATGCAATGCACCATGAAATACGAGTAGAGAATAAAAATAGAAACAATCAGTAAAGTAACAATAAAAAGGAATAAAAACATGAAAAAAATACGGCAGCTGATTGTCATCAGCTTCGGATTCTTTCAGCATCGTGGTTCAGGTTTTCACCTGGAGCTGAATGATCTACAGATATCAACCCACCACCGAATCAAACAGCTTCTCTTTAAAAATCACTGATTCTCCAACAGAGTTTCATGGACATGAACATCTCAGAGCAGCAGCAAGCTGAGCTGTCTAACATTCACTCAGCTTTGTATTCCTTTGCACAGCCACATTGTTTTCAGTTTGTCACGGTGAGGTTTGTCTTGTCTTGGGATTTTGGTCTTGTCATTTCCTGTTTTATTTTGAAAAGACTTACTCTCCTCTCATTTCAGAGCACTTGCCCTTCCTCATGTGTCACCTGTGTGTCTGCCCTGATTGCCAATTGTCTCCACCTGTTCCCCACCTGTTCCTCCATGTGCTTAAATAGTCTGTGTCTCCCTTGTCTTGTGCCAGAGTGTCTTTGTCTGTTAATCGGATCACCTGAGCCCATTTCCAAGCCTTTGCCCTATTGCTTTGTCACTCTGACATTGGACATTGTCATGGACATGATATTTCAGTAACACCTGGAGGAATTTTCTTCAGATTTGGTAAAAAAAAGAAAAAAAACAGCGTCGATAGTCAAAGATCAAGGTCAGTGTGACCAACAAAACACACTTTTAGTCATTAATCAAGACTTAACCATAAATTAGAGTGGAGGATGCAGAACACAACGAGATGATTCTAGTATGATCTAGTCTGATCCAGATGTCCTGGGTCACCATGACGACTGACCTGGTAGAGTGTGATCCATTTAGGCTCAGTCCACGCAGCAGGGTCCATGGGCTCCAGTCAGACTCCTGTCATCCCCTCTCTTTCCTCTTCCTGGTGAAAACTCGCCAAAAACATCACTGACAGACAGGCAGTGAAAGATTACGATGATTAAAATCACAGATTTCTCTGGTTGGAGAATAGATGGAAACATGAAGGAAAATGTAAGACTCAACAACATAGGGAACATTGTTTATGTGAAACGTTTACAGATTATACCTTCAAATCGTGCAGCTTTTATCTGGATCTGAGACCAGTACTGAAAACCTCTGCAGCTCCAGGTCCAATGAGAGCTCTTATTTATTTCATCAGCAGTTTGTTTCTAAATGAAGCTGTGACCCACTGTACAAGAGGCTCTTTATCAGCCATGTGGTGTCTCTATGGACCTGTCAAAGTGCTTTGTTCACTGGCCCCATTCAAACGGCATGAGGGAGGTGGGGGTGAACACTTAAATCGAGGTTGTGGACACCATGATGGGATCTGGTCTGTAACGGATGGGGACAAAAGCGTCTCCTGAGAGGTCCAGGGGCCACACAGCTGAGGGGGATTTAAATAAATACTGTGTGAGGGGAATTAGAGTGAGAGCTGAACGCAGAGACGTGTCAGTTCACAGGAGGTCCAAGTTTTACTGTGGAGGTGA
Organism: Caranx ignobilis; assembly: GCA_021432705.1. Taxonomy (NCBI): domain Eukaryota; kingdom Metazoa; phylum Chordata; class Actinopteri; order Carangiformes; family Carangidae; genus Caranx; species Caranx ignobilis. Next base: position 2,091,444 of record MU269986.1, on the reverse strand, counting down.
GAAGTGACACGCTGAGTGAAAGGAGGGGGGGTCTATCTGATGGAGCCAGAGTATACAACATCTGTCAGTGGTCTCTCTCTGGTACACAAACACACACATGGTAGTAACATAATGTGACGTCCCTTGATGCTCAATGATTTTCCTGTAATCTTCCTCTCCTGTGATTTACACCAACCGCACTGCGAGATGTGTGTTTGTATGCCAGTAGCCTATTCACTGCCTCAACAATATTCTTTTCTTTTCTTCGCTCTTCACTTTCCTGTTCTGTTCTTTCCATCTTTGTTTTGTAAACACCAGGCACAAGTGTGTTCATTTGTGTGTGTGTATGTGTCAGTGCGTGCATGTGTTTGTGTGTGTGTTGTCTGTAACTTGGAGGTCAACTGAGCATGAAAATGTGCCGCTCAGAACATTCATTGATCTAACCATCCATGGCATTTCTGTGTGTGTGTGTGTGTGTGTGTGTGTGTGTGTGTGTGTGTGTGTGAAGGGGGGAGTCACTGGGGGTCAGAAATAGCTGCTAACAAGCAGCTAAAGATGTGTGTATGGCTGTGTTCTGTAGAGAAAGACAGAAAAAAGAGTCAGATGTATGTTTTAAAAGGTCCTACACAGAAGTTTTTGCTAATATAGTTCATCTTGGCTGCAGCAGCAGTTTACTGTTCAGTCTTGTAGAAACTTTGTGAGTTCAGCATCAGACTCTGCTCTTTTACTTGCCAACAAAGCAATCTTTTTGTTTTGCCCCAATTTCTATCACATCTTTTCATCTACAGTAGTTAGCATGCTAACCAGTTAGCTCCTGCTCGATCAAGCCCGTCGCCTGGAGCCTCCAGTCTGTCCTGAAGACCTAGCTGCTCAGACCTCCCATGTAAACACAGTACTTGGCGGAAGCTCTTAAAGGTAGAGTCTGGAGGTTTTTAGCTCAAAAATAAACGCTAGACTTATACAAATCAAATCCAGCTTAATCATCACCTATGGGCTTCTAGTCCTGTGTGGTGGTGACTGTGTCTGCAGAGCCCCCCCCCCCCCCGCCTGTATTTTGGTCTTTGGCTTTTTGTTGTGCATGGGGACGTTTCTGGGTGGAGAGTCTGTGTTTTCTCTCCAGCCAATGACAGAGCAGGTGAAGTTCCCTGCAGCACGAATAAACTAGTCCCGCTAGCTGTCCAGAATGCTAGCAAGGGCTAGTGGCGGATACTATCTGCTACAGCTAACATCTGCTAGCTCGATGCTAACTTCTGCTAGCGGTAGCAGCTAGCATGCACTGTTAGCACCCGTTTCTGAGCTCACCACGAGGCTCCCATTACCAGTTACACGACTCCAGCGCGACCGTATTTCCTTTTCTTTCCAGCCGTTACAACTGCTGCTGCTGCTGCTGCAGGAGGTGTCCACAGTTGAGCCCGGGAGGAGGGGCCAAGTGTGAATGTCTTTTTTACAAACAGCAACGAGCAAACCTCCAGACTCTACCTGTAATGAGACTGGTACAGTAGCTATGCTAACGTCAGCTATGTAGCGGTAGCTAAACTTAAAAAAGAGCTTAAAACATGTGAATGAAATACAATGAAATTGTCAGATTACGACACAAACATCACCTGGGAATATCAACAGACTGCAGAGGTCCGTCTATCCTTCCTTCCATCTCTCCTTTCTTTTGCTTGATGGACAAACAGATGGAGGACTGAAAAAAACAGAATAACTGAATGAATAGACATTACATAATCTTATTTTTAATCATTTGCCCTGACACCCCTACACACACACACACTTGTTGAGCGTCATTGAAGGGGAAAACAGGTTGCTAATGGTTTGAAAATAGAAGAGCTGTTCACACACACACACACACATACACACACAAAGACATAGACACAGTCATGCATAAAACCATGCAGAGTGACACACACACACACATGTTTGTGTGATCATGCACGTGTGGGCTCAGACACACACACACACATACACTGACTGTGAGAGTTCAGCTCATTAGTGTTGCTCTTTAAAAAACAGCTGATTGTTGTGAGTTTCCCAAAATAAACTGTTTGTTCCCTTTGCTGTCCGAGTCCTCTCACTCCTCCCTCACTTCCTGTCTCCCCTCCCTCCCTTTTTACCTCCAAAACTTCACTGTTAGGGGAAAAAAACTCCATTATCAGAGCAACAGCAACCTGCTGGCAGCAGTTAACCACTGAGTCTGTAATTCATGTGACAGCTGCTGTTTCACACACACAGGGTATAACATGCTGTGTAGTGGAAATCAGCACAGCGCCGTTATGACAGGTGTACGTGCACAGGTACACAACATGCACTCACCTGTGGGGATATACAAAAATACCAGTGTGTGCACGTGTTCCACAGTGAAGGTGCAGCCACTCTGCAATCTGTAGCTGTGATAAGAGACCCAGGGAACGATGGTGCCTTCACTTGTCCAACAAACATGGAGTAAACACATCTTCTGATCTCTGCCAACAATGGTAGTGATCATCGCTGGAAGCTGAATGTGGATCTCCAGCACTAAGGTTAGATAACCACATTACACCAGCAGACATGTTGAAAAATGGAGGGATTCATTTCCAGCCTAAATTAAAGAAAAAACTCTTCTTCGGTACAGTTTTTCCCAATTGCTAAAAACATATTTCTTGAAACCTCCACCTATTTTCTCAAAACCTCAAACACAAATCCAAAACTTCAAACTACATTCACAAAACCCCACACTTTTCCATCAAACTATCACCTCAAAACCAGTTGTGCTGCGCTCAAAACCAAACAACGTGTATACACACAGCAAGTAAAAACATATTCACCACAGAGTATATGTGAGACACTACATAAAATAATTGAGGACACAGCACCCAGGGCAGGTCATTATGTAACAGAAAATGTTTATTGTAAATGCATTTAGCAAAAAAAAAAAAAGAGTTTAGTAGAATGAGAAGTTGGCTCAGAGAATGATTTTTTGTGTTTTAGCAAGTGAGAAAAACTGTCATGTGTTGTGGCCATTGATTTTAAATACTCGTGGATGAAAACTCTGTGACCTGTGGTTTTCTGAAGAGGGGTTTGTCGCCATCACACCTTCACCACCTCTATGGTCGTCAGGAAGAATGAAATGTTGAGACCAAAGCTCTTTTTGCACCAGGCATTTTAACATAGAAGTCTATGGGGACTGGCTCACTGTTGGAGACTCACTCTAGTGGTCAGGAGAGGAACAGCAGTTTCTGGGTTTTGGGTGTTGGCTTCATCTTCCAGCCTCAGGGTTGCTGCATGGTTGTTAGATAACGTTGCTGCTCCATAACAGGAGCAGTTGAGGCAGCATTGTTTGATGAAGGTGAGGATCCAAGTTGGCTACCACTGGACATGGTCACAAAAAACTTAAGTCATACGAAAGAATGAATAAATGCTCAGGTAATTCAAAGCACAGTCTCTACAGGTCCCTGATTCAAAACAGTAACAAAATGCACCGATGGATGTTGCTATAAAATAGCATGAGATCATGGGAGTTGTTGTCCTCAGCACGTTCCCCTCCCCTGGTTTGCATTCCTCCAGTGTCAGTGGTTCAGGAGATCAAACAGACCTGGTGGTTCTAAGTCCTCATCATAAATCATCTTCATCTGGTTGAAATATCCATTTGGAAACCACCAAGGTCTATAATGAGCCTCTGGTGAACATCATTGATAGGCGATCAAATGGAATTGAGCTTTCCCATGATTAAATTCACACATTTCTCTTATTTGAGAATTAATTTGGGAGAATGTCCCACTGCTCCTCTGTTAGAGTTCCCAGGAACACGATGACTTTAGAAGAACAGCTGTGTCTGAGCTTTTTGTACCAGGATAGAAATGGATCTTCTCTGTGAACCTCTGCTCCACTGATGCAGACCTTTGTGGGTCTTTGCACCCTTTCTTCTCAAATTATCTATCAGCTCCTTGGATTCATTGACTTGGAGCTGGAGCTGGAATTGTCTGACCAAACTGTCTAGGGAGGTGGTGTCTACCCATCTCACTTCACCCAATCTCATCCCATCAAACCTCATTTGTGAAATTTCAGCCTATGAATTCAGATTCAGACTCTGTTTATTCCAAAAGAGGGCAATTCCCATGGTGTAACTGCACACAGACTCTATGTGCTGATAGACAAATCCACCATAAGAAGTGCCATGTCTGTGTCAGGTATCTGGTCTGTTGGCAAGCAGTGTCAGTGTTGGCAAGTCTTAACAAATATGGATTTGATGACCACGTTTTGGGCGAGTGTTTCATGGCCTCTACATGTGATGGAGCATCAGTAATGCTGGCAGGAGAGCAGAGGCTGCTGCACAACTTTTCTTCCAGATTCCCACACAGTCAATGTTCTTAAGGCTTAATCATTTCAGCTGTATGCTGTATATTATGCCTCACCCTAAAAACCACAGAGAATTGGTCCAATGTGCACAGTGTCAGGCAGCATCTTCTTGTAATAAGATGCATTTTGTCATTATTATGACAAAATGCAGACTATCAAAGCTGTTGAGGGGAAACTCCAGAGTGATTCAGTCCCATTTCATAGTGCTGCCAAAGATCTAATCAGGGATTAAACGGAGATTAAATATCAGACAGTCCATGATTTAATTGAAGAATTATATCCATTTAATGTTTTAAACCATGTCCAGACCCACACATTTACTTGAAAACTCTTAGCAAAATTTTGCTTCTTCAAGAGATGTGCCAAGTTTGAGACAGATTTGACCAGCAACAACCTGTTGGGAGTTTGCCCTGTTGCCAGGGCCATACCAAATATTTGCAACAGACCATCAACAAGGTCTGTATTTAGTGACCATGGTAGAGGTCAGGTAGATGTCTTCAGGCTTGAACAAAGTCAACAAAGTTTGGGGCAGTTTGGTCAATGTGTGCCGGGACCATTGTGCCATGAGTACATTTTCACATGGACAGATGCTTGTCCAAATTTGATAACTCTTTGAAAAGGTGAGGAATAATAGAGAAAGAGAAAGAGAATAATAAAAGAAATAAAGAAAGAGCAATTTCATTATGGTCCTTGTACCGTTCAGTGCCTGTGCTCTATTAATAAAGAATAATGAGAACAGAGAGCGGAGGAAACAGTTTGGTTGAAGCTGCTCGTAAGAGTTTGTTCCCAATTATTTGGAACACTGAGAACTTGATAATGCATGACAGGTGATGCACACTGACACACACACAGGTGATGTGTATTCTGAGAAAGAAGCTAAATGCAGCAGAGACACTAAGTACTTCCTCCAGATGCTGTCCTGTCACGTTTTGAAACTGTGTTTTAGCTGAACATTTTAAATCACTGTGTGCCTGTGAGAAAAAAAAAACTGATAAAGGACAGAGTTTCAGGAGGTCAAGTTAGGTCAGATGTTCCTCTTTCCAACATTTCCTCATGGGGGATTGTGAGTTACTGTATGCCCATGTGTCACATCCAGCCTGGTCTGGCTCTGATCAATAGGGCCACACCCAGAAAACTTCCAAAGGCCAGACACCCAAACCTCCCCTCCCTTTTCCACTGAAAGCTTCCTCCTCTTAGAATCACCTACTTAAAATAGTGGAGGAGTTGACGTGTTCCTGTGATTCTGACAGCTGTGGTCTCAGGGGAGATGACAGACCATGACATGGTTTTTTGGTACCTGGCAAGGGAGATCAACAAAGTGTGTCTAGTTTGGGGATTTTGATCCACAGTTAGGTTGGTCTCTCCACTACCTGCAGGACTTTGGGTGAGGTGCACAACAAGTCATCATAGACTAGTCCCTCTCCTCACCCCAACAGCATAAACCAGGTCTATTGCAGAGTCTGCTGTCATTGTAAATCCACAGGTTGTCTGTCCTCAGATAAACCAGTGATGTAATGATTCAATCTCCTTCTTTTTCTTCTTGCTGTTCTTCATTTAGCTTTGCAGTACATCTGTAAAATAGTCCCACACATGGTTGTCCCTGCTCCCCTGATCTTCATCCACCAACCTCATGGAGACACTGACAGACTATCAGAGTCCCACATCCATCCATCCATCCATCCATCCATCCATCCTTCCATCCATCAGAAATACAAGTAATATATAAAATAAAGAAATAACCATAATATATAAACTTTATGTAACCAGTAATAAAAACAGTAACACAGCAAAACAGTAACAAAAACAAAAAAGTATGAATTTCAGAAATACGTAATTTCGATTATTTAAAAATACATATACATTCAGATATGTATTCATACAACATGTGGGCATATAACAGTGATCAGAGTATGTTATTATATGATTTTAAATGTGCATTGCAATACACAACTGGGTAGACAAAACAACGACTTCACTGTTCATTACATGACTAAAACTGTTACATAAGTGTCAAAGACAGCATCATGAAATACATTAGATGTTTGACCCAATGGCTTTTTATTTATTTCTTCATCTATATGAGACATAATCAGAGCAGTTGCTGACAAGAAAAGAAAATGTAAATACAAAGTTCAAAGTTGTCTTTATGAATTGATAATGTCATGGTTATTCATGATGTCGGTTTATTGATGTCTTCATCTTATGTTGATTTTCACATCCTGTCTTTGTCTCTCTGACGACGGAAACGACAGACAGAGAAATGTGAATAAGGGGGAAACTGAGCAGTTGAGTTATAGAGAAGAAAAGGACAGAGAGAGAGACACACACACACACAAATGAAGGTTGGAGGCATCATCAGTGACATCTTCATTGACCCCTCCTCTCATCATCATCATAAACGTCATCATCCTCTCTGCTGTCTTTTAATGAGTCCCTGTGGCTTCAAGTTACATGCTTCATTCTCACACACATGTGCACGCACACACACAGGAACAGATGCATAAATACATACTGTAAATATTTAGAGTATGTCTGTATCACCACTTTGTGTGTTTTTATCACTTCACATAGTTTCTCTTTGCAAATAAAGTTAATTAGAACTTGAGGGAAGAGGGGGGAGGAGAGCGGATGTGGGCATCAGTCCATATGTAGATACTACTGGAAAACACACACACACACACACACACACACACACACACAGATAGAGAGCATGAGGAGGCTGGTTTTGATGAAGAGGAGGATGTAGAAGGAGAGAACAAGTTAGAGGTTTTTATTGCTGGGAGTGATTTGTGTGTGTGTGTGTGTGAAGTTCAAACTTCCAGCCCTGACAGTCCTGTGTATTGCCCCATAGAGGCAGCAGAGGACATTACAGTAGCAGGGTGCTGTTGGTTTATCTCTTTTCAGACCGTCCAAAGGGTGACATTTTATGACCTCACAGCTGTGACATCACAACTTACACCTGCTTTAGAACAACAAGGCTTCATTTAATGTATAGATGAGACATTGTCGGCTCATATAAAGACTTCTTAACAGCCAGGCTGAGAATAGTTTGTATTGAAACTCTGAGATAAAAAAAAAAGACAGTAAAAGAAACATATTTTCAATTACATCAAGCTATACTCTACTGTATCTATGATAATTAAAACTTGGGAAATTTTAATGGCGATTGGCTTTATTGGAGGTTCTGTGTGTGTCGTGTCTGTTTTTATTTTGATTGCCTTCCTGAAAGGCTTTTAATGTGAAGCATCAGCAGGAAGTCGTGCTTGGTAATTCTTGATCATTTAGTGGAACAACTGTAATGAGAGGAAAGAGTGATGTCATTAAGCAGAGGTGTGGTCAGATACATTACAGTATATTATCAGACAGGTCTCGAACAGTAATTTACCACCTGGTTGTTTTTCCATCTCCAGGTCCAGCTGTCCACTTCAGCACGTTCACCCCCAGTGGACCGACGCCCCCTCCTGTGATTGGTCAGCACACTGTGCAGGTACTGCGGGACATCCTGTCCTACAGCGATGACATCATTCAAAAGCTTCTGGAGTCGAAAGCAGTGGTCCAGAACGAAGTGTCCTGATTGGATGAGGAAGAACAACATTGCTCACAGAGGAAAACCAAACTCAGCTATGATTTTTACAGTATTAACATAATTATTTTAATATTCAAAAGTTTCTACTATAACAGTTCATAACAAGGATGACATGCAGCAAAGGGCCATGAGTTGGGTTCAAACCCAGGCTGCTTTGATCAGGACTTTGACTGCTTCGGCTGCACTCTGGAGTGTCCAGGTCTTTCAGTATTTGATGGTGTTCTTTTTCCACCTGTCACCAACCTGATGTTTGCACTATAAAGTCTGTCAAAATTGGCTGGACTTTTTAAACCATTTAATTGCTTGTAAAAAAAAAAAAAAAACAGTTGTAATTTTTTTTATTGATTTCTGGAAATAAACATTTTGAATAAAACAATGTAAACGCATCACGATAATTTATATAATGTGTAACACAATAACTAATAGCCATCAGGTGGGTGTACCCTGCTGTTATGTGCTGGATACGCAGCCTGCAGGGGGAGTCCTGCCCGGTGTGGTAGATGTGTGTCCTGTGCTGCTATACTCAGTGCCTCTCTGCTGTCTTTCAGTTCAGAGTCCAGCCTTTTCCCACCACTCTCCATCTGCTCGTGGTACATGCTGTGCACAGGTTTGTCCTCCCCTGATAGTTCCTCCTGCACTTCCTTCTCCTCTTCCTCACTGGGGTGTGCATTGAGCAGTTCATTACTTACAGCTTCCCGATGTACTCATCTGATCTTTGTTGTGTCATTCACATCAGTCCTCAGCCTAATCAAGTCTCAGGGTTCTGGACTTGAGGTGAAACCCTCAGTGAGGAGCACCCTTGTCCTGATATTTTCATCAGGATGAGGAAACAAGTCAGCAGGCAGAATGTACATGGAGCACCATATATGTGCCAGGTGTGATGCTCAGATGTTCCATCTGTACAGAGTATGGGCTGGAGGTCCCAAAGTCGAAATGGGACACACTTCACAAGGGGCTTGAGAAGAGACAGACTGACAAGCTTGTGATGGTTAACCAACTGAACACAGCAGAGAAAAGCTGTAGTGGTAGATGGAGCAATCCCAAGTGACAGCAACACCAGGAAGAAGGAGCATGGGCAGCTGGAGAATTACTAGGGACTGAAAGAACAACTGGAAACGATGTGGAGAGTGGAGGTAAACGCTGTCTCCAAAATATCATGGAACACTCAGGTCTGTCCAGGTACAACATCCAAGATCTCTCTCCAGAAGAGTGTAGTCCTAACAGCTGAGATCCTGCTCAGGACCCTCCAGTTCCCAGGACTGTGGTAGAGGACCCGAGCTTGAAGGAGGAACATACCGCCCACAGGGGTGAGTGAGGTTTTTTTTTTCTATACTTTCTTTACACATGTAAACTGTTGGCTGATAAGTGACCTCATCTACAGATATTGTATTGGGACACGAGAGGGAAAAGTTTTGGCTGCACTTTGTTTCTGACGTTAATAATCCCCGATCATCACTCAAATCTCGGAGACACATCAGAAATACAGAAGTGAACTCCCAGCAGGTTGATTCATCCCACCATACGAGGTGATGTCTTGCTCCTTAAGGGATAAACTGTAGGAAATGTTGAGGCGGCCGCTGATGTAGTCAGAGAGGCAGGTTGACAGTTTGATTAATTGGGAAGAAATCCTCCAGTAAAAGGCGGATAAATCAAATGAATGTGATGTTTACTGAATTCGAGGAAATGTGACACATCTGGACGGTGGCGGTTTGTCCAGGGAGATGCAGACTGACATGTTTATTTGAGTTTTGGGGGAGGAGGGGAGGGGGAGGCTCAGGTGTGATTCATCACAAGCCGGGGAATTACTGTATTCACGGAGTCCAAAAACCAACGGCTCCAGTCCAGGATCGGATTTCACTTTTTTTTTTTTTTGAGAGGGGTGATACCTCTGACACAACATGAATGGAACTAATCCTTTGGCTGGATAAACATCTGGAGCTTTGTATTTATCAAAACATAATAGATTTTAGTGATATTCCTGAAAACACAGTTAATATCTGGACCCACAGGCCTGTAAGGCCACAGTAGTATTACAGCTACCAGAGGAAACACTTATGTCATGTCTTCTTTAAGGGGACCTGTGACAGGGAGCAAATATTCTACTTTATGAAATCTACCAGTGGTGCAAATTCTAGTAGTTTGAAATGTAATTTGCCTGTGAAGATCTTCAGTCATCAGGTCATGGATGTTCGAGGAAAAAAAATGATTCAAGAGCAGCAGGCCTAGACATGTAAAGATCTGAAAGTATCTAGATCTAAGTCCAGCTGAGCACAGCGAGGATTCATTATTTTTTTTACTGGCTTTGAAAAGGCTTTTATTTCATTGTTTTAATCAGAGGTGGAAATAGGTGGTGAACAACACCACAGGAGAATCTGGAGAAACTGTGTGAAGATGTGGGATTTAATCCAAATAGGGACATGAGATGGCTGGTGATAAAGGCAATCTGGTTTATGTAAATCACTTCAACTGTGCTCTGCTCTCTGCCTTTTTCCAGAGGTTAAATCACACCATGGTCTTCCTCATCTTTCAGCCGGTCTCACTGCAGATGTCCAGCCAGAGTTCCTGACCTGCTAGAAATGCAGCCAGCCGTCCAGGAGCTGTCCGTAGATCATTCAGGTGATTAATTGGGTGGTGAGACCCTGGTCAAACAAAAACTGATCTTGGTCCAATTCTAAAATTAGAGGAAAACAATTGTGAGCTAAATCTGGTCTGAACCTTCAGCTTCAGGAGGAGTAACAGGTAGGACGGTTAAAATCTAAAGACTTACACAAATCATGAATTTCTTCTCATCTGTGCAGAGTAGGTGACAAAGACAAAACCTGCCAAAAATATACTAAAGAAAGAAAACAAAACACAAAAAGCCATTTTAAGTTGTGTCAGAGGCGACAGGGTGGGACTTCCTGCTGGTCTCATCTCCCTGGTGGTGATAGGCCTAAAGGGAAGAGGCAGTGTTCTTGACACTTCACATACACACATGAACTTATATAATAGACTATGCATATGAAGATTAGTGTCCACACAGTTTTGGCCATATTTGGCTCCACTCTGTTGCTTCAACTTCAGAATGAATCTTTATTTTGGCGAGAGAGTGTAAAAACAGGTTTCCCAGAAAGAGCTGCTGACAACAGTTTATGGATTTTGGTTGAAAGATGCCGGTACATGAAACATCTTTGAACGATTTGCATATTTTCCCATGAACTTCTGATATTACATGAATGAAAGTAACTTGCATCACATGATGTGCCGTGTGGGTTTTGGAGCTGTTCCAGATGCAGATTGAAATTTTGAGTTTCCACTTGTGAATAAAAGACCTCTGTTTGGAGAGGACGTGGGGTGGCAGAGCTGTCGATCTGTCAGAGCCAAGCCATGCAGTGCAGCTACTTGATATTTAATGCATTCTTACAGACTGAAAACAGGTGTTTGAGTATTGCACCAATCCAGACCAGACCAGGTGTATCTGACCTCGGCAGGCTGTCCACATACTCTTGGCCATATGCAGTAGTTTGTGATGATAAAATGTGATGAACTCCTGCTCATCAGATGTTTTGTTTCTGCCTGTCTCCTATTTCATAGAAGCTGCACACAGGCACTGCATCAGTCTCTCTCTCTCTCTCTTTCTGTTTATCTAGCTCTATCTCTCTCTCTCTCTCCCTGTTCTGGTCATGCTCGCCCGCTTAGTTGGCTGCCTCTGTGTTGAACTCGGTGTGTGAGAGAGAAATTCGGATGTACGTAACTCACCAGCTCTTTAAGTGTCCCTTATTCCCCGACATCTGGAGTGTGTGTATGTGTGTATGTGTGTGTGTGCGTGTGTGTGTGCAGGAAACGAAAGGCTCTCTGTCCAGCCTAATGTTGAACACAGACACAGTTATATGAGAGAGACAGGGACTAATATAACGTTTGGTAACACTGACACTGAGGTCACAGTCTGATTTCACATCAGTGGATATGAATGATACTTTTATTTTGAAGGGTTATTTTATACATACTGTAGCTGCAGCGTGTTCACCTGTAAAGCTGCTCTGTGCCCCACAGACCCACAAACATGAAACACAGGAATAAAACATCAAGAATGTGTCATAAAGAGGAGAAATGTACCAGTTTATTATCAAAGTAATGATGGTAAGCTCCAGACTGAGACCTCTCCAGCACTATTTATATTACTCTGGTACTTACAGTAGGTACTTACTGTGTACTTTACTCAAGTATTTCCATTTCCTGGTTCTTTAATGGTACCTTTCTTCTCCTACATGAACAGTTTTAACAGCTGCTCAGGGAATTAAGAGGCAAAAATTATAAGATCAGAGGAAAGTCTAATAACTGACACCGATTGATCTTATCCGGTTCCCTGGCATCTGTGTTGGGAACTGGTGGACTAAACTGTCAGAGTTTAAGTGGTGTAAGTTACTAAAACAGTTACAACAGTAGAATCAAATCACATACACTTTCTGTCTCCTAAGTGGGTGTGGTCATACCTGCGATCTTATATCAAAACAGTATACAATGCAACAGAGTGGAGTATTAAACCTGATTTTGCAGCTTGTTTTTATCAGCTATCTTAATATCAGATCAACCCAGTATGAAATCATATCAGTATAACACCATGACAGAAGAAATGCAGGTTTTATTTTAGTATAATTCTATTCATATTTTCACATATACACCAATCAGACATAACATTGTGAACACTGACAGGTGAAGTAAATAACACTGAATAACACTTCATCATGGCACCTGTTAGTGGGATATATTAGGCAGCAAGTGAACATTTTGTCCTCAGTTGATGTGTTGATGTGTCAGAAGCAGGAAAAATGGGCAGTGTAAGGATTTGATCCAGTTTGACCAGGACGACTGGGTCAGAGCATGTGAAAAGCTGCAGCTCTTGTGGGCTGTTCCTGGTCTGCAGTGGTCAGGATCTATCAAAAGTGGTCCAAGGAAGGAACAGTGGTGAACCGGCCACAGGCTCATTGATACACGTGGGGAGAGAAGGCTGGTCTGTGTGGTCCCATCCAACAGACCAGCTACTGTTGCTCAAACTGCTGCAGAAGTTCATGCTGGTTCTGATAGAAAGGTATCAGATACACAGTGCAGCACTGTTTGTTGTGTGTTTGGCAGCAAAAGGGACCAACACAATATTAGGCAGGTGGTCATGATGTTATTACTGATTGGTGTAAGTCCCCCTAAACATGTGTTGTTGGAGGGTGACATCTTCAGCAGAGAAAGCACAACCAGAACCCACACAGGTTAGAGATGTGTGTGTGAGAGATCTCACAGGAGTTTGCTCCTGCGACAGAGACATGTCTAAAAAGTTACATTGTGATGTCAGAAAGTTGATTTTGCTCACTCAGACTCAGACCTGCAGCTGGTCCACTGGTCCAACTCATTCCTCAACTGTACATATTGTCATATACATGGTCAGGGTTATGTTTCTCAGCCAGTTTGATTGAGTTGTTTCTATAGTTCAGGTTTTTATGATCAGTGTGGACATAAAAAAGTGCTTTCAGTCTTAGCTGATGCTCTACAGGAAGTGCTTTTATTGCGATATTTGAACTACTGGAAGTAGTTTTACTGTGACACTTTACATTGTGGTATTTTAACTGTTAGTTAAAAGCTTTAGTTTTTTATATGATGACAGGATGTGTCATGGGGACAGGGACAGATGGGACGGACATGTTGGAGTCAAAGTCCCTGTCTGAGCATTCTGCAGCACAACTCATTAAACTGAACACGCACACACACACAGGGCAACAGGGATCAGTTTGTAGGGTGTGTAAGGTGTTTATGACAGACTCACAACTTCACACACAAATATGAAGAAAGCACAGATGCAGACACACACACTCAAACACACACATACTCGGGACTCCCTCTTATGACATCCACCAGGAGTTTCTCTGGAAATCACTTCCTGATGGGGGCCGGATGGAAAGAGAGAGAGCGAAAGAGAGAGAGAGAGGCATTGTGCAGCTGGAGCAGCTGGATTTGACATTAAAGCAGCCGCGACCCACGATGCACTGCTCCGCATACTGGGAGCATATAAGAGGACAGGCTTCACTGTGATGAGCACACACACATATACACACACACACCTGTAGTCTCCTGTCTGGACAGGATGTGTACTTTCGGTTGCCATGGCAGCGCCAACTTTTTCCCTCTTCATCCTGTTCCGGTGTTGGTTCTGAGAGGAAACGAGAACAAGATGGATTCAGCAGAGACGTTCTGCTCTCACACTCTGATCGTCAGGTGTTAGACAGAAACATTACATAAAACCATCAAAAACCATCATCATCATCACGTATAAGAGCTGCATCAGATGAAACCGCCAAATAACTCAACTCACTCTACATTCATCTCCCCCTTCAACACTCATTAGAGCCAACAAACTGGGAATTAACTGGCCACAAACTGGGAATTAACTGGCCACAAACTGGGAATTAACTAAGAATAAGAAGGAGAAGTGGGAAATAGGAAAATAATTGAGGAAAACAAATCAGCTTTAAAATGAAAATGATATTAAAGAGCCCTCTGGTGTCACTGGAGCTGAATCTGTCATGGTGTTACCCACCTTGCATTGGACCCCTCAGACCTGAGAGGAGGAGGAAGCAGAGTTATGAGTAACCCACCTGTTTCCACACAGACACAGCAGCTCTGTGTGTCCGCTGTGAAACAGCTCAGCCGCTTCCATCTGCGAAAATAAAAGCCCGACGCTCCTCGAACTGCTTCAGTTTCATCAGATCACATGACGACATCCTCGCTCTCCGCCGATGATTGATAGCACGCAGTAAAAAGACGCTTTATGAAAGCTGCTGCAGGTAACTGAGGCAGACTGTGCAGCACATGACTCTTTACAAGCTCAATGCTGTAGAGTGGAGACAGTAGAGAGGCAGACGTTCCCTCTGAAAACACATTCAAAGGTAAGGAAGTTTTGAGATTTCAAACTTTTTTGTGTCATTGGACACAAACAGTCAGTGTGTTTACTCTGTAGCTGTTCACTCTGGTCTCTATCTGCACTTCTGTCAAACGCGTTTGCAGATTGACACACAAAGTTCTTGTGTTGAACACTACTGTGCTCCATTCACACTAGTTCATCCTGGCTCAGTGACCTGACAGCTGGAAAGAAAGATGAGGTGGAACCAGCAGGTTCAATGAGAAGGTCTGAGAAATGAAACCTCGTTAAAAAGCTGAAGTTACATTTAAGTCCAGGCTGAAGACCTTCCTCTATGACAGAGCTTTTAGTTAGGGCTGGCTCAGGTAGTCCTGATCCATTTTATAGCTACACTGCTATAGGTTTAGACTGCTGGGGAACAGTCTGGCCTTGGTGTCTCGCACTCTCTCTGTATTTCCACAGATCTCTTCAGAGCTCCATCCCCCTGCACCAACCAACCAACTGCTGCCTCCATCACCTCCTTTCTCCTGCTGTTAAACCGGTCTGCACTCCCTGCTCATGACCCTGTCTGCCGTCCAGTAGTCCCATTAAGCTGGCCTTCTCTCCCTGCCCACCAGGAGCTTCCTTCATCATTTTTCATTAACTGTCTGATTCCATTTCCATATTGTGTATTGTCTTCTTGTCTGTATACAACATCTATGTCACATCTGCCCGTCCTGGGTGAGGGATCCCTCCTCTGTTGCTCACCCTGAGCTTTCTCCATTTTTCCCTGTTAAAGGCTTTTCTTGGGAGTTTTTCCTCAGTCGATGTGAGGGTCTAAGGGCAGAGGATGTTGTCATAATGCTGTGTAAAGCCCTTTGAGACAAACTGTTTGTAAAAATGGGCTATACAAATAAAATTGCCTTGCCTTGCCATGGACAGTGTGTGGTAGAGTTCTCCACCTGGTCACCGATATATTAATGTAAGATACACACAAAAACCACATGTACCTAAACTGGTCTTTATGAACACAGAATGTGTCACCTCACATTCCTCTGACCATGTGAACACGTGGACACGTTTCTAAAACATGAAATATACAATAAACTGAGACTCATAATTTGACATAAACTCTAATATCGGCTTCACTGAGCTCCATTCATTATCATTACAAGTTTACACAATAACAATGTAACAATCCAAGTTAAACAGTATTATACAGGAGGATGAATGGTGCAGCCGCTGCAGCCTGAGCGGGGTCGCACCGGCTGCAACTGCGCTATGTAACTTTCCTGTGTGGGTAGGAACACAGCCTCAGCCTCAGTAACACGTCTTTAGTCCAGTAAATGAAGTCCAGAGTAAAACAGAACTTTACATTTGCAGTGCTTGCACTGAAGTAAACTAAGTCATGTTTTTACCTCAGTTTCACATTCTTCTCTCTGCGTCTGGTCACTTGTGCCACAGACTGTGTTATTTCATACAGAGTGATTCAGGGAGTGTCTTTGTCCGTCTGTGGCTGGTTGTGGGGGTGGACACGAGGCTTGTGCATATGCAGACAGTGTCTTTATGGGCAACGCTCATCAAAACTCGTACGATGTGAGCGGAACAGTCCACTTTCTGGTTGGTCTTGTTGTGCAGATGCAGTGATAAACACATATTCATATAATTGTTCATATTGTCCAGTGAGGATGGAACATAAACAGTTTAGATGGTCTGACTCATGAACCGTCTGTGTGTAAATGATCGGACAGAACAAAGCATCTCCAGCTGTTCGGTGTCGACCGTCACAGCGTTCAGAGTTTGAAGGTGACTCACTGTTCCTGTTCACAGCTGTAGCGACGCTCATTAAGACCCCACCCTCCAAGCTCCTCTTCCTGTTTCACACCACGCTCCTCTCACTCCATCTGACTTCATTTATCTCTTTATTCTTTTATTATTCCATGGATAGAGATGTTTTCATCGTGTCACCTCAGTTTAAAAAGTATTGCAGAGTGGCTGTTTTTTTTTCTGAACTTCCACCTGCAGCTGATTTCAAACCAAAAGGCAAACCTCGACTGTGGTTTAGATAAACAAACAGACGTCTGAATTCATCTGTTGCATAATACAGTGTAGTTTTTTTACTTAAAGCTGGAGTATATATCCAACTGAACACCTCCACCCTCTCCCTTCAGGCATCCATCTAAAACACATGAACCTGCGCTGCTGGATATCAGA
Organism: Caranx ignobilis; assembly: GCA_021432705.1. NCBI lineage: Eukaryota > Metazoa > Chordata > Actinopteri > Carangiformes > Carangidae > Caranx > Caranx ignobilis. Next base: position 2,074,465 of record MU269986.1, on the reverse strand, counting down.
GGGGGGAGTGGAGAAGATCGCAGCAGGGGTAGTGGAATGACTCATTTACAAGTATGAAAACATCCAAAAATACCTTAATGGATGTAAATGAACAACATTTACTAGTGCTGGTGCTCAGTGCTGTCATGCAAGTGTCCACCTGCACTGAGGTTGTGCAACGGGCAAAGCTAAAAACATGCACAACATTTGCAACACTACTGATTCTAAGCTGTGGGAGAGGGAGAGAAACCAGCTGTGGGGAAGAGGACGGAGAGGTTGGACAGGAACTGAAGGCTCAGAGAAGAAGACATTCAGTGAGTTGTGTTCATCTGTTGCTGCACAGGCAGGAGTTAAACAACTGTTGTGACAGCTGCATCAGCTGCTGCAGCTTTGTCTCAAGTGTTGACCCAAGACTGATTTTTGATAACTTATAAACAGTGTTACACGGTACTTCTAAAAAGTTATTAGTAGTGATGGATGTAGGCTGAGTTACATCATTATAAAAGTAACTAATTACCAGGAAAAGTAACGTGTATCACGTTATTTTTTATTTTTTTATTTTATTTTTTTTCTATAAAATGCTCAAATATGTCAAATTACTTGGACTCGCCTTCCTCACGCCCCACCGGTTTATCTGGAACTTAACAACTCATTCAGTATTCCTCCGCACAGGCAGGCTCTGTGACGCGCTGTATCATTCCGCCCATCAGCTGTTTGGATCAGCGGTGTGCAGAAGAGGCGGAGTGACAGGCCTACAGCGCGTCGCAGAGCCTGCCTGTGCGGAGCAACACTGAGTGAGTCGGTTAGTCCCACATAAACGGCTTTTTTCAGACTAGTTGATGGACTGAAAAAAACTGACGGGACTTCTTTAGTCAAGTGACGGCGAGTAACGGCGCATTTTATTGTCGGTAACGACGTTGTAACAGGGGAAACAGTAACTTTTTTGATTACTCGTTACTGAAAAAGTAACGCCGTTATTTTGTAACGCTGTTATTCCCATCCCTGCTCATAAATAGTTTCCCATGGAGGCATTTACACCAGTGAAAAGCTGGAGAAGTGTGTTCAAACTTTTGCCCTGCAAGATGTCAGACACATGTGGAATGACATCTGGGCAGTGGCTGATGATGTAGATCCAGGGGTGAACAACACTCAGCTCCAGTATGCAGCTGACACACTGTTGTGTAACAACAGAGCAGTATAGGACAGAGTCATAGAGGTTTGACCAGTGCCCAGATCCACATAGACAGAGTGCAGGGTAATGACTCGTTACATTATCATTTTTTCCCCTCATTATTCATTTTTTTTACACATTGTGTCATTGCACTACTTTTATTTATTTCATGTTCTTATTTATATTCACCATCTGTTCTGACTTGTTTGACTCACATCTTTAAAATGATACATACCACACAACATCCTCTATGAAGCCCTTATGTTTTTGTCTTTTTTTTTTAAATCAGGTTTACACAAAGTTTACAAACACTTCATGGTTCAGGTTGGTAAACAACAACAAATAAACACTGCTGTCGAGGTTGGTTCTGTCCAAGATGGCTGCCATCTCATAATGTAGGACAAAGTTAGTTTTTCATGCTTTTTCTTTTCTTTTTTTTTTTTACTGAAGTAAGTGATTTCAGTTCAGTTCATTCGTTTTGGTCCTAAAGGAGAACTCTGCAGGTCTTTTCCGCTGTTTTGCTAATGAAGTCTCTGATCTTGCAAGACTGGTTTTCAGCCAAGAGACACTGGGTGGAAGGCAGAGAGCCTCCATTCTGCCTGTAACAAGTCATTGAACCATCACTTTACTCTGAAGCTATTTAATTAAGGTCAAAATCTTGCATAGGTCCTCTTACACTGTACACATGTAGCCCCGGTGAAAAATTGAGGGGTTAAAATAAAGTTAATGTCTTATAAGAGAGTAAAAGACGATAATATAAAAAACTAAGACTAAAAACAATATATTAATAGATTTCTATTAAGAGGTCAAAAATGCCTTTCAAGTTCATTTGGAAGATAAATAGTTAAATATCGCGAGATTTGCATCCAGGATTTGTCCTATTGTTTTATTGGTTAAGTATGTGGTGAGTTTGTTTAACTTGTGATGATTGGGGGAGAAGGAGGAAGAGAGGGGAGACGCCATGAGCTGGCTTGAAGGAAGTTAGCTTCGGAGAAGAGCACAATGTAATGAGCAGAGTGTATTTTGAGTGTAGAAGAAATACCACACGGTTCCTCATTGACTGAGAGTTTATTGAGGCTAGTGTTAGTGTGTGTATTTTGTCGCCGTGACTGGAAGAGAAAAGACGAGACGCCTGGTGGGAGCAAGGACGCTTTGCAGCGGCACTCGTCTGGCTTCTCTGAGGATATTGGCGACGGATTGTCGGAGTGAACTTGGAGGACTTCTTCATCTGAGCTGAGCGGACACCTTCATCTGGATCGCCAGTCGGTAGTGTGGTTTCGCCCGCTAAGAGGAGAAGACTTTTCATCGGAACGGTGAGCGTCGGTTTGGGTTTTCCTCAACCGGAGAGGAGGATTTTCCTCGGAGAAAAGGATTTTCCTCGGCCGCAACGCACCCGAGCTTCTAACAGGCCTGCAGCGGGGGTTTCCTGTTGTAGTGAGTGTGTGTGTGAGTGTGTGTGGTGGGCCCACGGTAGTACTTAAGGTATTTTGGTTCTTAATCGCTCATTATTAAAGTATTGAATTATTAAGCTATTTAGCTACAGTTAAAATAAATAACTGAGAGTTATAAGCTAATAGTCACTCAGTGAGGTAATTTTGATTTAGTTCAAAGGTTGACATTTTATTCTCAGAGGAGTCTGAGGTATATTTTTTGGGGTAAATATATATTGTCTTATTTGTTTATTTTGGTTTAAAGAGTAACTGTTTGTATTGCCGCAAACATTTCAGTAAATTATATCGGTAGCATTTCATAAAGGTGTCTGGCGTCAATTAATATTTTAGATCAGAGGGAATTGTTCTTGAGCATTTTTGAGTATTACTAAGGGTAATTAGAGATTACTTCAATCAGGTAAACCTTCGGGTAGCTACCTTAACACCAACGAACCCAAAACCCACCCCATTGGTATAGTGTGCAGTGGGGTGCTACATAAAATGGAGGCACCGCTGGGATCATTTTGTTTCACGCTAGTTTTATTTTAAGTTAGTTACTGACCCAGACAACCAAAGTAGTTTATTAAGACTAAACATTACAAAGAGATAACTAATTTTTATTTCGTAAGTGTAAGAGGGTTTAAAAAAACTATTTTTCGTAAACTACTGAGTAAAAGAACACTATGGCACAACTAGAGAACTGGTGCAAAGGCGAGGGCATTAACCCCATATATGCTATACTGGTCAAGGATGTCCCAGAAGACACGGAGATCTATGTTGTGGAAGAAACCCTGCAGTCCATAAAAGCTCTTGGGAAGGTGAAAGTCAGAGGAAGGATGTATGATCCTCAGTCTCAAACCCTAACTGTGTTATGTGAATGCAGGGAGCCGGTCAACACAAAAGCCATCCCCCTGGATGTGTTACCTGATGGTAGTGACTCACCATGGAGGATTTTTGGACCCTCTGACGAGGAAACTGTATCAAAGACTGAGGAAATGAGAGATACTGTTCCAGAACAGACACAAGCCCCTGGTATTTCTTTTCCACTCCAAGCGTCCACACCTGAAGCTATCATTAGAGCCGTGGGAGACATAATGCAAAGAACTGTGAAACCTGCCAGTGACAATAACTCCTTCAGGAGGTTGCGAACTTTCTCTGGGGTCCTCCCAACACCTTCTGGAGAAGAGCAGTTGGATAACTGGATAGAGCAAGCTCGACTGATGATAGAGGAGTGTGACCGACCAGACAGAGAGAAGCGAATGAAAATTATGGAGAGTGTAAAGGGTCCTGCACTAGAGATCCTACAAGCCGTTCGCTTCAATGATCCAGGTGCAACTTCTAGAGCATACATTGATGTGATAGAGAACACTTTCGGCACCCCTGAAACGGGTGAGGAACTTTACTTTGCCTTTAGAATGCTAAGTCAGCAGCCAGGTGAGAGACTTTCGGCATTTCTGAGGAGGATGGAAAGAGTTTTGAACAAGGTGGTTCAAAAAGGGGGTTTGCAACCTACCTCTACAGACAAAGCGCGCCTTGACCAACTCATTAAAGGGGCCACACGGGCTGACATGATGCTCCTCAACCTCAGGCTTAGAGAGCGCAGGGATAACCCACCTACCTTTCTGCAGCTGTTGAATGAGATTCGTACTGAGGAGGAGTATGAAGCATCACGGCGGAAGTTGAATCCAGCTAAATCAGTACATGTTAAAACGGTGACGTTACCGGCAGAAACAGAAATAAGAGATCTCAGGGTGGAGGTACAAGAGTTGAAATCACAACTTGCAGCCATGTCTCTCGCTCAGTCTCATCCACTTTCTGTCCCTGAATCTGCAGTCATTACTGAGGCAGAAGTCTCAGGAGAAGATAAAAACATTCAAGCATTAAAGAAAGAGGTAAAAAAACTGAGGAAACAAGTCTCAGTTATGTCAATCAACCCTACCCCAGTGTTCAGAGACACAAAACTCCGTCCAGAAGCTCCGCCTTTCACAAGTAGTCAGAAAACCTCACCTCAAAGAGACTCTAGTGACTTCTTCTGTTACCGTTGTGGTGAGGATGGGCATTTTGCTACTAGGTGTAGTGCTGCAGAAAACCTTCAAAAGGTCATACGAAAACTAATTCGTTTTCAGCGACAACTGAAAACCGATCAAAAGGACCAAAGTGCTGCCACAACTGCAATGAACCCTGTAAATGCCAGTGTCAACAGAAGTGCTGTGGACATGCAGGCAGGCACCCTACCACAAGGTCTAGTAGGACCACCCTCCACTGCTGATGTGAAAGTTGATGGCCGAACCTGCACTGCTCTCCTGGACAGCGGTTCTCAGGTGACCATCATTTTTGACAGCTGGTATGTCAAGCACTTGTCCCATGTGCCCATACACCAAGTTACTGATTTGAACCTCTGGGGCCTCAGTGAGTCAGACAGCAGCTACCCCTACAGAGGTTACATTCAAGTTGAGTTAGAGCTTCCAGAGAAAGAGCCCAACACAGCCAAGTCAATTCCTGTCCTTGCCTTGGTGTGTCCTGATCCCCGCTGCTCAGACAACATTCCTGTGCTGGTTGGCACCAATGTAAAAAAAATCAGACCATACACGACTAACACTGAAGTTGAAGGGCAGGGCAACATACGAGCAATGAGAGTGTGCGTGTCAGAGCAGCATGTACAGCACTCACCTGTCACAAAGCTGCCCAGAGACAATCCTGATGACAGCCTCGTGGCTGAAGTGAGATGGTCTGGCCCCGGTCCTCTTGTCATCCCAGCTGGTAGCGAGTATATTGCTACCTGTAAAGTAAAAGAGAAACATGCCCTGGAAGATGGTGTCCTTATTACAGAGCGTGCGCCCTCAGCAGCTCTGCCCCTCAGTGTGCTGGTGCAACCTACTGTCCTGTATTCAAAAACGCTCGATAAAAACAAGTTTCTAGTGTTGTTACGGAATGAGTCCCTTAAAGCTACCTCTATCCCAATGGGCACAGTAATAGCACACCTCAATGTAGTTGATATGGTAACTGAGATCCCGACGTCAAAATCAAAAAATTCCCCAAAGATTGATCCATCGCTGTTCGACTTTGGAGACTCTTCCATTCCGAATGAATGGAAACAAAGACTAGGACAAAAACTCTCTGAAAGGTCCGATGTGTTCTCAACCCATGAATGGGATGTTGGATTAGCCAAGGGGGTGGAACATCACATACGGCTAACTGATGAGACTCCATTCAGAGAGAGGTCTCGCCGCATACCACTGGCAGACCTCGATGACCTTCGACGCCACCTTCAGGGACTCCTGGCGGCAGGGATAATAAAAGAATCTAGAAGTCCCTATGCCTCACCCATTGTCCTGGCACGAAAGAAAAATGGACAGTTGCGCATGTGTGTTGACTATCGCACACTGAACCGGACAACAATCCCTGATCAGTACACCGTACCCCGCATTGATGAGGCCCTAGACTGTTTGGCTGGTAGCAAGTGGTTTTCAGTGCTGGACTTGCGCAGTGGGTATTATCAGATCCCAATGGCAGAGGAGGATAAGGAGAAAACCGCTTTTATCTGTCCAGTGGGATTTTTCCAATTCGAAAGAATGCCTCAGGGGATCACAGGCGCCCCGGCAACCTTCCAAAGACTCATGGAAAAAACAGTAGGAGACATGCACCTGCTTGAAGTCATCGTGTACCTGGATGATCTGATCGTGTTCGGGAAAACTCTAGAAGAGCACGAACAAAGACTTCTCAAGGTGATCGACAGACTAGGAGAGGCTGGCTTGAAGCTGTCGATCGACAAGTGTCAGTTCTGTCGGCCACAAGTAACATACGTGGGACACATCGTGTCAGAGAGTGGGATCGCCACAGATCCATCCAAGGTTGAAGCGGTAGCCCACTGGAAGCAGCCCACTGATCTCCCATCCTTGCAGTCATTCTTGGGGTTTTGTGGGTACTACCGACGCTTCATAAAGAACTACTCCATCATAGTCAGACCTCTAACTGAACTGTGTAAGGGTTACCCCCCACCCAGAAGAAGAGGAATGCAGACAAGGTGCCGAATAAGACATATTATAAAGTGAATGAATCTTTCGGGGAGAGGTGGGATCAGTCGTGCACAGAGGCGTTTCAGAACATCATACACTGTCTCACCAATGCCCCTGTCTTAGCTTTCGCGGACCCAGCCAAGCCGTATGTGTTACATGTTGATGCCAGTTTCCATGGTTTGGGAGCTGTGCTCAACCAAGAACACCCCAATGGATTGAGACCTGTTGCCTTTGCGAGCAGAAAGCTCAGTTCATCTGAGAAGAACTACCCGGTGCATCAGCTTGAGTTCCTGGCGCTCAAATGGGCTGTGGTCGACAAATTCCACGACTATTTGTATGGGGTGAAGTTTGTAGTAAGGACAGATAACAACCCTCTAACGTACATACTCACCACTGCCAAACTTAATGCAACTGCCCACCGTTGGCTCGCTGCTCTGGCCACATACAACTTCAGTCTCCAGTATCGGCCAGGGCGCAGCAACATTGATGCTGACTCATTGTCACGCAACCCCCTTCCAGTAGATGAAGCTCAGTGGCAAGATATGCCCCCTGAGAGTGTCAAAGCTCTCTGTAAGCAGGTCACTTGTGGGAAGCCCTCAGCCTCAAAGCAGCTAGGGGTTTCTCCAGAGGCTATACCAGAATGCTATGTCTTCCCCTTTCGACTGGAGCTTGGATGCCTGAGTCAACTTAGCAGAAAGGATCTCATCAGAGCCCAAGATGAAGACTCCGTGATCGCACCAGTAAAGAAAGCAGTCGGTGGTGGACAGTCTATCCCCACTGTCAAGGGTGGTGATCCAGGGGCCATGTTGCTTCAGCGAGAGGCAAATAAGTTGGCGATAAGGGATGAACTGCTCTATCGAAGAGTGGAGAGGTCGGCTGGCACAGTACATCAGCTTGTCCTTCCAAAAGAGTGTATCAGCATGGTACTCAAATCACTCCATGATGAGGCAGGACATCTGGGGGTTGAAAAGACACTTGAACTAATCAGAGACCGTTTCTACTGGCCCAAGATGGGGGCAGAGGTGGAGCAGTATGTACAAAACTGTGGCAGGTGTGTCGCACGAAAAACGGGCCCTCAGAGAGCTGCTCCATTAAACCAGATAACTAGTAATGGCCCACTTGATCTAGTGTGCATTGATTTCTTGTCTCTTGAGCCAGATTCTCAAGGATTTGCCAATGTCCTTGTAATAACTGATCATTTTACCCGGTATGCCCAGGCATTCCCATCAAAAGATCAAAAAGCCGCCACTGTAGCCAAGATTCTGTGCGAGAGATACTTTGTGCATTATGGACTTCCTGCTCGTATACATTCAGATCAAGGGCGGGATTTTGAAAGCAAGCTGATCAGAGACCTCCTGAAAATGTTGGGGATCCGTAAGTCTAGAACATCACCGTATCACCCTCAAGGAGATCCACAACCTGAGAGGTTTAACCGCACCCTCCTCTCTATGCTTGGCACTCTAGATCCCAATCAGAAGCAGAAATGGAGTCAGAACATCAGTCAATTGGTGCATGCATACAATTGCACCCGTAATGAGGCAACTGGTTACTCACCTTATCTGCTGATGTTTGGAAGAGAAGCTCGCTTGCCAGTCGACATCTGCTTTGGAGTGGCTGACCGGAATGAGAAAGGTGTAACCTACCAGCACTATGTAACCAAACTAAGAACAGGTCTCCACAAAGCCTATGAACTCGCTACAGAAGCTGCTGATAAGAGTCATAAGAGAAACAAAAAGGCACATGACAGGTTGGTCAAAGAACAAGTCTTGGAAGAAGGAGATCGGGTGCTATTGAGAAACTTCGGTGTCACTGGAAAGCATAAGCTGAAAGATAAATGGAGGTCAATGCCATACATTGTTGTCGGGAAAATGCCAAAACTCCCAGTTTACCAAGTGAAACCTGAGAAGGGAATGGGAGCAGTGAAAACAGTGCACCGAAACCATCTTCTGCCTATCGGCTATCTAGTGAGGTTACCTGCAGATAGGGATGAACCAGAGCTTCCGCAGAGGCCTGGAACTAGATCACAGCTGAGACAGGTTCAAAACCCCCCATCAGTAGTTAATAAGGGTGATGACTCATGCTCTTCAGAGTCAGACTGTGAAGATGTTGCCACGCCCAGACTACTGGGACAGGGGTGGGAAGATCTGCTGTCACAGCCCGAGTTGTTCATACAGCAGCCGAGTCAAGCACCTGATGAAGTCCCAGTGACTTCACCAGCCAGAAGAGTGTCAGAAATTGACTTGAGTACAGAGACTGTGGACATCCCAGATGCTCACCTGCTTCCTATTGCTGATCTAGAGGCAGACAGAGAGTTAGAAGGGGGAGAAGATGTAAATGAGAGTGAGCAGGATGAAATGCAGGCTAAACATTCAAAGACAGAAACAGAGAAAGAGTCAGAAGAGAGAGCACAGGTAAATGAGAGTGAAGGATTGGGAGATGATGAGATCCCAGCTGACAATTCCAAGAGAGTGAAAAAACCAGTGATAAGACTGAGTTACGATGAACTTGGAACGCCCACCAATCAGCCATTGACTGTTCTAAGCCACGGGGTATTGGTTGGAAGCGGCACCTACAGAGATTCAAGATTCCCCCTATGCCAAACCATCTGGTGTCACTCTATGGCCTTGTGCTATCAGTGTTCTAACTTACAACCCTCTAGGTATTCCCGAAAGATTCGAGTTATCTAGTCTAGAGTTTGATGAGGACATCAAAGGGTTTAGAAGGGGGAGGGTGTAGCCCCGGTGAAAAATTGAGGGGTTAAAATAAAGTTAATGTCTTATAAGAGAGTAAAAGACGATAATATAAAAAACTAAGACTAAAAACAATATATTAATAGATTTCTATTAAGAGGTCAAAAATGCCTTTCAAGTTCATTTGGAAGATAAATAGTTAAATATCGCGAGATTTGCATCCAGGATTTGTCCTATTGTTTTATTGGTTAAGTATGTGGTGAGTTTGTTTAACTTGTGATGATTGGGGGAGAAGGAGGAAGAGAGGGGAGACGCCATGAGCTGGCTTGAAGGAAGTTAGCTTCGGAGAAGAGCACAATGTAATGAGCAGAGTGTATTTTGAGTGTAGAAGAAATACCACACGGTTCCTCATTGACTGAGAGTTTATTGAGGCTAGTGTTAGTGTGTGTATTTTGTCGCCGTGACTGGAAGAGAAAAGACGAGACGCCTGGTGGGAGCAAGGACGCTTTGCAGCGGCACTCGTCTGGCTTCTCTGAGGATATTGGCGACGGATTGTCGGAGTGAACTTGGAGGACTTCTTCATCTGAGCTGAGCGGACACCTTCATCTGGATCGCCAGTCGGTAGTGTGGTTTCGCCCGCTAAGAGGAGAAGACTTTTCATCGGAACGGTGAGCGTCGGTTTGGGTTTTCCTCAACCGGAGAGGAGGATTTTCCTCGGAGAAAAGGATTTTCCTCGGCCGCAACGCACCCGAGCTTCTAACAGGCCTGCAGCGGGGGTTTCCTGTTGTAGTGAGTGTGTGTGTGAGTGTGTGTGGTGGGCCCACGGTAGTACTTAAGGTATTTTGGTTCTTAATCGCTCATTATTAAAGTATTGAATTATTAAGCTATTTAGCTACAGTTAAAATAAATAACTGAGAGTTATAAGCTAATAGTCACTCAGTGAGGTAATTTTGATTTAGTTCAAAGGTTGACATTTTATTCTCAGAGGAGTCTGAGGTATATTTTTTGGGGTAAATATATATTGTCTTATTTGTTTATTTTGGTTTAAAGAGTAACTGTTTGTATTGCCGCAAACATTTCAGTAAATTATATCGGTAGCATTTCATAAAGGTGTCTGGCGTCAATTAATATTTTAGATCAGAGGGAATTGTTCTTGAGCATTTTTGAGTATTACTAAGGGTAATTAGAGATTACTTCAATCAGGTAAACCTTCGGGTAGCTACCTTAACACCAACGAACCCAAAACCCACCCCATTGGTATAGTGTGCAGTGGGGTGCTACACACAGAAGGCTGAAAAGGTGCCCCTCCCCTCATGAGTGGACAGTGTCACTACATTAAATACAAACAAAAATGAGAATTGCAGAGACCAGTGGACAGTGGACCGACTCTGTAGAGGTCAGTGTTCCAGTGTAGGCGGCTTTCCCCACCTCCTCACATCAACAGAGGTGACCTGGGATGACCCCTCAGACAGCAGCAGGTTACTGTCTCTGTCAGAAAACTCAAAAGACACACTTCATTCCCAGCTCAGTGGCTTTTAATGGACAGTAAAGATTTACCCAGATTTTACATGTTCAACATGAAGAGCCACATTCTTCATATGGAACTGTTTTCTGTGAAGAAGAATTTTTAAATACCTCAGGTTTATTCTCATGGCTCAAGCTCAGCTGCTTCACAGCCTCTGTTTGATTTCCTTCTCTCTTCATTCCATCTTTGCCTTCTTTGAGCTCATTGCTCTCCAACAATCCGGAACAACGACCGTGACACTCGGTCCAATTAAAAATCTTGGTCTTTACTTCCCGACCTCCTGACCCACCCACCCCTGCCCTCGCTCTGAACTCTGACAGTGATTGTTCAGGATCAGAGGCGGCATTCCTCAATAACAAAACTGAGACCGTGACCTTTGTGTGTCTGATGTGAGGGACTGTCCGCACTGAGGACAGTCACGTTTCTGCTCGTCCTTGATACTAACTGAGACACGTGTCCTTTTCGTGCAGACACTGACCTGTGGCACATTTACACACTCACAGTTTTCACATTGCACAACTGCTGCTTCTTGAGATGATGATGGTGATGATGATGATGATGAGGTACACAGGGTGCCCCAAGGCCTGACCCTTCCTACATCTACTGATTCCCCTCATTATGGAAAACAAATAGGTAAATGCACACACACTACTACTACTACTACTAATAATACAGTACATTCATATTTTATACATAAGAGCATAGATACATATGCGTCTTGTTGGGTTTCTGACTGTCTTAACCTCTTCATGTAGAAACAGATGAGATTCCAGAGACTATGGTGTGAATTCAAGGTTTAAGGCTCATTTATTGTCATTTTAACACATGTTTTCACATGAAGAGATGAAATTCATACTCAGGTCCCAATAGTGCAATAAAGTGACAAATAAAAAACAACAAAAAAGACAGCATAGAGTCCACAGCAGCAGCAGCACAGGTCAGAGGGTTCACTTAATGAGGCACTGAGTTTGTCAATCTCACGCCTCTGGAAAAAAGCTGCACTTCAGCTGTGATGTCGTGGCTTTGATGCTCCTCAGCCTTCTGCCTGAGGGGAGGGAGACAAACAGTCCATTTGCTGGGTGGGTGGGGTTCGCTTCCCTTCCCTTCCCTCCATTGAGGGCATATACACATCCTCGATGGCATGAAGGCTGCAGTTGGTGGTTTTCTGGGCAGATGTGTCCACGCTCTGCCTTCTGTCAGCAGTACAGCAGTTTCCACACCTCACTGTGATGAGAGTTAACACTATGATTGATAGTGAGTTGTAAATCATAGAAAATATGTCACCAGACTCTCATTTCACTGGTAGCACAATAAATGGAAACAGATACATTTACAATGGCATGCAAAAGTTTGTTAATGTGAACAGTTAGTACTGTAATTTCTGGACTATAAGGCGCACCTGAATATAAGCCGCACCAGCTAAATTTGGGGGAAACTACAGATTGTTCATATATAAGCCGCACCCGACTATAAACCGCAGGTGTTTTAATGTTGAATTACCGTATATAAGGGTTCCTGCTACCATGGAGGGGATTGTCGGGACAGAGGTGACTGTTTGGGAACGCAAAGCGTCCCATTTATTAACATTTGAGAAACACAATACATCTTTCAATCAATCAATCAAACTTTCACATCTTTGACATGACGAACAGCATTCGTGCAGTACACAAATAATACAACAGTGCGCTCCCAGCGCACGTCCTGCAGTCATAGTAGTAGTGCAGTATAACAAAAAACAAAGCTTACAGTGCTTGACGAGGCAATAACAATAACGTTTAATGGCTAAATTTAATTCTAACCCTCTTGTTCTGTCTCTCGTACTGCATTTGGGCTCACTTGGTTTGTTTTGCTCTCTTTACCTGGCGCGGACTGTCTGTCTCGCTCTTGCGCTTCCTTGATAGTGCGCCCCTGGTGGCCGTTGGCTGTAAAAAACCAATAGATTAAGCCGCACCGTTGTATAAGCCGCAGGGTCCAAAGCAAGTGAAAAAAGTAGCGGCTTATAGTCCGGAAATTACATAATTGGAAGATGAAATGATCTCCAAAATGACTCTCATGGTGTCATTTCATCTGCGACCTTTCTCACCTCCAGTGTCCTCATCAGTGCTCATCACATCCTGATCACACTTCCTCTCTTGTTTTGCATATGATAACAACAGTTTGTTCATTAATTAAAGTCTCTCCTGATTGAAATGGTGTTAAATGTGAAAATGGACTTGAGATGTACATCACCATCTTTCTTCCTGCTTCCTGAGCTTTTGAAGCACCCAGGCCTCCCGTAAGTTCATATGAAACAAAGTAGGAGGAGAATGGGGGGTGGGGGGTTATTCAGGGTGAAATGGGCCTCACACATTTAGTGAAAACAATAGACCGATGACAGAACAGACAGTCATGGAAATGGGACATGGACCGGGCAAGGACATACAGATACATTTCTATAAGCTGGTGGTTTCTGCAAGTTATAAATGAGCCGACCTCTTACATTTACACTATGACACAAACAGATTAATGTTGTAGATTTGAGATTTAAAGCTGCAGTGTGCATCTGACTCAGCCCAGAGGGTTCACTAAACCTCCCGTGACCCATTTGTGACAGTTGGCGAGACATCCAGGGCCCCAGCTCACCCAAATCTATTGTACAGTTGGGTTTATACTTGAGGTTCCCAATGGTCCAGAACCCCGAACCAATAAATAAGACCTCACATCACCTGAACCTTGCATGGACCCGTCAGTGTAACAAAGACACAATACAGACTCCTGCCTGAACCCAGCCAAAGGAAACAAAGACACAAAGATGTTATTCAAACCAAAACCATCTTAAACTTCTGCTGCTCTCCATCAAATAATTCAGCTCCTCTTTTGTTCACAGGAAAATGTGTGTGTCCCTGAGAGCAATTAAAAAAAACACTGCACAAGGCAAAATAGGTCCAGAGAATCCAGTCAGACTGGGAAATAAACAACTTAAACACTTAAGATCCATTCAGAAGTACAAAGTATGATAAATGTTCTCTGAGTTACGGAGAAGGAGGTAGGACCTCTAGTAATAACAGTAACATAATGGCACAATACAGTACAGAAACATGTTACAACTGTTAAACTGAGGGTGTATTCAGACCGGACTCGTTTGGAGCAGTTGTTCCGAAACATGGAATGTTTGACCCCAAAGGCCACTTGGTTTGGTCATATGTGAACGGCAATTGCACTCTGATGCAGGATAAAACAAGTGGGCCGAGATCACCGATAGGGGGTGGTCTGGGCTCGCTTCCATTCAAGCCCTGGAGCAGTTCGTTAGCAGTGAGAATGAAATCAACTCAGCAACTGACACAACTGACTCAAAAAAACAAACTAGCCACACACACACACACACACACACTGCTGATGTTCCATGGTTGTTGTTTTTTTTTCCGGGTATTACCTCCCAGGTAAGATTTCTGACCAATGAGAAAAGAGCTGGTTCATGCATGGCATTTGTTTACAATGTTGTGCCACTTGGGACAGTTACCATGTGAGCACAAACAACCCAAAAGAAAAACACAACAAATGTATGGTTTTAGCCCCTGACTCAGAACAAAGCAAATGAACCACAGGTCTGAATACACCCTAAGGGACACTGTCTGGCAATGTGTGTTTGCAATGGTATTTCAAATTAATCAAATGTAGGCCTTCTCAGCAGACCAGCACTGAAAATCCAGTGATACAGAGAGGATGTACTAATATTGACACTCCTGGATTACTGCAAACTTTACCAACTGCAAATCTAACAACTGTCTGCAGACTACACAACTTCTAACCTGAATCACAACCACTCGCTCCCAGTGTGTATTTGAATGGAGTTTTAAAAACCTCACTCCAACCTTTTTGTTCCATATTCCTCAGTATGCATGTGCACTTCAAGCGACATCTGAGGCTGAAGAATGGGACCAACGCAGAAGAACCAAAAACTGCTCTTCTTCAAATGACCACTAGAGGTATTCTCCAACAATGAGTCTCTCTCTCCATAGACTCCCATGTTAAAGTAAATCAATGAATTTTTACAATCTGGCGCAAATACTGCATTTGTCTCTATGGCAAATTTCCTCCTTTGTGATGATTATATAGTGGGAGATCTCCTTTTTTACATTTTATGAAAGCTTAAAGTTCAGCATAATTGGAGATGGCTTTGAGTGACAGGTAGTCAAGCATGGTCCCAACTAAGCACACACCCCTCCTCTTTGGGCGTTTTTGGATTAACAGGGATTTTGGGTGAGTTAGGTGCTGGCTACGTCCATCTTTATTTACAGCCTGTGGTCTGGACCTGCTGAGTCCTCTCTCTGTGGAGGAAATCCCCTCCAAAGAAAACATCTGATTTTCTGCACAAACCTGGTTTCAAGTGTTATATCTGTGGTTATGGACCAACAGGAGGTGACAGCCAGATCAGTTTTGTTTGACCTCACAACTTTCTCCTGTTTCGGTTGTCAAATAGTACTACTGTGCATGATAACAAGCAGATGCACTTTTGGTCAAAAACATCAACCCACCATGACTGAAAAACCTCCACAACACTACAGCAGAGCAGTGTGTTTGATATTTTTGTCAGTTCTTTTTCAACAGCTCCTCCAACCTCCACAACAGTTGTTTCTTCCAGTGACCTCTGACCCATAGTGGTGTCTCCTGAAATAGTGCCCACACCCAGTGATTGGCCCATGGTGCGCCCATGGTTGTCGTGGTTGCAATAATAAACACTCAGACATCACACAGCGATGTACCTATTTGTTCCATAGGGTAGTACGACAATAATCGTGGCTTAGTTTGCGGAAAAGAAAGTTATTTGGATTAAAATAAGTATTTCCTCCTCAGAGGGTCTTCATTGTCATAGTAACAAAAACAACAACTACTTTCACATGGGAATCAAACACAGCTCCCCTGTGATATCCACCGCAACCTCCTCCTGATGTGGACTATGTTGGGCTATATTCAACTAGATGTTGCCTAGCAACAAAACTATGGGTGTTATTAATTTGCTGCAGAGGTGACCTTTGACCTTGTTCTTACAGCTTTTCTTCATATTCATTTTCATGGACTTGCTTTTGTGATGTTGTATTTTTATTGACTTTTATTTACACAGCATCCGCGCTCCCCAGTTTGCCCTGTTCATATTTATAATTCTTATGAATACGAATATGAATGACTTTGTTAATCCCCATAGGGAAATTCCTGTCTGTCAGCTCATCTACCATTTGCAGAAGAATTAAAGAGTCTGATGGCTGTGGGTATAAAAGATCTTCTTTGATCCATCAAGGTGTTATGAAGAGGATGATCCATGTTGTTCAGTATGGCCTCCATCATCCTCATTGTGTATCTCTCCACCACCTCCTCCAGAGAGTCCATCTTCACTCCAATGACAGAGCCAGCCTTCTTGACCAGCTTATCCAGCCTCTTTGCCTGCTTTTTTCCTAAACTTCCTCCCCAGCAGACTGCAGCATAAAATAAAGCACTTGCCACCACAGACTGATAAAACATCTGCAGCATCTTATGATTAGAGATCTGAGCTTTCTTAGGAAAATGAGGCAGCTCTGCCTCTTTTTGTGGAGTGCATCTGTGTTAAGGGACCAGTCCAACTTGTTATCCAGGTGTGCACTTAGATATTTATAAGTTTCACCACCTCGATGTCCACTCCACAAGTGTTCACTGACTGAAGAGGGAGCTTGGACCTACGGAAATCCATGATCATTTCCTTTGTCTTTGAGGTGTTCAGCATAAGGCAGTTTTTGTGACTCCAGTCACTGAAGGCTTTTATCAAATCCCCATATTCGGACTCCTGTCCATTCCTAATACATGCCACAATAGCAGTGTCATCTGAGTATTTCTGGATGTGGCAGGACTCTGGGTTGTATTTGAAGTCTGCTGTATACAGTGTGAACAGGAATGGAGCCAGGACAGTCCTCTTATCATTATTATTAGGCCTATGATTACATTTCATTACATGATCAGTGAGAAAAACAACTGAACCTCACAGTTGCACCATTTTGCATTTGACCAATGAGTGGACAGATACCTTTGATATGACGTGCTCTATGTGACTTACTGAACCCAGACATGTGCACCATCACCCTCATATTATACAGCAGTCTGGACCAGGAGGC
Organism: Caranx ignobilis; assembly: GCA_021432705.1. Lineage (NCBI taxonomy): Eukaryota > Metazoa > Chordata > Actinopteri > Carangiformes > Carangidae > Caranx > Caranx ignobilis. The sequence continues at coordinate 2,057,535 of MU269986.1, read as the reverse complement.
TGTAGCCTAGCAGGAAGTCAGCAGTCAGATGGGGCCACCAGATTACTGAGTAGACACATAGTAAACAGTGACATCAGAGCCTCCTGTCTTTGTAGTGTTGACACCAGGAGCTGCACAAATGTGGACAGTGGAGCATATTTACAATCGTCTGTCCTGGAAGATGTTCATAGGGTCACGGCAAGTTGTTGACATGGAAAGTCTTGTCTGTTCCAAAAGGTGTCAGCTGCTGCAGAGCATTTTCCTACTGGGCTCCTCTTCAGTGGAACAGCCTCCCTGCTGACATCAGGACAGCTGACTCCATTCACACCCTCAAATCCAAACTTAAAACATATCTTTATGGCTGAACCATCAATTAGCACCCAGCCAAAGGAAACAAAGACACAAAGATGTTATTCAAACCAAAACCATCTTAAACTTCTGCTGCTCTCCATCAAATAATTCAGCTCCTCTTTTGTTCACAGGAAAATGTGTGTGTCCCTGAGAGCAATTAAAAAAAACACTGCACAAGGCAAAATAGGTCCAGAGAATCCAGTCAGACTGGGAAATAAACAACTTAAACACTTAAGATCCATTCAGAAGTACAAAGTATGATAAATGTTCTCTGAGTTACGGAGAAGGAGGTAGGACCTCTAGTAATAACAGTAACATAATGGCACAATACAGTACAGAAACATGTTACAACTGTTAAACTGAGGGTGTATTCAGACCGGACTCGTTTGGAGCAGTTGTTCCGAAACATGGAATGTTTGACCCCAAAGGCCACTTGGTTTGGTCATATGTGAACGGCAATTGCACTCTGATGCAGGATAAAACAAGTGGGCCGAGATCACCGATAGGGGGTGGTCTGGGCTCGCTTCCATTCAAGCCCTGGAGCAGTTCGTTAGCAGTGAGAATGAAATCAACTCAGCAACTGACACAACTGACTCAAAAAAACAAACTAGCCACACACACACACACACACACACTGCTGATGTTCCATGGTTGTTGTTTTTTTTTCCGGGTATTACCTCCCAGGTAAGATTTCTGACCAATGAGAAAAGAGCTGGTTCATGCATGGCATTTGTTTACAATGTTGTGCCACTTGGGACAGTTACCATGTGAGCACAAACAACCCAAAAGAAAAACACAACAAATGTATGGTTTTAGCCCCTGACTCAGAACAAAGCAAATGAACCACAGGTCTGAATACACCCTAAGGGACACTGTCTGGCAATGTGTGTTTGCAATGGTATTTCAAATTAATCAAATGTAGGCCTTCTCAGCAGACCAGCACTGAAAATCCAGTGATACAGAGAGGATGTACTAATATTGACACTCCTGGATTACTGCAAACTTTACCAACTGCAAATCTAACAACTGTCTGCAGACTACACAACTTCTAACCTGAATCACAACCACTCGCTCCCAGTGTGTATTTGAATGGAGTTTTAAAAACCTCACTCCAACCTTTTTGTTCCATATTCCTCAGTATGCATGTGCACTTCAAGCGACATCTGAGGCTGAAGAATGGGACCAACGCAGAAGAACCAAAAACTGCTCTTCTTCAAATGACCACTAGAGGTATTCTCCAACAATGAGTCTCTCTCTCCATAGACTCCCATGTTAAAGTAAATCAATGAATTTTTACAATCTGGCGCAAATACTGCATTTGTCTCTATGGCAAATTTCCTCCTTTGTGATGATTATATAGTGGGAGATCTCCTTTTTTACATTTTATGAAAGCTTAAAGTTCAGCATAATTGGAGATGGCTTTGAGTGACAGGTGGTCAAGCATGGTCCCAACTAAGCACACACCCCTCCTCTTTGGGCGTTTTTGGATTAACAGGGATTTTGGGTGAGTTAGGTGCTGGCTACGTCCATCTTTATTTACAGCCTGTGGTCTGGACCTGCTGAGTCCTCTCTCTGTGGAGGAAATCCCCTCCAAAGAAAACATCTGATTTTCTGCACAAACCTGGTTTCAAGTGTTATATCTGTGGTTATGGACCAACAGGAGGTGACAGCCAGATCAGTTTTGTTTGACCTCACAACTTTCTCCTGTTTCGGTTGTCAAATAGTACTACTGTGCATGATAACAAGCAGATGCACTTTTGGTCAAAAACATCAACCCACCATGACTGAAAAACCTCCACAACACTACAGCAGAGCAGTGTGTTTGATATTTTTGTCAGTTCTTTTTCAACAGCTCCTCCAACCTCCACAACAGTTGTTTCTTCCAGTGACCTCTGACCCATAGTGGTGTCTCCTGAAATAGTGCCCACACCCAGTGATTGGCCCATGGTGCGCCCATGGTTGTCGTGGTTGCAATAATAAACACTCAGACATCACACAGCGATGTACCTATTTGTTCCATAGGGTACTACAACAATAATCGTGGCTTAGTTTGCGGAAAAGAAAGTTATTTGGATTAAAATAAGTATTTCCTCCTCAGAGGGTCTTCATTGTCATAGTAACAAAAACAACAACTACTTTCACATGGGAATCAAACACAGCTCCCCTGTGATATCCACCACAACCTCCTCCTGATGTGGACTATGTTGGGCTATATTCAACTAGATGTTGCCTAGCAACCAAACTATGGGTGTTATTAATTTGCTGCACAGGTGACCTTTGACCTTGTTCTTACAGCTTTTCTTCATATTCATTTTCATGGACTTGCTTTTGTGATGTTGTATTTTTATTGACTTTTATTTACACAGCATCCGCGCTCTCCAGTTTGCCCTGTTCATATTTATAATTCTTATGAATACGAATATGAATGACTTTGTTAATCCCCATAGGGAAATTCCTGTCTGTCAGCTCATTTACCATTTGCAGAGGAATTAAAGAGTCTGATGGCTGTGGGTATAAAAGATCTTCTTTGATCCATCAAGGTGTTATGAAGAGGATGATCCATGTTGTTCAGTATGGCCTCCATCATCCTCATTGTGTATCTCTCCACCACCTCCCCCAGAGAGTCCATCTTCACTCCAATGACAGAGCCAGCCTTCTTGACCAGCTTATCCAGCCTCTTTGCCTGCTTTTTTCCTAAACTTCTTCCCCAGCAGACTGCAGCATAAAATAAAGCACTTGCCACCACAGACTGATAAAACATCTGCAGCATCTTATGATTAGAGATCTGAGCTTTCTTAGGAAAATGAGGCAGCTCTGTCTCTTTTTGTGGAGTGCATCTGTGTTAAGGGACCAGTCCAGTCCAACTTGTTATCCAGGTGTGCACTTAGATATTTATAGGTTTCACCACCTCGATGTCCACTCCACAAGTGTTCACTGACTGAAGAGGGAGCTTGGACCTACGGAAATCCATGATCATTTCCTTTGTCTTTGAGGTGTTCAGCATAAGGCAGTTTTTGTGACTCCAGTCACTGAAGGCTTTTATCAGATCCCTATATTCGGATTCCTGTCCATTCCTAATACATGCCACAATAGCAGTGTCATCTGAGTATTTCTGGATGTGGCAGGACTCTGGGTTGTATTTGAAGTCTGCTGTATACAGTGTGAACAGGAATGGAGCCAGGACAGTCCTCTTATCATTATTATTAGGCCTATGATTACATTTCATTACATGATCAGTGAGAAAAACAACTGAACCTCACAGTTGCACCATTTTGCATTTGACCAATGAGTGGACAGATACCTTTGATATGACGTGCTCTATGTGACTTACTGAACCCAGACATGTGCACCATCACCCTCATATTATACAGCAGTCTGGACCAGGAGGCTGTAGCCTAGCAGGAAGTCAGCAGTCAGATGGGGCCACCAGATTACTGAGTAGACACATAGTAAACAGTGACATCAGAGCCTCCTGTCTTTGTAGTGTTGACACCAGGAGCTGCACAAATGTGGACAGTGGAGCATATTTACAATCGTCTGTCCTGGAAGATGTTCATAGGGTCACGGCAAGTTGTTGACATGGAAAGTCTTGTCTGTTCCAAAAGGTGTCAGCTGCTGCAGAGCATTTTCCTACTGGGCTCCTCTTCAGTGGAACAGCCTCCCTGCTGACATCAGGACAGCTGACTCCATTCACACCCTCAAATCCAAACTTAAAACATATCTTTATGGCTGAACCATCAATTAGCACCTAGTTTCTAAAGTTCAGGCTTTGTTCCTGACTCATCTGACCTCCAGCGGGTGGCCTCACTCTCAATAAAACACTCAGTGATAGTTCAGGTTGTTCTGCCAACAGGATTGTTGTAATCTTTCTATTTACTACCATATTTATCACCTTAACCAGTTCTTTCTCTCTCAGGCACATGAGCACCCAGCCTGCCAGCCTCTCTTTCTCCTCTCCCTCTCCCCCTCTCTTCCATCCCTTTCTCTCCTCATGTAGTTTTTCCTGGTCCTCCCATCTTCAGAGCCACACGATGTAGATCTGCAAATGTGGACCACCTTCTGCTGCCTGATCCTGCCTTTATGGCACATGTTAACACAACATTGACAGATTAGCAATCTTCTGAACCATGTTGATAAAAATACCCTCAGGATGCGGTTTATCTTCTGATGAGCAGGAACACTTGCTCATGCTCATATCACTTTTCTCCATTTGAGACCCACCTCTCCTTTCTTTGTGCCAGTGGTGACCATTTTGGAAAGGCAGCTGTTTGTTTATGGGTTCATCCTCTGCATTCAAGAATGTTAAAAATCAATGATGTGTAGGACAATGACAGAAGAAGAAGAACTGAGAGTTAGATTGTAAAATCTCTCGCACAAAATGAACCAGTCTTCAGGAGACTTTGAATATTCACAGTAATGTGGTGGGTAGTTATTGATTTATTATTTCCGGGGCAGAAATCTTTCAATTTGATTGTTTTTCTTTCATTTTAGGCTGAGTGGTGTGAACTCGACATCCAGAGGACATGGTGGAACGAGACATTCGACCCTGTCACCAAACACAATAGACAGTTTAAATAGGAGACAATAGAGGCTGTCATATCTAATATTTAGCAGCTGTTTATCCCATCAGAGAGTGCGCTGTGTTTTATCAGCCTGAGCCTGTCAGACCACACTGAGAGCCTATTGTTGTTCATATATATGTCTGCTGAGGTGAACTGTGTGTCTGTGTGTGTCTGTGTGTGTGCTGGTCAGTGGGAAGAGGTTCAGAATGTGCGTCGAGAGAGAGATTCAGACACTGAGCTCACTGCGTGTGTGTTTTAACAGTTAATATGATGCCTGTAGGTTATTGTTATAAATCAAAAATAAAATAAAGTTACTCTGTTAAACTTTGATGTGAGAACCAGCTTTAAGTTTTGATCCTGTCTTTATTAAATCAGGCCCAGGTTCTGGTTCTGTTCTCAGCTTGCTCTTTTTTCTACTTATGCAGAGATGTGTTGAGTCTTAACTTCAGCTCAGTTCATGCTGCTGTGACAGCTGTCAATCAAATGATGTCTAAAGAAACAGTCTGCAGAAAAGTAAGCATACGTCATTCATGCAAACTGTTTCTTTAGACATCATTTGATTGACAACTGTCACAGCAGCATGACCTGAGCTGAAGTTAAGACTCAACACATCTCTGCATAACTAGAAGTGTGCTTACTTTTCTGCAGATCTTTGGTAACCATGGAAATCAGAGTGTAAACAGCTGTGGTTTGAGGTGCTCACGTCCTCATGTGTCTAAATAACAGTGTCTTCACATTTACTTTGTCATTATTGCACATTTTCTTAAATTCTTTCATTTGCACCTGTTAATAAAATCAGCAGATGAGCAGAGTGATGTTGCTCTAAAAAAAACAAAAAAAAAAACAGACCCCATCCCCCCGAGTGTGTGTGTTAAATGTGCGCTATGTGAGTGAGTGTGTATTGTCTTTCTCTAGCTCCTCAGCGACATCAGTGACTTCCTCTCCTGCATCTGGATTTATTACAAACATGCAGCCACAGACAGGAGGTTTCAAAGCATAAAATCACTGACCTGAGGGTGTGTGTGTGTGTGTGTGTGTGAGAAAACATGTCCTGATACATAATGGTAATGTGATCAAAGTATTTACAATATCAGTTACACAGTGTGTAAATGTCCTCCATCTGCCCGTGTGTGTGTGTGTGTGTGTAAATGGTCTCCATGTGTGCTGAGTATGAGCTGTGCAGCTGGAGGGGACAGTAACCACACACACACACACACACACACACCTAGACATGCACGCACGCACACACACACTCAGCTGTGAGGTCAAAGTTCATTTTTTAGCTGGGTGGAAACTGTCTTGGTCTATTTCCACCACTGTAACAGACGTGTGTGTGGGTGTTTATGTGTGCATTTGTGTGTGTGTGTGAATGGTGTGTCATTTACTCCTGTACCGTACGTTTAGTGCTTGTTGTACTTTGTGTGCTGTTACTTAAGGAAGACTTCCTTCATTCCTCACCAACATACCTCCACTCTGCCGCAGCTGGAGCATCTGGAGCATCTGGAGATGTGTCTTCCATTGTTGTTGTTGTCAGATGTTTCTCTTGCTCTGGTGTGTTTGCCTCATATTTGTAGCTGTGTGTGACTGATTCGCCGTGAAGGGAGAAACAGCAAGTCCTCCAGACACTGACTTGTATGGTGCAGAGGTACTGACTGTCCACCAAAATCCTGGGTGTCATGTCTGACCAGCTGTCCTTCTCTAACCATGATGCACCTGTCTCTTAGTTATGACCCTTTGATTTATACAACATCAGAAAAACAAGAGCTCCCCCTGACTTCTTGTGCCTCTGTCTTCTATGTTGCCTCATGCACTATTTTATTGTAAACTGTTTTGAGACCATGTTGCATGGTGATTCTATATAGATAAGAACCGATTGATTGATTGATATCTGCAAACAACACAGCTGTTGAGTTCCACATTTTGACCATAAACAGGGCACTTTACATCATGCACTTTATACTGTAACTGTTCATTTTGTATTGTATTGTACTGTTTTAATAACTGTTACATGCCAAGGGACAACTGATGCAAATGAACATGCATCTCCACCATATTTACAAAGTACTTATACTGAAGTTCATTTATGCACTGTCCCTTTCAAATGAACAAATACATAAAAATTAATAAATAAATATCACTATAACATACAACCAGAGATTTCATATGCTGTCTCAATCTGTCAGGAGAGTAATAAATAAATAAATAAATAAATAAATAAATAAATAAATACACAAATAAATAAAAGTTTTCACTAATCTTCAGGCCCTGTCACACCTCCACCTCCAGCCAATGGCGTCCTCTCAGTGATACACATTACAACCTTTGAAAGACGGTCCTCTTAGAGGCAAGATGGCGGCGCTCCATATTGAAGCAGTACCGTCGGCGTCCACCTCCTCAACCCGGAGCCTATCTTTGGCTTTTGAACGAAATCCGCGGTCGAGTCGTGTGGACCGTCGCCTTCGTGCTGTGGACTATAAACCTGGACCCACGAAGGATTATTGGAGATAGGACGGGATGGTAAAGCCCCTGAGCAGCAGCAGCAGCAGCAGCAGCTAGCGGCCGGCTTCAAGGTAACTAGCCGACTGCAGCTGTCAGTGACTGTCCTTAGCAGAGAGATCCTTTATGTGTTTGTTTTGGGAAGATGAGTAAGTGGGGTGTAAAAAAGGGAAAGTTACCTGAGCCACAGAGTCCAGTTTGCTGAACTTCGTGTTGACTGAATGGAGCTGCACTTGTTGGTATTACTGGTGTGGGGCATTTTGAGCTTTCTGCCTGGTAGTGACCTGGTGCCTGAGACGGGACATTTTTGTGAGATTTTTCAAAATCTCAAAATGTTCAAGAAACAGTCTGCTTTGTTGTTATACACCAGAAAATGACATCTTTGAGATTCTGGACATTCTGCTTAGTGGTCAGGCCTGAATAGGACATTTTTTGTGTTAGATTTGTGCTTGACTTCAGTACATGTGGGGGTAACTGTGTCACATGATCACCTACTTGTCTCCTGTCATGCTGGGTCTCGGTTTGATTGAAGGGTCACTTACTGAAATGTGCATCCTTGTCTCTAACTTGGCTCAAATTGTTGGAGGGAGCTCTGGCTGGCACCTCTAGAGATCACAGGTATCTGTTACAATTTGCACATACCCACTGTAATGATTACAGTGGGTATGTGCAGTGGGACCCATTAGATTAAATCTAATGGGTCGTTCTACCTAACTATTCATGTTGCATCTGCTGCAGATACTTTGGTACTGAAGTCTTAAACGCAGATCTTCAGCCCGTCATGCAGAACTGTTACATAGTGCTAGTTTAAAGCTGGGGATGGTAATCTTGGAGAGCTAGCAAGATTTGAAAATTGCACCTCCTCTGAGTTCCACCCCCTACTCCCCCTCCCGTCAGTGTGTACGTCCAAGCCACGCCCCCACAAACTGGAACGCGCACCGCACGAAAATGAGAAGCGGCATAATCTATTCAATACTAGTGTCACCGACCCGTTTTAAACCACAGAGAAGCTAATATTAGCATTAGGCTAATACAAGCTACAAAAGTAGCTACGTTAGCAAAAGTTACACATTTCATAAAAATAACAAATCCTCCCCGAAGCAAAGCATATAATCACCTGTCCAACAGAAAGAGAGCAACCTCAGCATCACTTCAAATCCCTCAGTTGTCTCCACAAAAGCAACACCGATGTTTACTGTGGTTTGACCTCTGGCTTTATCCAGAGCCTTTTTGTTAGCAGCCTTTTCAGCCTCCTTTCTCTTCCTTGCCTTTTTCTCGGGGCGAGCCGTTACAAGTAACGTTACAAGTAACGCTGGAAGTAGTAACTGGGGCTGCATTTTCTCAGCCATTGATCATAAATGAGCATGAAATCCGTTCTGCTGTAACTCTGTACGCTGATTTCTTCTGGCAACAGCGACACATGAAGATTGTGCACACGCGTCGGAGACAAGGATCGAGGGGGGCGGATACAGAACTAGACATGAAGGCATCTGATTGGTTTTTGCTCTTCGCACCGAGGAGCTTGGATTGGTTGGAGTTGTGTCAGTCCTGCAGCTGCCACAGAGGACTGATGATTTTCGTTCCTTTTTCTGATACATAATGTATTGATTACTCAGAAGGTAGAAGGACCATTTCACCCAGTGTAACAAGAAGTGTTTCTGAACAGGATTAACAACCCCAGCTTTAACATGAATAAATGCTCTGAATGTTTCTTTCAGCTCTGTTGCTGAGGGGCTGTGTGTTCAGATTAATGAGACTTTACCAGAGATTAGAAACTGACTCATTCAGAAGAAAAAATATCAGCTGCTTAGTGTAGTTTTTTTTAAATTTATTTCATGATTGAATATGGAAATGTTTATTCAGTGAGTATTTTGGTGTGTGTGTGGCAGGGTGGAGCTCGTTCAGCTCTCTCTGAAGGACTAAACGTGCAGATCTGGATTTTATTTTACCGTCTCCTGCTTTTCATTTTCTCTTCAAGGCTGAAATGATTTTCCTGATCTCCCCCTCTCAGGAGCCGATGAGCGACGGTCAGTCTGGTTGTGCCCTGGAGCAAGGCACTGAACCCCCTGACCTTTGATCAGCCTTTGTGAATTCAGACCTGCATGTTTGGCATATTTGGAGATTAGAACAGTCTGAACATTTTCCAGACAAACCAATGAGTCTGTAGCTTCCTCCTTCATCCACACACCTGAACAGATTGGTTTCCTTTACTGATGCTGAGGATGGTTTGAAAACATTCTGTAACTCCTGCCCTCACTGTGGTCCAGCTGTCTGCTCCTTATAAGACACAGTACAACACAGCGCACTCTCTGATGGGGTACACAGCTGCTGAATATCAAATATTACAGCCTCTATTGTTTCCTGCTCAAACTGCCTATTGTCCTCTGTCACTGCGTGGACTGTCTAGCTCTGTCGTTCCCTCTGAGCTCCAGGTTCACACTCTGTCTCTGATGCTGTTGTGATGCTAAGGCCAGGAACGCTCCAGCTTCTTGGTGAGACTGCGGGACGCTGAGGGACGTGTTGATATATGTTAATAGGAGTGGCACACACACTGCCCGTGTGAGTGTCATGTGAGACTTAATACTAACTTTACATAAACGGACACTTTTTACTGTAATTGTCTCAATCCAAATATGATACATGTAAATACTTCAATCAGACATAACATTGTGAGCACTCACAGGTGAAGTGAATAACACTGAATAACACTTCATCATAGCACCTGTTAGTGGGATATATTAGGCAGCAAGTGAACATGTTGTCCTCAAAGTTGATGTAGCAGGAAAAATGGGCAGTGTAAGGATTTGATCCAGTTTGAGCAGGACGACTGGGTCAGAGCATGTGAAAAGCTGCAGCTCTTGTGGGCTGTTCCTGGTCTGCAGTGGTCAGGATCTATCAAAAGTGGTCCAAGGAAGGAACAGTGGTGAACTGGACACAGGCTCATTGATACACGTGGGGAGAGAAGGCTGGTCTGTGTGGTCCCATCCAACAGACCAGCTACTGTTGCTCAACCTGCTGCAGAAGTTCATGCTGGTTCTGATAGAAAGCTGTCAGATACACAGTGCAGCGCAGTTTGTTGTGGATTTGGCAGCAAGAGAGACCAACACTATATTAGGCAGGTGGTCATGATGTTATGACTGATTGCTGTATATTCAAGCAAGATTTTTCCTGCATAGAGAATTTGGTGGCGGCCATCACCACTAAATTTCTCACTGCCACCAGCTCACGAGTCAGTGTTTTTTTTTTTCCCCCTCAGGCTTTTTATGCATTTTTTTAAAAGGACAGTTGGAGAGAGACAGGGAGGGGGAGAGAGTGAGAGGGAGAGTTTACTGGATAAGGAATTGACACTCAGCAAAGGGAGGAATCAAACCCAGAGTTGCTGCAGCGGGCGTGCTATGACGCTCGCGACTCAGCATATTTAATTGGAGATTCCATGGAGTGTTTCAGTGACAGTGAGCGGCCTGCCACTGCTTCATTATTACCGCTGCTGCTTCAGAGTTGAGGCAGACACGTGTCACAGTCACCTGTTACCATTACCATAACGGCGAGCTGACGTATCCTTTTTAGTTTATGATCTCCTCGGGGTCGTCGGGGTGTTCCAGGTACCACCACCCCATTTTAATCCAGGAAAAACCCTGTCAAGCCATTGACACTGACATTTTAGGTGTTTGATGTTGATGATCAAAAACAAATCTGTTTTTAATTTATAAAGAAAGTAAACCAACAATCCAGTAACCTGCAAATTCAATTTAGCAAGACAGCAAGGGATGCCTGAACACACATGCTCTGATCGATCCAGAAGTGGGTCACCTGTCAGAAAGTGGATCTCTGAACTGACCCAAGTACCGTCCATATCTTCATGGTTTCCAGAGGATGCATCCCAGAGTTCCTGAAGGCCCCATGAACAGCTGGGTTGTAAAACATTTTGAGTGATTCTGAATGAAGTCCTGCAGTTTGTTTTGTGCTCTGTAATTAGATCTATGCAGGTCTGTTCACAATATTCATTACAGATAATGATGTAAACATAAAGTGTAAGTCACAGTGATTTCAACACTGTGCGTCATGTCTCTGTGTTTAGATGTGACTGAGTTATGACTCTGGGAGGAATGCTGTGCATGACACAGACTGCAGCAATCCCATCTCCTCCATGAGCACACTGCCATTACTCAATAGCTTCCAATTTTTGGTTTAACAACCACATGACAACAACATCATGTCAAAATTGCAGTTTGTCCATGTGACATATGAAAATCTGTGTTAGGCTAACACTTTCCCTCTATTTCCAGTCTTTGTGCTAAGCTAAGCTAAACACACCCTGGACCAATGGCAGTGTGGTCTTTTAAGGTCAGTGACCAGACTTCACCATCACACTCCTAAGCCATTGTGGGTCATAAAACTGCACTGTTCCCATTAGCCTTTGCGTCTGAATGAGCTTCAGCTGTGGGTGTGTGTTTGTGTCTGTGTGTTTGTTATGTATATGTCAATGTTTGGATGAGTGTGTGTGTGTTGTCTGAAGTGCTGCCACAGGCGGACGGGTGTGTTCTGTTTACAATGCACCATGGGAAATTACGGGCGTGATGCTATCTGAAACTGTGTGTCTGTTTGTGTGTGTGTGTGTGTGTGTGTGTGTGTGTGTGTGTGTTCAGCCAAGTCTCAGCAGCAGCTGTGTCTGGACAGAGGAGAAATGTCAGGCAGTGGGTGTGGACGGATGAGAGAATCCCTCCGTGTTTTTTCTTTCTTTGTTCTTCTGTTTGTTTCAGCTCTGCTCTGTTTGCTCTAGTTAGCAGCCGGGACACGTTGTTGTCCGTCACTACACCAAGGCAGATTCTCTCAGTCACACACACCAGGACTAAGAGGCACACGTTCACCATGAACCTGGTGCACTGACTGTCGTCTGTCACATGTACAACCTGCAGACATGACTGAATGTTGATCGTATCTGATTATCATTGTTGATCAGGTTTGATCTCTTTTTGACTGGTCTTCATTACAGTGATCAGAATAAGGTGGAACAATGATACAGGATTTTCACACAGGGTGTTACATAGGACTGGGCAGTGTCACCTAAAGCAGTGGTCAGCAGCCATCGGGCCCTGTCATATGTGCCACCAAAACTACCCAGAAAGGATGAATTACTCCATTTAGTTGTTTATTTATTTTATTGGTAAAATAAAACAATTAATTGTCATAAATTTATTTTCTATTGACACATTGAGTTGCTGCCCTGTGGGATAAGCAAGGCACTCAGTGTACACACACACACACACACACACACACACACACACACACACAGAAACAGGTTAAATACAGGTAACTAAAGATCACTGACACTGTCATAATTATTACTGAAGTTTACTGACAATGCAATGAAAAGTAAAAGTCCAGTATGAACTGTATCCAACCATCTATTGCAAGCAACAAAGAAACATTCTCCCAGTATCTTTTACACAACAACATTACAGTGGTTAAGATGACAGCAAACTGTATGTGAGTGTAATCTATTATCTTAGTTTTCCATGAATCTTTAAACTAAACAACTGACTGAGACAAACCTTTTCAAATCCTGGTCTGTTTGTTCATTCATTTTAAGTCTGAACTGGATCAGTAAGGATCTGAATGACTCAAAGAAAAAATCCTAACAAGAGCCCCCTTTACAACTAGTTAGTGTCTGACTTTGGGAAGATAAACACAACACGGTTCACATCTCTGCACAATAAGTCTTGTTTGTCCAGTGTGGTTTTGTTCCAGTACACAGTGAGACCTGTCACAAAAATGTGTCAACAACCAGTCTGACATTCTGAAACCAGTCCATGGTGCAGTATGAGGTTAAAGACCACTGCCCTATAAAAATGAAAAAGCGTAAAGGCATAGTTTGGATTTTCTGACATGAAGTTGTATGACATCCCCGTTAGCAGTGTCGTGCATCAACAGTGACTTTTCCCCTACCACGTCCTGTGAGCAGAGTTCTGGCCAGGTTTTGGTGTTGAAGAAAGTAGTTCCGACTAGTTGGCTGGGGTCACAAAAATAAAGCGTTTTGCTTCTCAAAATAATATGCGTTCAAAAGAGTAATACGATTGCATCACAAAACCACTGTCCACGAAAAAGTCAGACCTCACAATCGCTTGGCGCTCTGTTCTCTCCCTTGGTATCACTGCGCACTGCCACTTGTCGACAGCTGCGCACCTTTCCATCACCTATTTCACAAAAATCCAAACTATCCCTTTAAAGGTTGAGTCTGGAGGTTTGTTTGTTTCAGTTTATAAACACAGCATTCAAACTGGGCCCCTCCTCTCGGGCTCAACTGTGGACGCCTCCTGCCCCTGAGAGCAGCAGCAGTTGTCATGACCAAGGGGGTGGATTGGACTACCTGTAGACGTAACTCACAGGCAGCCGTATTGGGTCAGGCAACTTGCTCTGACTTTGGCTGCAGTAGATGGTGATCCAGTTGTCTGCCCTAAAAAAACTATTCTTAACTCTGTGACATTTTGCCCGTATAGAGATATTACTTTAGCTATTTGCATAATGTTACTATAATGTTTAGAGATGCACCGAAAATCCGGCCACTGAAAATGGCCAAAAAATGCATTTTTGGTTTTCGGCCAAAAGACTTTTAACACCGAAACAACATGGACGAAACAGGATGTTGTGATGATGCAAGCAAAAACGTGCCAAACATGCCGATCAGTGTCAGCGAGTACTGGAGTCCAGGCACCGATCTGATACCACGTGTATGGGTTTAGCAGTTAGCTCCGTTAGCACGGCTACAGTCCAACTCTGGAGCGTCTGTTTAGAAAATGAAATGAGCAGCGCTACAAATAACCCGCATGCTTGTGTGTCGTCATGGAAACATGACGCTCTGTCAGTGGTGCTGCATTTGGAAAACAAATGTGTGTACCAGCTGAAAAATGAAACAACGTATCATTGTATACAGCCAGTATGTGTGAAGACATGCTGCTACTGCACTTAAGTTTATGTATATATTTATATAACATTTAATTTTACAACCTTTCAGCAGCCAGTAATTGGCCAGTCAGCTACAGGCCTGTAGGTTATTATTAGAGGTCAAATTTCATTTTATTTTATCAGTGCTAAATAAATATTTTCATAATTTTGTAATTGATTTCATTGAAACATGAATAATAATTTATGCAGTTGCAATGCCTTGATTTAGTGAGGTCAGTACACAGTCATTGCCATAATAGCAATGGTAGGCCTACTAAAAATTGGCATAATTATTAAGGGTGTTTGGTGTTTCAGTTTTCGGTTTTTGGCCAAAAGTTTTCATTTCGGTGCATCCCTAATAATGTTACTTTCATAGAAAAGTACATGATTTACATTATTCGTAACTTTAAGTATGCAGTATCATAACTTCCTTCTGACGGTCATAACAAACCAAACCGTTTGAAAATCAGACAAAAACTGAGCAAGTTCTGGTGATTATAGTAGAACATGCACCAGAGGCTTAATGCTCTGAGGGAGAGAGTTGCCTGACCCAAGATAGCCGCTGTGTGGCGACGCTGTGTCATTGGGCAGCAGCATGAGATGAGTCATCTAGTCTTCTTCTATATATCTATGGTCAGGACTGTAAAGAAAAGGAAATACAGTCCGAATGAGCCGTGGGCCGATACCTGGCCGTCACCGGTAACGGGAGCCTCGAGGGCTACGCTGCAACAAGTAGGAGGGCCGTTGTGGTGAGCTGGGAAGCGGGTGGTAGTGGTGGATGCTAGCTGCCACCGCTAGTGGAAGTTAACGTTGAACTAGGGGGTGTTAGTGGTGGCGAATAGCACCTATAGCAACCGATTTTCCTCCCAGAAACATTCCCATGCACAACAAAACAAAGCAAAAGACCAAAATACAGGCAGGGGGAGGAGGCTCTGCAGACACAGTCACCACCACACAGGACTAGAAGCCCATAGGTGATGATTAAGCTGGATTTAATTAGTAGAGGTCTAGAGTTTATTTTTGATCTAAAACCTCCAGAGTCTCCCGTTGTAGACTAACAAATGATACTTATTATTTATGTGACATGTTCAATTCAACAGAACACCTTGAATTGACTAAAATCATTGTAAGAAGAAATTTATTATTGTTGAGTTTGGTTATGGGAATGTTTTGTGTGTTGTTGTGGGGATTGTGAACTACTTTCTCTTGTGTGTTTTGGCTGTAGTGGGTTGGGTAAAAATCAGCAAGAGGATTTTAAAATCAATCCTAAAAGCTACAGGCAGCCAGTGGAGAGATGGTGGGACTGGGGTAATGTGATCTCTCACATCTCTCACATTTTATTACGATGTATATCGTAGTGCAACAGAAAAATGTCTACCATACGATATAATCCTCTATTGCAGGGGTGTCAAACTCAATTGCACAGGGGGCCAAAACTCAAACCACACTTTAGGTCGCGGGCCGAACAGGATAAACATTTATTGAATACACTAAAACTGAACGTTTTTTGAACATAAATATGAATAAAAACAGACAGGAATATTATTACAGAATAAATAAACTTAAACTTTAAATAACTTAAAATACTTTGCTCTCCATAAAAATATCTCCTGTCAAAATTATACAAATTCAAAATATGAAAAAAAAATGGAAATATAAATAAAATTTGTGCTTTTCACCAAAAGTTAAAATAACAACAAATCAAAACATTCAGTTTTCTTTGCTCTTATGCCATTTTGTCAGAGCTGGATGTTTGGCATCTTTTTTTTGGCAACAAGTTCGTTTAGGTTTGGTGTGAGGTCCTGTGTTGTGGAGATTCTCAGGATGGACTGCAGGTGTTCATCAGTGAGACGACTTCTGTGTGCTGTTTTGTTAATCTTCATCACTGAGAACAGCTTCTCACATAGATATGTGCTACCAACCATGCACAAGGTTCGAGCCGCATGTAGACGGAGCTGTGGCATTGCTTCAGGAATGGAGCGAAAAAACCTGTGCGGGCCCTGCAGTGTCATATTTTGCCTTTAGTGTCCCATTACACTGCAGCTCAATCAGCTCCATCTGTATCTGTACAGGTGCAGTTTCCACATCGACGGCAAATGGGTTGCAAAGCAGCTCGAAATTATTTTTTTGTGCTTCAAAGTCACCAAAGCGCCGTGCGAACTCAGTGCGCAGTGCGCTCAGTTTATCAGCAAAGTGCGCATTTGGGAACACCGTTGTGCCGACTTGGTTCAACATTACTTGGCAACAGGGAAAGTGAGGCAAGTTGCACCGGTGCATTTGTGTCTCCCATAAGAGCAGCTTCACTTGAAAGGCCTTCACCGCATCATACATATCAGTGATCATGCGGTCACGTCCCTGGAGCTGCAGGTTTAAGATGTTGAGATGAGCTGTTATGTCAGCCAGAAACGCCAATTCACATTTCCACTTTTCGTCCCGCAAAACTGTGGAGTCTTTTCCTTTACTGTCCATGAACTGACAGATTTCCTTGCTGAGCTCAAAAACTCTGTTGAGAACTTTTCCCCGACTCAGCCAACGCACCTCTGTATGATAAGGAATGTCGGCAAATTCTGAATCTATTTCGCGCAGAAAAGATTGAAATTGCCGGTGATTTAATCCCTTGGCTCGGATAAAGTTTACGGTCTGCGTTACAGTGCTCATCACATGCTCCATTTTTAGGACTTTACCACACAGCGTTTCTTGGTGAATGATGCAGTGATATGTGGTTAACTCACCAGCACAGTTTTCCTCCTGCATCTTTACTGGCATCCTTCCCACTAGTCCACTTTTTTCACCACACATCGCCGGTGCTCCATCTGTTGTAAGTCCAACAAGTTTGTCCCAGGGCAGTTTCATGTCGGTTACACTTTGACACACGTTTTCAAAAATGTCTTTTCCCGTTGTTGTTCCGTGCATCGATTTAATGTCCAATATTTCCTCTGTAACGTGCAAATTGGAGTCCACTCCACGGAGGAAGATCGCCAGCTGTGCAGTGTCCGTCATGTCAGTGCTTTCATCTACAGCAAGAGAGTATGCAACAAAATCTCTGCTTCTTTCACTCAACTGTGTTCTCAAATCAGTGGCCATCTCACAAACCCGATCAGCAACCGTATTTCTACTCAGGCTTACATTTGCCAACATCTGCTTTTTGTCTGGACACAAGACGTCGCACACCTTCATCATGCAGCTCCTCAGAAACTCTCCCTCAGTAAATGGCCGGCCTGATTTGGCGATCTCCTCTGCCACAATGAAACTTGCTTTCACAGCGGCTTCACTTTGGGATTTTGCTCTGGTGAAAAACGTCTGCTGGAACGTCATATTCTTCTTTAATTCTTCTACTTTCTGTATCTTCTGCTCTGCATTCAGGTTTTTCAGCTTATCCTGATGTTTTGTCTCGTAGTGCCGTTTTACATTATATTCCTTAATTATGGCCACATTAGCCCCACAAAGAAGACACACGGGTTTACCGGCAATGTCAGTAAACATATACTCAGCCTCCCATCGGTTTTGAAAGGCTCTGTTTTCAGAATCAGCTTTTCTCTTGGCCATTGTGAGGGGCTAGTATCGCGTAGCGTACAGCAACAGACACTTAGCTAACTTGATTGATGCGGGAATGTTTCAAGGTAGCCTTGCGTCCGACAAGGCAGCTGAACCGCTGCATTGTGGGATCTGTAGTTTGAGTGTTAGCAGCGCTTCATATAGCCGGGCCATTATAGTAAATCTATATAAAATGATTTCGCAGGCCGGATAAAATTGTACGCCGGGCCGGATGTGGCCCGCGGGCCTTGAGTTTGACACATATGCTCTATTGTTTATATCGTAATTTTAACGTTTGGGCTGCGGTTGCTGCGGTTGCTCGGCCGATGTAACTGCAGCATTTTATGTCACCTGCAAGAACTCCTTTACGGCACTGCTAACATTTTCCATTCATGCGAGAGCTAGCCATGGATGGCGCCAGCGGGAGCATGGACGTAAACGGGAGTGCACAATGGATGCTGAACCAACAGAACCCAAAGAGCCCACCCCTAATCTCTAGATTCATATGTGTTGACATGGCCCCAGTATACACTGTTGAAAAGAAGGGCTTCAGGGCACTGGTCAAAACCCTTGACCCCAGATACAACATGCCAGACCAAAAACACTTCAGTCATGTCCAGCTGCCCCGCATGTATGAAGAATGCTGTGCAAAGGTGAAAGAGGAACTTGAACATGTGTAATATTGGGCACTGACGACTGATTTTGTGGACGAGCAGAGTCACACAGCCATATATGAGCCTAACAGATCATTTTATCAACAATGACTGGGTACTAAGGGGCCGATGCCTACAGACAAGCTACTTCCCCGTAGATCATACGGGTGAGATGATAGCCACAGCCCTGAAAGGAGTACTTCAATCCTTGGAGCTGCCTGAAAATATGCTTAAT
This sequence comes from Caranx ignobilis, assembly GCA_021432705.1. Lineage (NCBI taxonomy): Eukaryota > Metazoa > Chordata > Actinopteri > Carangiformes > Carangidae > Caranx > Caranx ignobilis. The sequence goes on along the minus strand of MU269986.1, from coordinate 2,038,783 downwards.
TGCATTATCTGTATGATCTGTTTGACCACCGATAATGCAACTAATAACATGAGTGCATTGCAACTGAATGAGTGGAACAGGCTACAATGCTTTGGGCGCCGTCTGCAGCTGGCCATAGGTAAGTGGAGCACACACAAACATACAAAAGTATATTTTTTCTTATGTTTTCACAGTAAATATGGGTGAAGTGATTGCCTGTGTGCTAAAAGTACTAATTTCTTCTCTGAATTTTTCTGTTTTAGTAGAAATCAATAAACAAAAGACAATTTGTAAGTAAGGGACCTATGGCAATATTCAAGTAGTTATCATTTTTCATCATACAGCAGTTTGCAATGATATTGTGTAGTTTACAAAACTAACTAAAATAAAATAGAAATATACAGAAAATTTCTTCAAATTTAGTCTTTGTCAATTTGGTCAAATTTGTCAACACAACAAGCATGTGGTGCATGTGTTTATTGATACTGAGTCTAATAACTGTGAGTCAAATTGTCCTTCGCAAAGTGTGTTTGTGTTGTAATACCTATTCTGATGTATGTAAACAATTCCTCTGTATCTTTGTAACAGAGAACAGCCTGAAAACGCCTCCTCCTCAAACCCAAGCAGTTCTGAAACGTGCAGTTGGTGCTTGCAAGCAGGTGATGGGTGCCATCTCCAATTCATTTCAAGAGAAGACGTGACCTGGTGAAAGCTCAAGTTGACCTTGGCCTGCCCACCCACCAGCTCAAGAGTGAGACGCCCACAGGATGGGGCTCATGGCAACAGATGATCAGCAGATTCAGCAAGCAGGAGAAAGCTCTCACACAGGTATTTTTTTGCATCATACATCATCATACATCATACATTATTTTCTGTGAATCACTTGTTTTGCCTCTCTGTATTAAATGCACTACATAAATAACATTTGATTTAATTTGCCAGGTCCTCCGTGCAGATAAGAAGGTGAGGCATCTGATCCCGACCTGGCAAGACATGGAAATTCTGGAGTCAATGGAAAAGGCATTGAGCCCTCTCATGGAATTTACAGATGCCTTGTCTGGGGAGAAGTATGTGAGTGTGTCGTATGTTAAACCTGTACTCCACCTCTTCAACCATGAAATCCTCAAGTCTCAGGATGAAGACTTCCCGCTCACTAGTGTTAGGGAGAAATTCTGTGGTGATGCAGGAAGAAGAAGCACCGGAGTCTTGGATGTCTGATACTGAAGAAGTTTAAGACTTGATCGATCAAGGAGAACAGAAGAGTCACCAACACAACATGAGTGCGTGATGCCACCTCAATTCTGAGGGCCAAGCTGCAAAGTTCAGATTCATATACTAGGAAGGTGGACCGAGCCCACAAAGGGAGATGTGCTGACATTCCATTGGCTATTGGGCATAAACATTAAGATAAAGACTCACACCATCTAGGTGATGCGAGAACAACAATGGTCTCTCTCTCACTCAGAGTGTTATCTGGCGAAGGCGCCAGGGGAATGAACATGGCCTTGGCATGCCCTAGGAGAGAGTACAGGTCAGATAAACTGTCTCTAGCAATATATCTAAAAGAAAACATCTAATTCTCAACTTTCACCTATTAACAAAGAGTGATTGACCTTTAACTACACAAACTATACGGAGAAGTGAAATCTTCCCTAACAACTAGAACCATCAAAGAGGGCATCCGGAACTACCTCAATAACAAATATGATGAAAACACCACTGAAAAGGTGCTTGACATGGCTACACTCCTCGACCTGTGGTTTAAAACTGCCTACATGAGGGAAGAGAGAGTCAACTTCATGAAGACAACAGCTGCTGCAGAAATGGAGCACCTGGTGGCTGGATGTGAAACAGCAGTCTCCATTCCACCACCATCAACTGCCCCTGCAGCCACTGCAGATGAACCAGAGCTTCCTGCAGTCAAGAAGGCAAAGAAGAGTTTGTCAAGCTATTTCAAGAAACCGGCAGCACCCACAGGCCAAGACATCTCAAAGCCAAGCAGAGCATCCATTGAACTGGAGCTCAACATGGACCTGCAGACAGCTGATCTGGATGCAGAGAAAGATCCTCTTGTATGGTGGAGGCAGCTGACTGACAAGCTGACTAACTTGTATTCCTAAAATGCTACCTCTGAAACAGTTCATACAATAGCACTTTAATAGCACTATTTCTTAGATGGTGGGCATACTTGAATGTTACTAGCACTTGATGTTGTTCCTGTGTTTTATGTCTTTGCACTTTATTGCATCACTTGAAAACTGATTGCACAACCAGATATTTCGGGCCCGAGCGACAACAAAGTCGTCCTGAGGGACCTATTGAAATCATACTGTTTCTTTTTATTAGGGCTGGAGCAATGACTGCAAGTCATCCGACAAGGACCCTATTGAAATTGCTTATAGAACATGCCCATATGCACAAAAAAGCCTCTTAACGTCATGGTGAAATGTCAACAGGAAGTCGGCCATATTGATTTGCAGTTTTTTTGTATTTGAACCAAATCCTCCTACATGGTGCCCCCCGGTGGTAACAGTGTCCAGCTTTTACTCTAACAAGTAAAATACCTACATAATTGACCCCATCAATTTCATTCCACTTCTAATACATGCAGAACACGTTGGTGAAGCTACATTATTAACCCTCTGAAGCCATGACGAATGGCGTCCATGTGGTGGTGCAGTGAGTCGTCTAGACGCACAAAAAAGTATCTTGCACTAATGGTATGAACCAAACAGGAAGTCCGCCATTTTGATTTAAAATTTCAATTTTGGAGGCCATTTCCTGATTTCCACACTTTCTATTTTAACGAAGTCCTTAACGAAGATTTTTTTAACCAACTTCAGATTTGGTTCTCATCATCTGAAGACCTTTGTGATCAAAAGTTATTAAAAGCTTTTCTCTATCTCAAGGGGCATGGCCATAGGGCGCTGCCATTTCTGATGACCCTCGCCATGGAACATCAAGTCCTTATAACTCCATCATGCATTGTCCGATTTGCTTGAAACTTCACATGGGTGATAAAGGTCTGCTCCTGAACACACCTGCCCACATCTGGTAATGCTCAGTCGATGAACGGAACATTGCATTTTTGCGCCACAGCCCCCAAGTGCTGCATGGTCCCTGCAGTGGCGCAGTGGAGTGAGGGCCCGATCACAGCCGCTTGCGGCTTCAATTTTGTAATTGGTTTCTTTGAAGCATGAATATTAATTTAAGCAGTTGCAATGCCTTGATTTTGGTGAGGTCAGTACACAGTCATTGCCATAAACACAATGGTACTAAAAATTTGCATAATTTATTTCAGTGTTTCGTTTTTCGGCCAAGTGTTTCCTCATTTTTGGTTTTCGGTTTCAGCCAAAAATTTTCATTTCCGTGCATCCCTACAAAAAATGCTGCTTGGGCATCCTGCATAAAAGGTGTTTGCATCACTCCAGTGGTTGTAGGTGTATGCATGGAACTAGCCTTGAATGAGAGCAAGTCTCATAGGAGTGTGGCATATCGTTGGAAAGCTTGCAATATGTAGAATATCACTGCAGTGACATTGACTCTGCAACACATACACACGACCAGTAGGTGGAAGCAAAAGATGTGTATGAAGTCGAGCAGTGAGGATGCTCTCTCTGCAGTATAGGCCACCATGGTGGAGAACTGTACTCAGACTCAAAATGACCACAATAGGGTAAGGAAACCATATTAGTTGTTTTTGGTGACAATTGCTGTGATATTTGATGGAATATGAAGACAAAGACAGAATTTCACATTTTCATGATATAATGTGAAATTTTGCTGCATGTTTGCTACGGGGCTGACATGAGCTGGTTTGGTTGGACTATGTTTTGCTTGGTATCAGCAGAAAGATGAGCTTCTCTAGTTTCATTTGACACCTAACCTGACTTGTCAGGTGTTGAGCAGATATATGTGTACTGTTGCGTTTCATTTCGACTGTCCTTTATATTCAAAGAACTGTTATTTTTTGAGTTAAAAGTTAAAATTATTGCTAAACAAACTGTCTTCGAGAAAAATACAGTCCGACTATTGTTTGAAAAAATGTCTACTTCCTGAGTCTTCATCTATATCTCCAGCTCCTCGTCACTCTTGTTGGGCAGAGAGTTGATATTTTGCATGATGACTGACGGCAGAAAGGCCCTACAGTACATCTCCACTTCCAAGCCTTTAACCTCTGCACCACCAGCACAGCAACCATGAAAGCAGCTCATCATCCAGCTGGAACAGGGTGGCATCCTCCAGACTTGCTCCATTTTCAATGACAGAAGCACCTCTCCTGAAGAATCACCTCTCCCCACAGAAGAGTCCATCAGTAGTGGACAAAATACTAGTGACCGACCTATTATCGGTCACAGATATATCGGGCCCCGATAGAATGGCCCCAGTTCTATCGGGGGTTCTATCGAATCGGTGAAATGCACCCATAGAAACAAAAGTGTGACAATGACAAAAGCGCGCACTGATGTACTGATTTATTTTGTCCAGTGGAGTGTGCTGAGCTCAGCCAGAAACTTTGGCTCAGCAGTGAAGTCCCTTCTCCACTCTACACCACGAAACCTCCTGACCACCAGACCAGTCAGTGGACCCCTTTTCCACAAGCCACGTGAAAACATCACTGGAACAGCAATTTTAGGCCACATTTCATTGCCCCTTTCAAAAGTGTCCTCGGCGAAGATCTCCCTTGAATTAATAACTGCGAGGCAACTTTGCCATATCATCGCAGATGTTGTCTCAGTAGTAGCATTACATGAGTGGCGTTAGCATAATGAAGGGCACAGTACATGTTTGAGCAGCAAAACATTAAAAACAGCCCAACACACGACATGCCATTGCTGTATAATTGTGGATTGGATTGTCCTATGTTCATTTCCCCGTGTTTGTGAGACAACACAGAACACCCCCCACTACATGCTTGCTAAAATAACTTTTGATTGATTGAATACGTTATTAAAAGTTTCTAAAAAAGCACCGAAGGGTACAGTTTAATACAAATACAATACTGAAAGGATTGAATCAAGAAAGCACTAGTCTCCCCGACACGACGCGGGATCACTTTTATTTTATTGTCATCATTTTGGCTTGGTTTGATTGTTACAGCTCTAAAACAACACGACCTCCGCTGTAGCGTTAATATATTGACATTGGTCAACAACCATAACGTTAACATTATTATACCATGGCTTGATAATCAATAATTTTATTGAAATATGAGTCACTGAGGCCTTGTATTGAACTATACTGTTGTGTGCTTTTTTGCAACCTGCCAATCGATCAATCAGTCAATCATAATAAAGAGAATACCACAGCAGTTTCTTAGCTGTTGTAGTATATAGTATAACGTTACATTATTGTTGTTGTTGTTGTTATTGTTATTATATCATTGTTATTATTTTTACATTTCAGATTTGTTTTGCATGCAAATATGAATATGGGAAGAATCAAAGAGCTTCTCTCTGTTGAAAATGCTGGAGAAGACATAGCATTCACAAGAGACTGTTTGTCAGGGACCACCGAGGCACTGATGAGTTTGACCGCTGTTAACACAGAGTGGGAAAGAGTACAAGTCGTACTTAATGTTAACCCTTTAGGCGCCGGAGTTTTTTCTAGAAAATATACAATTTTGATATCAAGATTTCAAAAGGCTATAACTTGAAAGTAGTTTGAGATAAAGGTATACTGTCAATGAGAAAATTGTTCAGTATGACTCAAAGTCTGTGATGGGAGTGAAATTATTCATCTAATTTGCATATTGTGACGTCACAAGGTGGCAGCCATATTGGAAAATGTCCAATTTTGATATCAAGGTTTCAAAAGGCTATAACTTTAAAGTGGTTTGAGATAAGGGCATACTGTAATTGAGGAATATCTTCAGTTTGAAGCAAAATTTGGGATGGAAGTAGATTTGTCATCTAATTTGATTATTGTGACATCACCAGGTGGTGGCCATGGAAAACATCCATTTTTGTTTTCAAGATTTCAAAAGGCTGCAGTTTGAAAGTGGTTTGAGATAAGGGCATACTGTAATTGAGGAATATCTTCAGTTTGAAGCAAAATTTGGGCTGGAGGTAAATTGTCATCTAATTTGATTATTGTGACATCAACAGGTGGCGGCCATATTGGAAAATGTCAATTTTCTTATAAAGATTTCAAAAGGCTGCAGTTTGAAAGTGGTTTGAGATAAGGGCATACTGTAATTGAGGAATATCTTCAGTTTGAAGCAAAATTTGGGCTGGAAGTAAATTGTCATCTAATTTGCATATTGTGACATCAACAGGTGGCGGCCATATTGGAAAATGTCAATTTTCTTATAAAGATTTCAAAAGGCTGTAGTTTGAGAGCGGTTTGAGATAAGGGAATACTGTCAACAGTCAATGTGAAATATCTTTAGTATGAAATGAAATTTGGGATAGAAATAAATTCACTGATCCAATTTGTATAATCTTTTAGCACTGGTCGGTGGCCATATTGAATTGTATTATTTTCAAAGACCTTCAATGATCAAGGTGGCACTGCTTGTAGTTTTTCAGTGTGTGGTATCTTTCATTGCAAAGCACAGCACAAAGATCTACTCCACACTGACGGCACCTGAACTGTGTCTGTCGACGGCCTTTCGGGCGATTGCGATCTGAACAGACAGCACAATCTGGATGTTCGTCTGTGTTGCAGAGCCAGTGTCGTTCAGTGAGCCTCTGTGGCATTTCTCCCTGCTACATTGAAGGCCGTCCTCCTTTTTTGCTTCCCTTTTTGGAGAAGCCCTCAAGCCAAGATGTTATAATGTCCTGAATAAAGGCCTTCAGTGGTTTGTGTGGACCAGGACTACAACGTGTGTAAATGATGTGCGCGTTGACCACACTGATGCTCACAACCGCATCAAAAATGCGGTTGTACCATTTCCTGGATCTGTGTGGAAACAGGTATGTTTTCATCCGTTGATCAGATGTATCAACTCCTCCCATAAAGGAGTTGTAACCGTTCACACACACTGGTTTCATAATTTGACGGAACCCAGTCACATTTTCCTTTGTCCGGATCCGTTTTTGGGTGACTGTGTTGCCATGAATGGTGGACAGCAGAGTGAGACGCTTTGTTTCATGCCAAGCACAAGCCAGCAGTTTATCATGCCGCATGAACACTGGGTCATCTCCCCTTCTCAGAGGCAACTGGGCTGGTTTCAGCCCCCTTGGCATCCCTCTCCTGTTGCAGTTCACTGTCCCGCACATTCCGGTGTCTTTAGCAGCTAACTCATTAGCTAAGGCTGGTGATGTGTAGTAGCTGTCCATGTACACCTCATGCCCTTTCCCAGTGTGCTGGGCAAGCAGCTGACGGCCAATATGGTGTGTTGCCCCTAAATTGTCCTCATCGCTTGTATTTTTGCCATTGTAGATGCACCACTCTAATACATAACCTGAGTTGGCCTCACTCAAGACAAATGCTTTATAGCCATATTTGTCAGGTTTTTTGGGGTTGTACAGTTTCAATGTTGACCTTCCCCTGAATGCAATGGTTATTTCATCCAAGGAAAGTTCCTTGAGTGGACCATACACAGCAGCAAAACGAGGAATGATCAAATCAATTATGGGACCCACTTTGAAGACTCTATCATGACCTGGCTGGCCCTTCTCAATGCGGTCATCATTATTTACAAAGTGAAGGAAAGAAAGAATCTGTTTCTCGCCATCACTTGCCAAAGCCAGGTGTGTAAGTTGGCCAAAAACCTGCCCAGTAGTCCTCAATTTCAGATTTTTCCACAAGCCCCATGCACAAGTGAAGTGACATGAAAACTTTCATTACAGGGACAGTCACATCATACCAGTCATGAAATCTGGAGTTTGGTTCCAAAATTCCCCTTTAAAAGAACTGGTGGGCATATCTGTTTGTTTCATTGGTGATGAGGCTCCAGAATTCATTATTCAGAAAAAGAGAGATGAAATCAGTGGGCTCAGAATTTGTCAGATCGTCTCCACAATAACCAACAGGCTCATCAAAATTTCGGATCCACTTTTGATACTCTTCCTCTTCTCTCAAGAACTGCCAGCCATCATCATCATTATCATCGCTGCCGTGATTTACGGTGCGGCAGTGAACGCCACCTCCGCCGCCATTGGCGGTGTGTTTTTTCCCGCGGCTTCTCCCGCGTCTGCTACGACAACCGCGGTTGTTTTCATCCCCGCTACATTCACCCATATTTGTGGTGTTATGAGCCCCCCTGCCACCTTGACCACGTCCCCTGCGTGGCGTTCGCAGAATGCTTCCACCCCGGCCACGCTGAGGTGAAGCATCCGCTATACCATGTGCTGATTGTGGACTATGGCGCACGGACTCGCCGTCACTACTAACGTCAGTTTCTGCTTCACTGGACAACTGCATGTCTTCCTCCTCGGAATCGGAGTCAGCCAGTACCTGACAAAGTACTTCGTCGATGGTAAACCGGCCTCTCGGCATCGTGAGTAAATGAAAAAACACTCTTTCGCTCTGCTCTCGCTATGCTCAGCACTACTACCACTGCTTTGCCGCCGCGTCTCTGCGCCGGAGGGTGTTTTACAAACTCTTTTTACACTAAAACTTTAAATAGAACCACGCCCACAAATGCTGCTCAGATTACAGGCACACATGTCCGCCATCTCCTGGTGAAAAGTAGTAACAAGATTCGGCACCACATTTATAGATACAGCCTGTTTTATTCAGCAGTGTTGCTTGTTGCAATTTTGTGACTTTGGCGCTTAAAGGGTTAAAGCAATGACAGTATCCCACACTGCCACATACAGAAGTGACCTGTTTTTAGAGATGCTGGAGGAGTGGGCCATTGAACCCAAGTGTGTACTGCTGGTACTACGTGATGATGGTGCCAATGTGGTGAAAGCCATGAAAGTAATGCCAGGCCTCAGCTGTTGTGCCCACACGCTCCAACTGGTCATACAGTATGCCCTTGCATCACAGAGGGTTGTAGGCGATGTCCTTGCCAGGCTGAAGAGGTGTGCCACGCACTTCAACCACTCCATCTGTGCCAAACAGAAGCTTCAAGCAATCCAGAAGCAGGTTGGTGCCCTTGATCATGCCATCCTTCAGGCAACACCAACAAGACCAACACCAACCTTACACATGCTCAAAAGGATGCTGGAGCAGAAACAAGTGCTCACACTGTATGCTGCAGATCATGGACGTATTTCAAGCCTAACTGCTGATGAGTCGGACATGGTGTGCAAACTCATTGAGACCTTGACTCCTATAGAAGACATCACAAAGGAGATGAGCGGAGCAGATAATTCCATCTCATGCATCATACCCATGGTTGCAGTACTACATCGCTACCTGGAGTCACTTGGTGAAAACACAAGGGGAATCCAAACCCTTAGAAAGGAAATGCTGGACAGCTTGAACAGGAGATTTGGGGTCATGGAGGAAACAAGGGAAGTGCTTTTGGCCTACGTATTGGATCCTCGCTACAAGCAACACCCTCTGTCAGTCACAACAATAAATAGGGCCAAAATCTGGCTCCAGGAAAAGGCAGCAAAACTCCGCAGCAGACAAAGCATCGCAGCAAGCAGCAGCACTGTATCAGCCACCACAGCACTAAGCTGCTCCACAGACACAAGCAGCAGTATGGCATCCAGCAGCATGGCATCCAGCAGCAGGGGGGCATGTCTCGGAGTCAGCGTCTGTTAGACAGCCTGTATGATGACATACTGCTGAGCCAACAGGCAGAACCAGAGGAGCCAGGTGAAGGTCTGCTTGAGGAGCTGGAGTGGTATTGGAAAGAGCCAGTTCTGGATCGGAAAACAGGTTTGTTAAAACAAAGCCCCCCACCCCCCACAGAATGAACAAAATGGATTTTATACGCAGGAAAAGTAATCTTATATTTATTATTATTATTTTGATCTTTATCTTTAGGTGGTGACCCTCTGCAATGGTGGAAGTGCAAAAGTGGTCACTTTTTGCAGCTGTCTCCATTGGCCTGGCGGTTCCTTACTCCTCCTCCCACATCTGTCCCCAGTGAGAGGGTTTTTAGCACAATAGGCAACATATATGACAAGAGAATTGGGTGCAAATGCAGAGAAGCTATGCTACCTGTTTTACAACCTGCCACTCACTGACTGGAAGTATTAGTAGACACTGAGTGACAGCATGTTGTTTATTTAGATTTGTTTACGATATTTATTTTAATTTATTTATTGAAAATTCTGCTACATTATTTATTTTATTTTTGTGTGCCAATCTGCTGTCTGTGTCATCACACTGCCACTTTTTCTCAGCTTGACTGAACAAGTTAAAATGTTAAAAGTCTTGAATAAAGACATTGGTTTAAGAAAGCATCTGTCTGTACTGCTGTCACTGTGACTGTACTATTGCATAATCATATCGGTGCAAAATCTATGCACAATCCAAGGCCTGTTTTCATTCCAGCTCAAAAACTGACGATATCAGTTGCATATCCGCTATCGGTGATTGCACCCCCTCTAATATCAGCTATCGTTATCGGGCCAAAAAATCCCTATCAGTTGGACACTACAAAATACAACAAACACATACAAAAACACAACAAAATGAAGCAAAGGTTGAGTAAAAACTCAGAGCTACCAGACTTTGCTGCTCCCAGCTGAAGCGCATGTTCTGGAAAATTCTACGATTTATTAAACGATAATGGTGAACCATGGAAAAGAGAGTATATTGTGAAAAAATGGTGTCACTCCAATGGCGGTTTTGGGTTGATGGGGGTGTTTCGCTCAAGCACAATAAAATCCAATGATCGGTTAGTCCAATGGTAAAGATCGGGAGCCTGATCTAATGGAGCACTGTTTAGAGTGAAGGTTTTAAAGTTAAAACAGTTAAAAGGTATTTTCCAGGAGCTGAGGTGACAGAGGTCTGTTATACACTGATGTCCTCCTTTTTTGCTTGTTGGTCCTCCTTTTTCTTTTTGGGGGGTGGATGAACTGTCCATCTCTCTTGTGATACGGGTTTTATGAGTTAGTTGTAGGGATGCACCGATGCATCGGCTGAACATTGTTATCGGCCGATGTTTGCCTCGTTAACTGCCATCGGCCATCGGTAAATAAATATGACATTCACTGATGGCAGTGGCTGATGACTGTATGTTGATTTTCGCGTCGCATGAATTTTTTTTTTTTTTTTTTTTTTTTTTTTTTTTGGAGATGTAACTCTGCCGAGGTGGAAGAGGTCGCCCGCACAAAGAAGATGGCGGTCGTATGGCAATACTTTACAGTCTCGGAGAAAGATCCGCGTTATGCAGTTTGCAATATATGTTCCATTGATATCTCAAGAGGGGGAACTGTAAAAAAGTCATTGAACACAGCAAATCTCATTGGACATTTGAAAAACAGGCACGAGGCGGTGTACAGGGATTACGTGCAAGCTGACCAGAAAAGGAAAAATGAAGCCGCCAAAAAAGCGCAAACAGGCACCGGTAAGACTCAGACGTTAATTGACAAGGCGTTTGAGAAAGCCAAACAGCTGCCGACAGACAGCGCTAAAGCAAAACAAATAACCATAAGGTTGTTTTGTTTAATGAATTTGTCTGATTTAATTTGTGCTCATTCAAGGATAGTATGATGAAGAGCTGCAAAACTTTTAAAATAGTTCTGTAAAGTTTCCGTGGCACAAAAGAGGGACTAAATAACAAAAAAAAAAAACATCGGCATCGGCCAAGTTGTTATTTTAAACATCGTTATCGGTATCGGCCCAGAATTTCACAATCGGTGCATCCCTAGTTAGTTGGGTTAGTTGGGTTTTAGAAGATGTTCCTCAATATATTTGCCCAGTTGAAATTTCTAGCCATGGTGAATTGATGTCATTTGTCCAGTGACAAATGTCCAGTAGTTGTTTTCATTTTTGTCTTTTCTGTGTGTGATCATACTTTAACTTTCATGACCAGGGGTGTTATTGATTTCAGTGAAGAATGCCAGTGTTTGGTTGATGAGTAATGGGTTGTTGAAATGCCATGTGGAGCAAGGTTGGGATTGATGTTCTGCTAAGAGGTAATGCTTGCTGGAGCATGATCGGAGGTAATGATGCAATGGCTAAATCACTTATTTGAGTGTGAGTGATAGAATTGTTGGCCAAAAGGGAATCTTAATTATGGAAAGGATGAATACTAGGAGTGATTCATCAGTCTCCAGGTAGTGATCAGTCCATAACTTGATATGTACTGATTAATTGGGGATGATGATTGGTTTGGTCAATTGGTGGATAGGGGTGATCTGTGTTGTATGTGCGTGTTAAAGTCATTGGGACCATAGATATTATAGGATTAGTCTCTTTTCCAGGTGTTCCAATGATGATAATGATTGATGCCTTGTGCATCAGAAAGTATTGAGAGTGTAAGTACAGATATATATATAAACACACACACACACACACACACACACATATTTATATATGTATATATATATATATATGTGTGTGTGTGTGTGTGTGTGTGTGTTTGTGTGTGTGTGTGTATGTGTATATATATATATATTTACAGTATATGCTGCGGATGTTGATTGTAGTTTCAGTTAAGTATAGTGTTAGCAGGTTGTGTAATGTCAGTCGACAGTTATGCAGTTAATTCAGACTCATTTAGTCCTGTGATCCTTAAGTTTACTATTTTCAATAAAATGAAGGAGTCATGAATTGTCATTGACTGTAGTATGTTGCTGTAATGTAAAACCCTGACAACCAATTGGAGTGCAGATATCAGCAAGTGGAGTTTCTCAACTGTTCTCACCAGACCAGAAAAATACTTATACACAGATAATGGCTGTTTGGTGATGTCTCATTGACGGAGGTGAGGACAGGGGTGTTATGGGTAATAAATCAGCCAAAGCCTCTAATTGGCTGCTTGTAGACCTCAGCGGCTCCCCGTTTGGTCAGTTATAAATCCTACCTGTCAACAAGTCCCGCCTCCAAGAGAGAAACTACTGGGACTGTTAAATCAATATACACACACATGCATGCACGCAGGCACATGCACACATGATACATGTGAAAATCTGGTGTCTCCTCACAGGTGTGTGTTGTTAAGGTAGGACGGGTGGGTACTAAGGGCCAGTCAAACTGTCACCACTCATCTGTCATGTGTCCAATTCACCTCCACACACACACACACACACACACACACACACACACACACATTTGTGCACTGTACATGAATCATTGTGGCTGCAGAAACATCACTGTGCACCCACATAAACACACACACACTACACACACTTACCCCTCACACAGGTCTGTAGGTGTTAATGAGCGATGCAGAGCTGACATGGTGAAAACGGCAGCGGTGGTGTAAACACGGACACATCCCCGCCACTCGCCCAGCGTCAACAGCTGTCATCGTACTAATTTACATTCAGTAAACACAGCAGCCGCCATATTAGAAGCTGTTGTCTGCTCTGAGAATAGCTGCCTGTGTTTGTCTTCATGGCAGGTGAGCTGAGCGAGATGTTTTCAACCCGAAGACCAACAGGGACCACAAGAGTCCAGACCTGAATCAGGTTGGGCTTTAAATCTTAAAGTGCATCATCAGTGTGGTGTTTTTTCTGCAGTTCCCAGCCTGTTGCTGTGTCTGTCTGTGGCTCTCAGTCTTTAAAATGCTCATAGGGTGTTACACAAGATGTTGAATGGTTCATGGGACCTTATGTTCCTCATGTACCCCCGAGTAAGGCAGCAAACTCTGAATGAGGCAGGAGAAACCTTCATGAAGTGAAAGTGAGAAATTAACTTTAAACAAAGCTGCCGAGTGAGTGTGTGTGTGTGTGTGTGTGTGTGTTGAGGAGAAGTGGATGTATGTGCGGTGAGTCAGCCCGGGGAGTGCTGAAGTGTGTTGAAGGGTCTTACATAAACATGCAGGTGGTAACATTTGTTTACATAATGTTTGTTGAATATGGAAGCCTTTCTTCTATATGTCCCGCTCTCAGACGAGTGTGTTGTTGTCATGCGGCGCAGTCGTGTTTGTGAAGGCGTTGGAGAAGCTCGCCGCGGCTCTTGTTGTGATTACACCGAGTGTCGGGTCATTATGTGTGAGCCTCTCACAGATGAACTGTTGAAACAGGAGGGTCAGCTTTGTTTGGTGTCAGCACTGGCACATGACAAAAACACCTGAAAGACACAAACTAACTGAAAAATCGAGGTTGGAAACTTTGGGAATTGATTCTCTGCGAAAAATCCAATGAGTGATGAAGCAGAGAGGGAAACAGGAAGTTAGAAAACTTCTCTCTGGTCTCTTCACAGTTCCTCCTTACTCTAATACTTGCAGGCAGGGTGCTAAAATTAGTTAATAAAAGTTAATAAAAACACATTAATATTATTTTTTGTCTTCCTTGAATGAGTGAAATCAGGCGTAAGGGCTCCACCTACAGGCGGCTCCATGGCACCACCCTCCAGCGGTGACAGCAGCCTCTCCTCTGCAGCATCAGTGAAGACGGCGCAATTTGGGCTCAGGTGTTTACACAGGAAATCAACAGTAGACCTAGACAGAGGTGGTGGTTGGTGCTAACATTAACCCCTTAACTGCCAGGGTGTTACGGTGTTAATTAGAAGCGACACGACCCACAGGCCAGTGGGTGTTCAGGGGTTAAAATCAGCATACTGCAGGAAACCTGTTCATTTCACCTGATTCTAATTTCAAGTCCAGCCAATGCTACCAAACAGCACAACAACCAAATATATGGATGAAGAGCAACTTAATATTTCAAAATAAAATACATAGAGTCACACATCACAGGACTGACTGGTGTTCTTAATAAACTGGACACTCAAGTTAAGACTTCATTTTCTCATATTTTCTCATTCATCCCCTTCCTAAAGACAGTGCCTCTGGCAGTCTGTGTGTGTGTGTGTGTGTGTGTGTGTGTGTGTGTGAGATCTGGACGAGGCCTTTTGTCTGTGGCGGCTGTCAGTTCCGATGTGTTTCCCAGACCTGAAACAAACCAACAGGTCAGCCAGAGAGAAAAGTGACTCAGCTGTCCCAGTGGACCCATACACTTCCATAACTGGGTTTACACACATTCTCTCTCACACACACACACACACTGCTTTTCCCCTTCTCTCATTCATAACTCTGTGTTTTTCCTCCTAGAAGTTCTCATGAATATTAAAGGAACAGTCCCAACATTTCTGTGAATCCTCTTGGTTCACTGTCACCTACAGTCAAGTGGTGCTGATGATGACCAATGACCCTTGAGTATAAGATGATGCTGATCTGAGGACAGCTAAACCCTGTGAGGAAGCAGAGGAATCAAAAGAGGAAGATGAACACACACTGAGGGTGTCTCTGTTCAAACACTGTGTGTTGAGGAGGTGTGAGCTGCCTGCAGGGTGCTGACAATAGCCACATGTTCTCTTTATTAAGTGAAGGATTAAAGCAAAGCTCTGTTTGTCCTCTCTGGGCACCTGTCATGTAAATACAACTGGAGTAGTTTACATATCTCTTACTTTCACTGCCGCTCTCTGTCTGTCCAATTCATTACTCTTCTCTCTCTCTTCCTCCACTGCTCTTTCTTTCTGCTGTTTCTTCTTTCCATCTCTTGTTCTGTTTTCATCATACTTTTATTATTTTGATTTGTTTAGTTGTGATTTTTCCTTCTTTTTTCAGTGCTTTTCTTTCCTTCGTTCTGTTTTATCTATCTATCTATCTATCTATCTATCTATCTATCTATCTATCTATCTATCTATCTATCTATCTATCTCTCCATCTCTCCATCTCTCTATCTCTCTATCTATCTATCTATCTATCTATCTGACTGTGTGCGTTCTCTTCTCTGAAGTGGAAACCATCTGTTTGTGTTCAGCAGAAGATGGATTGGAGATCACAGAGTGGGACTTTGGCAGTGGCTCTCTCCTTTTTCTGTTTATAATAATAGTCGGTCTCGCAGGACAGCAACCCCCCCACCCCACCCCCACCCCAAACCTCCACCCCTCCCTCATCTGTCCCACCCCACTGAGACAAACAGCAGCCATTACTATTTACTGTTTGAAAGTTCAAAGGTCACGGCTGCTGCTCGCTCCCTGCTTCTCATGTCTCTTTGTTCACATTTTCAGATCCACAGGAACATGCAGTGTTTTTAAACATTAGTATACAATGTTGTTCCATAGCTCAGAGTGAGCTGCTCCACCGTCGCCATCTTGGCAGTGTCTGACTCTGCCCCTAACTCCCAGCAAACCCAAATATGGCCATGGAGGTGATGCATGCAGAGCCAAGAGTTCATACGCTGTACTCACCCACCTGTCACTCAAAGAGGGCCACGCCCTCGGTGATGAGTGAAGTTTTGACACATTTTGATGAAAAAGTTACAGATGTGAACGTTAAAGGACGAAGCTTGAAGTTTTTATTTTGCTCTTTAACCACAGCTCTTGTAAAGGGTCATTTGAGAGTCAGCCATTCCTCCAAGACAATCCATCACAGTCAACATAATCCCAGTTACAAGACTCATGACCAATCATGGGCCAGAATCAGCCCACTGACACTGGCCCAAACACTGCTGTTAACAGGATTTGACTTAGGGGGGTTGGAATGAGTCCCACTGAAGGTCTGAAACAACCAGAGCTGTGGACACAAGATATGTCTGTATGTCAAAGTCATTCAATCTGCTCTAAAGTGTGACACACTGATTTAAGTTTCCTGAACTCAAGGTTTTTCTTTTAGTTACTCTGTTGGGATCTTTTTTTAAAGTTGTTTTTCAGACATTTTTGTCTTTATCAGACAGGACAGTGGAGGTATGACAGGAAACGGCGTGAGAACGGGGGAACGGGCCATGCAGTAAATGATCGCCCTGGACAGGAGCTGAACTGGTGATCACCTGCACAAGGGCCACAGCCTATAAGGGATGTCCTCACAACACCCCTCTGCTGGGATCTCTTATCTCCATGTGGTCTAGCTGTGTGAGCACTCTGAAGACAGTTTGGTTTGTGTAGGCCACAAACTGTAGATAATCCTCAGCCTCAGCCCAGAGGTTTGGAGTGAGCTGCTCCACCATCACCATCTTACCAGCACCCAGAACTACCAGCCAACCCAAAAAGAGAAGGTACACGTAAGATGCCCACACACTGTCACTCAAAGAAGCCATGTCCCCAGTGTTGCAGAACTTTAATCCTAAATGAGTTATGTAAATATGTCATCAGGGAGGAAATCATTGGTAGAGACCTAAACAGTTTTGTGGACGTATTTATTTCTGTGGTGAAGACATGTTGACATGTGAGTCTATGGGATTGACTCACTGTTGGAGGCTCACTCTAGTGGTCAGTTGAGGAACTGCAGGTCTTGGTTCTTCCATGTTGTCTTCATCTTGTAGGTTCTCTCTTGGTGTGGCATTTACCTGTGTATGCATTTGACTGAACATGAACCGCACTCTCTTATTTCACCCTGATGTTTTTCAGCCTGCTCATCCTTACACACATGTTAAATAAATGCATTGATAACCTAACAGATGAGGTGACGTGATGACGTATTGAGCACAAACATTCTGGGTCAGCCTGCGCCGACCTATTGTGCAGTTGAAAGAGATTCTTCAGTGAAATTGTGGAGTCTGGAAGCTGAGTGCGGTGCTTGATTCATGAGGTCTGATTACAGTCAGATAACATGACATGACAATAAAGTAAAAAGATTAAGCTTTAGCTCAGTCTGAATCACCGTCCTGCAAAGGTTTTAATTTGACAAACACTCACACTAACGGTTTTTGAATGAGCTAGTGTCCTCTCCTCCTTCACAGAGCAGAACTCCTTTGGAAACAAACAGAGGTTTTTGTTTCCATCCTCTGCAGGAATCCCCCCAAACAACAAGAGCTGGAAACTTTCTGCAGCTGGAAACTTTCCCACCAGGAAACAACAAAATAGAGCTCTGCAGAGACCATCACATCATGTGTGTGTCTGTGTGTGTGTGTGTGTGTGTGTGTGCTGCATGCAATAGCTACTCTGCATACTTGCAGCAGTTTGTGTTTGGAACACAGGGGTCAGACGGGACGTTTCACCTCACTTCACCCGTCTGCGAGTTAAAATTTGATCTTATAAAAAAAAAAAAACAGAGGAAAAATAAAAGCAGCAGTAAGTCCTGATGACATCATCAGGTTGCATGACATCACGGCAATAGGTCAGCTGACACCCTCAAGGATTACCCAGCTGATTCTCACCAGATGTGTCCAATTTGATTCACGCTGATTTCTGTTTGGACCTAAAAGGTGGAGTAAGTGTTTCTAATCCATTACATTTTTGTCAGATTTCAGTGAATATCTTCTCATGGTCTACTCAGGCCGTGTGTGTGTGGCCCATTCGTGCTTGTGCAAAGTTCAAGTGTGAGATGGTAAATCAGGTTCATGCTACCAGACAATTTAAAGATAACCAGGGGGAGAAGAACAGACAGAGACAGCAGACAAAAGGCCGATGGTGATGTAAAGGCCAGTGCTCAGAGCTTATGGTGTTGTACACTCCACAACATAAGTACTCGGTCAAAAGCTGAGGAGCAGCCAATAAGGAGAAAGCCAGTTGTCAATATAAGGCCTTTACAATGAGACCAACCAGAACCTTCTATGGCACAAAGAGGGGACCAGGAAAAGTGAAAAAAATGTAATGAATGTTGTAGTGGTCCAGCAGTCCATGCAGTCCGACTGTTGGAGAGACCTTAGACAGTTGAAAGGTATGCACAGATGTGGAGTTGACTCTGTTTCTACTTAACAGGTAACCAGTGTCACATTTGTGTGTCTGGTTCCTTGCCTGGAGACATTCACATGTTCCAGTCCAAAATATGTTGTTGGACGGAGAGGTGCTAGGAGAGGACAGCAAAGGTTCAGACGGAAAGGAAGGGCAGAGGAAAACAGAGGAGCAGAGGAAAGGAGGAGTGAGGAGGAGGAGGAGTGGAGCATGAAGGTGTAATATTTGTGGTCCAGGAGGAGACTGGACTGTGGGAAGAGAGAGGGAGGAGGCCCTGCACAGTGAGGACCTCAGAGACACTGCAGTCTAGACACACTTAATACCAGGGATAAACACACACACACACACACACATACTCATATACATGAGTGTTGAAACTTTATGATTAGTGGAAAGATGTTTGTGAAAATATATAGTGTTGAAACTGGCGGCCATGTTGTGTTTTAGAGCCTCTGTCAGAAGTATTTAAACTTTAATTTGTCATCTGCTGCTGCTCTGATCCACAACACCTCAGTCATCACATGGTAACCAGAGAGAACTGTGCGTTCCTGAACACATCATGTATGTGTTTACATGAGCCATACTTCAGACCAACAGTTTAACCTCCACTCTGTTAACCTGCAGCCTGTGCTGCTGATGCGTCCGCCTCTGAATCCACCCAGTGGTGCCATGACAACCTCCTCAAGGAGAACTGGGACCAGCTCAATGACCTCTAGCCCCCCTTAGAGGGCACTTGAACCTCCTCAAGGATTATTGCAACTTCTTCCAAACCTGACCCACTACAAAGACCTCAGGACCCCCTTCAAATACCACCACAGCCTCCTCAAGTGTCTGGACCATCCTCAAGGACTTCCACTGGTTCACTTCACCAGTGATGCCTCTGTGGTTTGGGCTTATGGAAGAGAATCACTGTATTAATGCTGAAAACCTAGAGGGAACCTGAAGGTATCCCACTGACCACAGATGTTGCCTCATGGTACAAGCCTGTGGTCTGTTGACCTGCAGGTAATGTGAGGCTAGAGTAGATGATATGTTACCTAGCAACAAATTAACCAGCTGGGACATTGCTTCACCTGCATTACACTGACATTAGATAACAACTCTTCCAGCTCTTACTGTGAGCTGCTGTAGCCCAGTGTGAGCAAGAGTGCTTTCAAACTTCACATGCAGGCTATTGTCTCTGTCGGCTCCTGGCTCATTTACAGGGTCGTCCAGACAAGAGCCCAGACCATAGCAGAGGACGCCAAGTCTGCTGGACTCCCGTACTTGGAAGTTCTGGGAGTTCAACCTTCACGAGTTCACGAACTCAGAAGTCCAGACCCCTGAGGACAGGAGGACTTTCTGCAAACGGAACAGCAAAGTACTTCCTGGTATCAGCAGCTCAGCTCAGCTAAACTAGAAAATTATTATTAAGTTATGATTTATCATTGAGTTTTTATTTATTGCTTATTATTTCTGCTCAAGTGAATTTTGCCAAGGGGAAAAATAAAGTACCTACACACCCGCCTATCCATCCGTCTATCTAACTGTGTTTTCTCTTTGAAGTGGAAACCATCTGCTGGCTTTCATCGTCTCAGAGTAACCTGCAACAACAAATAGTATTACATTTCAAATTTCATCTTTTATTATATTCTAAGACACCAAAAACACAGAGCCTTCACCGGTACATTTCCAAAAGGCTGCAGACAAACACTGTTTCTACTGCGGTGGTCACTGAGCGGCTGGTCATCTAAGGAGCTGGGAAAACACGATTTTAACATTTGAGTCACTCTGCAGCTCTTAAGAAGCAGATAAGAAACTAAGAGAGAGAGAGACAGAAAGATTAGACACAAACAGAAGCACTGAAGCCTGACTTCACTTTTCACATAAAAACAAAAGTGCAGCTCAGTGTTTAGTCTCCCGCTCGCCTCTTTTCTTTTCTCTCCGGCAGAGCAGACAAAGAGATTCTGGGAGGGAAACAACCAAACCGAGCTGATCTGGAAATTCCTGCACTGGATTGTTTTTTAGCTTTAACCAGAGATGACTCACGGTGGGTAATGACTGCACGCTCTGCTGTGGATTACACACACACACACACACACACTCTCTCATATACACTCACACAGTTAAGGCAGAACAGGCAAAATATTGCATGCAAACATCAGAACACACCCCAAAACATACACATAATTAAAGCACAGTCAGGACATACAGAACGCAAACAGACAGATTCATGTACACACACGTGCATCGAGGAAAAAGGCTGCTGGGAGACTAAAGGAATGACTGCAGAACCAGTCACAAAAGACACGTCATTTAAAAAGAAAAAGGAAAACATATTTGGAAATTCACTTAAAAGCAACCCTCTTGAATCCACACACACACACACACACACACTTTATTCAGCTGGTTTTTATTTCAAACCCAATGACAACACACTCCAGTCTCATGCGAATTAAACGCTTTTATTCTAATAGGTAATAGGTCACAGCCACTCCCCGTCATCTCCAACATGTTTTCACATAAAGTCTTTACATGCTGTGTTTGTACACATGCTGTGTTTGTACACAGTTGCCATGTCCATGGTCTTGTGGAGGTTTGGATGGTAGAGTAGGTTGACAGTTTGATTCCTGGCCTGAAAGATAAAGAAATCATCTTCGGTCCGATCCGTCCATCCATGTCCTACAGCTGGTCCTGGTACTCCAGACGTCCCTCTCCATAGCACTGTTTTCCAGCTCTCTCTCAACTGTTCTGCCTTGCCAACACTTAAAATCATTTTCTATCTGAACATTGTGAAGCAGTCGATGTAACACTCTATTTTTGTACTTTTGTTAAGAAAAACACCACTAGAAAACACCAATTGGAGCCCCAACAACTGAACTACCACAACTGTGAAGCTGCTACCAAACTGGAGGGCCAACATGAAGTCAGGAGACCAAAATAAGTTTTGACTGTGTCTGAAATCACTCACTACCCACTTTATAGTGGACTGTAGTCCACTGTGTCATGGGTTCATGATCGCAATCAACATTCATCTGGAATGTTTTAATTATATGACAGTAACAGCGAAATTAACTGTGTGGTGGAGTAGTGTCTGAAATATTTTTTCATTTTACCAATGAGCTCACTGTACACTGATCAGGCCTAACATTCTGAGCACTGACAGGTGAAGTGAATAACACCTTTTAGTGGGTGGGATATATTAGGCAGCAAGTGAACAGTTTGTCCTCAGTTGATGTGTTGATGTGTTAGAAGCAGGAAAAATGGGCAGTGTAAGGATTTGATTCAGTTTGAGCAGGACGACTGGGTCAGAGCATCTGAAAAGCTGCAGCTCTTGTGGGCTGTTCCTGGTCTGCAGTGGTCAGGATCTATCAAAAGTGGTCCAAGGAAGGAACAGTGGCGAACTGGCCACAGGCTCATTGATACACGTGGGGAGAGAAGGCTGGTCTGTGTGGTCCCATCCAACAGACCAGCTACTGTTGCTCAACCTGCTGCAGAAGTTCATGCTGCTTCTGATAGAAAGGTGTTAGATACACAGTGCAGCACTGTTTGTTGTGTATTTGGCAGCAAAAGAGACCAACACTATATTAGGCAGGTGGTCATGATGTTATGATCCTGATCGGTGTATAGTAATCTATATATAGAATTCCCTATATCATGAGTAAGGACTAGTGAATGAGTGAGTGATTTTGGACACAGCTAATCTCTGTAGAGTCTTCTGGGTCTACACCAAAGCCTCCTTCTAGGTGGACCTGGCCAGGAACCACTGATAGAAGGTGACTGAACCACATGCCTGAACCAGTCCACCCTTCAACTCTACTCTAAACTCACTTGTCACTTGTCTCGAGGATCAGATATCTCAGTCACTGCCCAGAGCTGATGAGCAGAGGTGAGGGCTGGAATGAAGATCAACTGTAAACAGCAGGAATTAACAAGTTTACAGCCTGGAACGCAAACAGTTTCAGCCTCTATTTATAAGTCATACCAGCTACATAAACAGTGATGACTCTTTATGAAATATAAGCAAGTTATATAAAGGCTAAAAGTTATGTAAAGCCGAGGTCATGGGCTTTTGGAGTGACAGGTGGACAAGAGGGAAATTACTCTCATCATGCTGTAGCTCAGAAGGAACAGTGGGTCGTCTACCAACCCAGAGGTCGGTGGCTTGATCCCAGGCTGCATGAACAAAATACTGATGTGTGAATGGGTGAATGTGACTTGTCGTGCTGTTCACAAGGAATGTGCTTTATAAATGCAGTGGATTTAAAATGCCATTTAAAAAACAGCATGCAGCAAAGTGTCAGCTCCACCCACTGCATTAACTGGGAGTTCGGGTGGAGTCAGAAACTGTCAAAATGGTAGCAGTGCAGAAGCCCCCTCTGAACTTCAAACAGTTCTTCAGAAACCTGCAGGTGACGTCACAGGCTTTTTACTGGTAGAGTTTGGCAGAAATACAGAACTTGCAGAAAGTATTGTAAATGTTTATCCAGTGAGTTTGATCTGGACTCATTATATTGTTTCACAGTCTGCAGCTTTTATTGTGCCACAGTAAACACACACATGCAGGGAAGCCAGAGTCATGACACACACACACACACACACACACCTGCAGTCTTTGTACCTGTCCAGCAGATGTACTGCCAACTGATCCAGGGAAAGTTTGGAGCGTTGTTCCAGGGAACACACTGAGCCTGTGAAGAGAACCTGAGCTCTCAGCAGCTGCTGGGCTGACGAAGACATGACACTGATGTATTGTGGGTGTTTTTGTTTTTCTGTTTCAGCTCCATTTTCTCACATTTTCCCTCTCATTCATCAGGTGAGGTTTACACTCTTAGTTACACTCAAAACATTTCCCACATTTTGCTTTGCATTGAAGTTGCCTGGCACAGATGCACTGTAGGTCCATGAGTAAATAATTAACCATTATCCATTACATGAATAATGTGGAGGATGGAGCTAGACTGAAAACAGCTCGGAAACTGCTTTGTGTGTATTTTTGTATTAAAGAATTCCAGTTGCTTTTAACTATTGTGGTTTTGCAGTTCGTTTCCTGTTTGGTTCAGTCTCAGCGTTTGAAGAATAAAAGCTGTAAACAGCCTCTGTCCTCTACCTGCAGTCTGAGAGCAGCTGGTGAACACAGTGGAGCATTTAGCAGCTAAAGAGCCAGATGTTTCCCTCAGGAGCTGGTCGAGACCAAACACAGCTAAAAGTGTTTTATTTTATGATACGGCCTGAGATTTACTAAGGTAGTAATAGATATTAACTGGTTTCTTTTACCCGCCCTTTTCTGCCCTTTGTGAGCAAATAAAATCAGAATGCAACTTAAACACAATGTTAAAGTTTAAGAGAGAATGAAAACTTGAAATCACAAACACACACCTGGCATTCTCTGTCTGCTGTAACAAAGCTACAGGTAGCAGCACGTCTCTACTCTTCCATATTATAATTCATCTTTACTTTAGCAGCCACCCACATGTTACATCATGACTGTGTGTGTCTGTTTGTGCGTGTGTGTGGTGTTGCATCACCAGGATTCCCCTGAGGAACAAACTCTTGCCAGTCTACATCAGCCAGGGTGTGACACAGAAATACACACACCACACACACACACACCATGACTAAGAGCAGTCATCTGGAGGGGCGATGAGAGCACGATGCAGCTGATAAGCAGCTGTATCATCAGCCATTTTGACCTGTGTCATCGCCCTGTGGCTGGTCTGAGGTCAGAGGTCAAACAGAGCAAACCTTATGTACGTATGTATATGTTCCTTGTTTTTGTTATTCAGAGCTTTCATAGACAAGTCTGCAAAGGCCGAACCAAACTGGACGCTCTGGCCTACGCAGAATTTTCAGTTGCTCCATTGTGTCACGAAATGCACCTCCTATCACCGAGCAACCTTGACAACATAAACTTTTTCACAAAACTTGAGTTTTCAAGGCCTTTGGTTTGAACAGTTGTACTGTTAGCTATTGTACTGACATCCAGTCGGCAGCCTCTTTGTACGTGTTGTTTGCTGACATGTTATTTTCATTACATGCAAAGGATGAGTCTTGGGATTGGTTGGTTCACGAAGGATCCACCTGATGATTTGTTGTCCAGGATGTATTTGAAAGAGCCTTTGAATATATAATAGACTGGGATAGACTAAATACTCAGCTGTGGCCCCATCATTCTTCAGTCAGTATGGAGGATCCGTCTCACATGAGTCACCCAAGACCTCCGACCAAAACCACCGTATAGATCAAGGGTACTGAGTTAAAATTCAAAGAGGACCAGTCAGACAAACTGTCTAAATAAACCAGGGCTTGGTTCCGGACCTTTACTGCGGTCAGCCTGTTGTGTCTAGTTTGTCACTCTATTGTGACACAAGGCTGTGTTTTAGAGAATGCTGTAGAGAACAAACCTTTTTAATATTAACGGACCAGGGTTTTCTCCTGGAGGCCGAGGGAAACAGCCATTCCCCTGTTTGTGGCTGTAGTGCTGATTTTAATTAAAAGCCCTAGAATTGGGGTGTTCTGGTGGGTGAATGGGGAGACAATGTCCCATATGAGCTCTGGCCCTTATACGGGAGATTGCTGGTTCAACTCCCAACTTCTGACTGTGATGATGACTACCTGCGTGTCTCTCCCTGTCCTGTTCCTGTCATACCTCCACTGTCCGATCCAAATTACTTCTGCCACTGACCCAACATCACTGGTGCTGAACTGATGCAGCTTTAGCTAAAATTGACATTAAGGAAGAATCCAAAGCATCTGTGTTTGTAAAGCTCTGAAAACAGAGTCATGAGTCTGGTAGCTGTTGCTGCTGTTACCGTGGCGACTAACGTAAAACTTTGAACGTCTCCTGGTTCAATTTGTGGATGAATGAATGTGACTTATTCATTATGGAATCAGCAGTGTGCATTAAGTGGCTGCTTATGTCACGTGGAGAGGTTGAATAAGTGTGTGTGTGTGTGTGTGTGTGTGTGTGTGTGTAGGAGAGAGATAGAAAGAGGGAGAACATAGACTATACATAGAGTCAATAATTTTCCCCACACTGCTGCTGGTTCAGTTTAGGTACAGAAACCACTCAGTTATGTCTGAGATTATAGTTTTTAAGGTTAGAAGGCCTTTGTCCTTTGTCATCATGGTCACAATAATAAACACTTGGTTAAAGTTACAGTGTGTTTTTGTCAACCAGTCCATCCATCCACCCTCCATGACAGCATCACTTGACCATCCCCCTGTGCTGCTCTTGTAATTACTACAGCCACTAGAGGGCACCGTCACTTGAGTGTCAACATGTTGAGGGGCTTTTCCTGAAAAGGCTGATGCCATCTTATCTGTAGCAAGTCTAAAACATGGGCGCACAGTGAACACCGTCAATTTGAACCAACATTTGCACGAGTCTCCGAGTTGCTCTCCCTTTGTCTCTCAGATGTTGTGCGCTCCCGTCGCAGCCTGTGAATATGAGTTTCACAGAGGTCAGTCAGTTTGTAGCAGAGTGGTATCACTCTCCATCAAAGTGCCAGAATGAGCGATGAGCAGGTGAGTGAGGCAAAAACACTCCATCACTGAATCACTGAGCATTGAATACACAAGTTTGAGTGTGATCTGCTTCAGTTTGACTGGAACAAACATCACAACACAGACACACACATGTACATTTACTTTCTCTGACTTTCTCAGGGTGATTCAGACAATTACTCATGGCTCACACGTGTGTGTCTATGCGTGTGTGTTACCAGGTCATACTGTTTGTCTGGCCGTCTGTGTGTTTGAGCGCGATGATGCGACGCGTGGGCGGGTCGACATCAGCGTGTGCATGTGTGTGTGCAAGAGTGAGAGGTCACACTGAGCTACTTGGGTAAAGAGACATAGAGATAGAGAGGGAGAGGGAGCACATCACCCGAAATACCCATGTCTGTGTCCGACCCCCCGATCCATCACACCCTGAACACACGCACGTCTAGACAGACCATCTGACAATGCACATGTATACTGTATACAGCAAAACACACACACACACGGATACACAAGCATACACACACACACAAAAACACAAATACACACACACACACACACACACACACACACACACACACAGATGGCCAGATGGAGCATGTGGTCTCTGCAAAAAACACCTAAAAATATTGGAGATCACATGAAAACTATCATCACAGAGCAACAAACACGAGACACAAGATGGGTAGATTAGATTACCTCCCTTTAATTAAGGTGCTGGTGTAATTTCCATTTTGGGGGTGGGGGCTGGGTGCATGTGTGGGGGGCATTAAAGTCTCTCCGAACATTAGCTTTCTCTCCAGCTGGTGTAGTCCACATGAGGCCATTCAAAGCACTGAACCTCAGCAGCAGTTTGCAGCCCTGGGTCTCGTCTCAGGCTACACACAGGCTGCATGACCTTTAAGGTTACTTTGCTATATTCCTCCAGTGATCCAGGGTAGGAGAGCCTCTTCACAGTAGCCGGGGGGCCAACACCAACAAATGAAGTCAAGTACAGGAATCAGAGTCATGTGACACTCAGCGCTCTGCTCAGAACAACTTGCCTATTTGAACAAATATAGTGTTTTCATTATTCCTGATCCAATATTAAGCCACAGAGGGTTGGGAAATGGCATGTATTTCAATCATTTCCTGTATCTGTGTCATGTGGGTTTGTCCACCACTCACCCCCTCAGTGGACCAGCTGCTGGTCTGAGTCTGGAAGAGCAAAATCAATTTTTCACAAACCACAGATTGTTGCTACTGTCTTTCTTGCTTCCTTTTGTTGTTTTTTGGACAAACCCCGGGGAGCTTTATTGTTTCAGCTTTAGATGAACAGCATCCTCTTTCTTTTTCACTTATGTCCCCACTTATACTTACTCTTTATTTATATTTCCTCACATCCACTTTTGCACTTCAACACCCAGTAGGACAGTTCATTTTACGAGTGGTCTTAGTAACCAATCAGCAGTCAGCATAATTTTAAAATCTTCGCTACTTTCTGACATCATAATGTCATTATTTTAGTCTCTATTTCAGCAACAGCTCCAGTGAGACCTTGCACACAGATCTCTAATCTGTGTCAGCCACTTTCCAACATCAGAAGTTGAGGGACTTACCGTATGTGAAAATACAGCATCAAATGAATATATTTCTTTGTTTAATGATGTTACACTAATTGGCATTGAACTGTTTTTGCTGTTTTGCTGTTGCACTAGTATACAGGGTTACAGATACAGATTCAGATATTCAACTAACTGATTAAAACAATCAGGTCAAATATCATACTTTTTTGTATTATGAGATTATTGATTTTAACTAGCAGTTATGACCACACCCACTTCAGAGACAGGAAGTGTACGCCTGTCCAAAAGCTGAACCAGTGAAACATCTGACACCCCTCTGATGATTATTACATTACAGTGGATCTATGTAGACAACAGGTGAACATGAAGAACATTCTGAGGACTTGCACTAAGCTAACCAGCTGCTCCTAATGCATGTAAATCTCAAGTTGTCAACCTGATTGGACGTTACTCACCTGTCCTCTTCAAAATGAAAGCCCAGTCGAGTCAAACGTCAGCTCCAACCTGCAGAACATTAAACTCCGCTCAGTCACATTCCTCTCGTTCTGTGCATTCCTCTGCAGGTTAACAGATCCCAGACCAGCCTGGACATGTGGGAGCTGAGGACATGATTTATTACATTTACAATCTGACATTTGCAGTAGAGGGAGGGGTCGGACAGGAAGGACAGCACTTAATTTTAATGGGGAGAGAAAGGAACAGTGTCAGTGGAAGAGAGCGGGGGAAGTCAGTACATTTCTGCAGTTAAAATGAGCTTTTAATCCCCACATGTTGACTTGCAGGAGCTGCTGCTCCACCACAACCTCCCTGCAGTTTTATAAACCTCACTCTGAAACCTGACACGTGTGACGTGGACTTGAATATTAGATTTTACTTATTTGTTCATTATTATTATTTTATTTCATTTTATATTTTACTACATGATATATATGACAAATGTGACCAGAATATAGCATCTTGTGCAGGTACATGAGTGGAAAGGGTGATTTTCACATCCTGTAGTTCATCAGCGCACTAGAACACATGTTCCTCACACAGCTGTCAGTGTTGATGTGACGATAAAGTTTAAAGCCATGAATCTCTTACCCTTGTCTTCACCTGCCCTCTTCCCTAATCTCTTTATTCTCTCTCTTCTCCTCGGTACTTCCTGTCTGTCTGGGATCGCCGCCGGCCACATGGCCTCATGGGAAATGCAGTGTTCGGTTGTGGCCAATCAAACTAATTGTATCTGACATCTCCTGCTTGAGAGCACCGTGGTCCTCTAACGTGTGTGTGTGTGTGTGTGTGTGAGAGAGAGTGTGTGTTAAACCAGACTTTAAAAGACAAAAGCTGACTCTTTGATAACAGACATTTTTAAGGCCTACAGAGTTCACTCACCATGCAGCGCTCTCTCAGGATCAGGTAAGAATTTCCACTCAAAGTCCACACCTAACACATGTCATTTTGACTAAACAGGTGTTGTGTGGATTTAAGATGTATTAACATGTCTGACTGAAACCAACTTCAAGTTTAAGTTTCATTCAAGACACAAGGTCATTTTGTCAGTATCTTTTGGGGTCAGAGTAATCTGACGTATGGGCCTGAACACCGTCAAACTTCTATATAAAATCAGAAAATTTTAATGCATCAAACTACTGTCTGTTAAATCAGGGCAGAATGGAAGAAGATTAGAAGAGATAATGACAGCTGAACCTGGACTCAGTCCGTGTGTGGGTATGTGTGTGTCTGCTTTACTCATTACTGCAGTCCGAAGTGATGTGTTAACAGGCCATACACAGGAAGTGTCATACTGTCAGGGATACACAAACTTGCTAACAAACACAAACACACACACACACACATACACACAGGATGAACACTGAAGCTATGTTTAATTTTATTAAACATAGCTTTAGTTTAACTTTATACCATTTAAAACCATAAATGTAGGATTCATCAGATGAGGACACACGTTGTATGCATTTCATCACAACAAAATACTCTGGCTTCACTTTAGTACACGTCATTACAATAATGGTGTACCGTAAACAAATGTGCCCATCACTTTGGTGTCCACCATCACTTCATTCCATGCAACATTATGTTTGCCCAACACTGGAGTATACCCCCACCATCACTGTGGTTCCCACCATTACTGTACTGCCCACTGTGGTACTCACCATCACTGCAGCACTCACCATCACTCTGGTTCTCACCATCATAGTAGTGCCCACCATCACTGTGGTTCTCACCATCATAGTAGTGCTCACCATCACTGCAGCACTCACCATCACTGTGGTTCTCACCATCATAGTAGTGCCCACCATCACTGTAGTACTCACCATTACTGTAGTGCCCACTATCACTGTGGTTCTCACCATCATTGTGTTGCCCGCCATCACTGCTCACGATCATTTTAGTGCCCACCATCATTGCAGTGCCCACTGTCACTTTATCATCATCACTTCTGTGCCCACCATTCATCATTTTATTGCAAATATATTAGTGACACCATCACTTTTGCGCCCATCTCTACTTTGGTCCCCCTATCACTTCAGAGCCCCACCATCTTCTCAGTGCCCACCACCAATTTCCTCAGCATCATTTAGTGGCCATCTCTTCTGTGTGGATCCTGTGGTGTCGATCATCAAATAGTGCCCCACCATCACTATCACCCCATGTCTCTCAAAAGTGATTTTGTGGGTAATGTATTTTGTGTCTTCTTCTACTCACTGATGATTGATCTCTGCTGAGGGTGAATATCTGAACACTTTTGTCATTGAGTTACCAGCTGGTTTGATTTATGGTGGGAAGGATTCCCACTTCTTCTCCCCCTCTTCTTCTTCTTCCTCCCTTGTTCCTCATCCAACCATCCTGCAGACATTTTTCAGTGTCCCTCTCCTTTTAAATGTCAGCAATGCAGGGCCATAAAACATCTGCCCAAAACACACACACAGGCATGTGAACACACCAAACACACACACACACTGGCCTCAGCTTGCTAATCCTTATATAAGGCTCTTGGGGTTTGTGGGGTCAAGGTTTTCTTTGAGTCTTTGTAAAAATCAGGTGAAATTTACAATCTTTTTTTGGCTTCCAGACTGAACCTCAGCCCCCCTGAGCGGAGGGGAAGCCCTATATTGTGTGTGCGTCTTAAACTGAATTACTGAGAACCAAATTTAAACAGATTAGTTTTTTTTATTCTTTGGATTTTCCTCCCAATTCTTTTTCAGGCTTTCTCCCATAGACACTTTCAGGTCGGGTTGAATGATATATCGTTATCGTATCTATATCTAGATATGAACATGCAAGATATTAATATCACAAAGGCAAAGATTTTGATGATATAGAGTTTCCCCCACTCGGCCAGAACAGCGTGTAGTGAGGGAGAGAAAGAGAGAAAATGATCAACAAAGAAGGACACCTTAGCTCGTCGGTATGGTAACGGCAACAGGTGACTGTTACTGTGCGTCTGCCCAGCTCTGAGGCAGCTGCAGGCAGCTGTCCCTCACTGAAACGCTTGATGGAATCTCTGATTAAATACACTGACCCGTCTCACTCTCTCTCCCCCTCCCTGTCTCTCTCCTGGTGTCCTTTCACAATAAATGCACAAAAAGCCCGAAAAAACCACTGACTTGTGAGCTGGTGGTGGTGAGATGTTTGGCCATCTGATGAGCATCTGCATACATTTGTTATTATGTTGTCTTATGAAGAGGACTGTGAGACTGTAAATCAAAGCAGAGCTGCAGCAGATCAATCATCGACAGTGATTGATCTGTTCTGTTCAATTTGGTATTATAATGCCGCTTTATTTTTTTTAAGTATGCTCAGTTTTCCCTGAAACCATAGTCATATCGTATCAATATCGAGATATGTGGCATAAATATTGAGATATGAAATTTTGTCCATATCGTTCAGCCCTACTCTCAGGTAGGATTTGGTTACAATTTGTAATCACTTTAATTACCGTCAAAATTTTGAATCAGGCAAAGGCTGAGATAAAAGCCAGTGAGAATTTACTTTGTCTCTATCTCCTTATAAAAGAGCCAGTGATTCACTGTGCTTTTGTTATACTAACACAACTTTTTTGCCAGAGCTCTATCCTGAAGTTATCCAGCATACTTAGAGCTTAATGTGTCCACTTCAACCTCCTGCCCAGTGAAACACACAGGCATTACATCTTAGTCCTTAGAATAAATCCCTATTTTATTTCTATCTTACACTGTAAACTCTTAGATTGTGTTTCCTCATTTTCCACAGTGACTTGTATAATTTAAATAGCATCCATTATTTTGAAATCAAAAACTGTGAAGGTTATCCCACTCACTAATCTTCAGAACAGAAAGAACAAAAAAACATTACATAGAAAAACATCAGCAGTGACATTGTATCAATCCCTCCTGACATAAAAATGAATATGGCTTTTCTCAGCTTCCGTACAAGAGCAAAGTGGTCAATGGATCAATGTTATGGTGAAGACATTCAGTGAGGGATAAAAATGAGGAGGAGCAGCAATGGACAAAGGAAATGAGAGGACTCCAGAGAACAAGAGAAGAATGAGTTCAATCAGTGTTCAGATAAAAGACTGAATGAGTGGGAAGAAGGATGAATGAAAGCATGGATGAGTGAGGGAGGGAGATGATTGGATATGAACTCTGTGACACACTCAAAACGACACACTACAATAGAAGCTCACTAAATCAGACTGGTTTGACATGTCCACACACAGACCCTTCAGCTGACATGGCCTGACTTCCTGCCTCATCACCACGGTGATGATTTTCTCTTCCACCACCCCCCCACCACCCCCGTGATATGATGAGGCAATCACTACCTTCATTGTCATGATCATCTTCACTTGTCCTGATCATATGTGCCGTGACTCTTCAACAACCCTCCACCGCTATGTTTCAGAGTTCACAACTTGAATGGGGACAAAGGGAACACTGTGATCCACTACTCTCTCACAGTACATACACACATTCAGTCAGAAGGGGTGACTGAGTTTGTTTCATGTAGCAGATACACTCCCCCTCGCTC
This sequence comes from Caranx ignobilis, assembly GCA_021432705.1. Classification (NCBI taxonomy): domain Eukaryota; kingdom Metazoa; phylum Chordata; class Actinopteri; order Carangiformes; family Carangidae; genus Caranx; species Caranx ignobilis. The sequence goes on along the minus strand of MU269986.1, from coordinate 2,006,102 downwards.
TCCTATTAAACCTAAATCTGTATGAGCATCAAAACCTAGTTTGATTGTCAAACAAGCCTCTTGTACCTGTGGAAGACCAGATTCTGAAAAACCTCCCAGTTCAACCAATGAACGCCATATTATCAAAAGGCCACTTGAAACATTCACAACTTGACGTTAGACCGTCAAACATCCATTTTAGACAGAATAATTCTCAGTTTAGACCATTAGATGCAGAATAAGACCATTAGAGACCACCTGCTATTTATCTTAGAATAATGATAGGGCTGTCTCAGACCATGAAATGACCACTAGAGAATGTCAGAACTGAATTAATACTATTGTATATCTGCTTTGAATTGATCGACCATGATGCAATGCTCAACATTAACCACAAATGCCCAATATATACCACTGAATCCCAACTTTAGACCTTGAAGATTTAAACCATTGAGCCCATCAAAGACCCATTAAAAACCAGAGCAGTAGGCCTGTTTGTACAGCAGGGTGTAAGGAGCTCAGATATATCTTCCTGTGTCAGGTTATTCAGATCCAGGTCTGTAATTAAAAGCACTTTAGCTGTTGAGTTTTGAATCATTTGGAGTTGTCAGATAGCTTGATTTGTTCTGGCAGCTGAACAAGGCATAACAATAATCACAGCAGGAGGATAAAAGTGTGTGTAATTTTCTCTTTGTTGCTTAAGGACAGATCTGATCTAAGTTTGGAAATGTTTCTCAGTTGTTAAAAACATGTTGAGGCTACCGTCTTTACATGTTGTTCCAAACTGAGGACACGGTCCAGGATCTCCCACAAGATGTAGAGAGATGTTCAGGTCCAGTAATGAAAAGTTCACTGAGCAGCTTAGATGATCAGATCGCTTTTTTATTCCAGATCACACTGTGATGAGCTGGAAAAGTTCAACACTGAAGTGTCATCAGCACATTGATGTGAACACACGTCACAGGAGCAAATGATGTAAATGTGTCTATTTGAGAAAATATGTGTATTGTTCAGGTGAGCAGAAACAGTCCTAATGATCAGAGGCTGATGAGGGAGCGATGCCGTGCGTCATCACCATTACATATTTAAATACTGCTCTGAGGAATTTTTATCCAGATGAAAGGAAGTACACAGTTACACACGCACACGCACACTCAGATATGCTCTTGTTACATGCCATCCTGTCCTGTTCCTATGGTGTCTCACACACACACACACACAGAAGCTGGAAGTTCTTCCAGTTCATTGACAGTAATGACGGCAGGATGTGGACGTCAAGGAGAGGAAAGGTTTTCAGGGAACATTTTTTCACTGAACGTGAGTAATTAACCTTCATCAGAACTCGTTAACCTGAACTCCTCAGTTACTCCACACTGCTGCTGGAGTGCCGCTGTGTCTCCAGCTAATAGCACTACTGCTATTCTAACTGCTGCCGTCTTTCTCCTCTCTCTTCCTACTTTCATTCCTTTCTTCTTCTGTCCTCATGGTGAACATGTCTCTGGTGTTTTCCAGCTCAACATCATTATCCTTGTTAGTTAAATTCTTGAAGTCTATGTTAGTTTCTCATACTACTCCATAGCATTTTAGAGGGAAGTGATGTCCAATTTGCTGCTGGACATTGATCAGACAGCTGGAGATACTATTCAACACTTAAAACTAAACTAAACAAATCACAATCATATAATACACAAAAACAACAAATTGTCATTTCTGGTGGACAGATGTCTGGGAGTTGATCAGCTGTGACCTCTGCAAATGTCTTCAATAAAAAAAACAGGACTTTGACTTACTGGAGGAAACATCCAAACTCAAAAAAGCTTGGGTGTGGCACAGTGGGAGATGTGTCTGCAATGATTGACAGGTGTTTCAGGCCTGTCACATTCCACCACATCTTCCCATCCAGTGTCCAAATATGGATGTTCTGTCACCATGAAATGAAAAACGGCTGCAGAAATTCACAACTGCAAAACAGGCCTTCAGAAAGCTGCAAAGGATGACATCAAGAACATGTGGTCATGTGTGGGGTGAAATAATGCAGTGTGTGTGTGCACGTGTGTGTGTGGGGTGTGTGTGTGTGTGTGGGGGGGGGTTGAACAGTTGGGTTATATAAGTACTCAGGTGTTTATTAATCCAGTGGAAACTGAGAGGCTGAGCAGACAATCAGTGAAGACTCCTGAGGTGCTACATTGTATCTCCCTCTCTCTCTTTCTGAATGTGTGTGTGTGTGTGTGTGTACTGCCCAGTGGAGTCATTTCCTCATGGTGGGAATCATCCTTTATTAAACCTTTTAATCCTATTTTGACGACTCTGCAGAGTAAAACGATAGCAGACCAGGAAATTAAACACACACACGAATGTGTGTGAGTGTGAGAGTGTGTGTGTATGTGTCTGTGTGTCTTTGTGCATGTGTGTATGGACACCTGTTTCTGACTTTCAGAAAATTAAAACAAGAGAAAATCAGTCATCTTCTGATTTGTGATAAATTGTGTTTTCCAACCCAAAGTGCCAACATGTGTGTGTGTGTGTGTGTGCGCGCGCGGGCGTGTGTTTATGTGTGTGTGCGTGTGGCCTTTCAGCAGCAGGATGATGAATGGGATGAATGAACACAGTCTGTTTCGCAGGCTTCTCTCTGTCTCTGATGGTTTTGGGTGTGTTCCTGCAGATATTCCTTGTGCTCAGGTGTGAACTTCAGCCTGATGGTGGCTACAGGGAAGGTCAGGGAGACATCATGTATAAGAACACTGATGCTTTTAGCTCCCAGGGTTGGTTCTCAGCCATAGAAGCTATTCCCATTCAACATCTGCAGACAACCTCTGTCCTCTACCTGCTGGTCCAACATCTGCAGACAACCTCTGTCCTCTACCTGCTGGTCCAACATCTGCGGATAACCTCTGTCCTCTGCCTGTTGGTCCAACAACTGTAGACAACCTCTGTCCTCTGCCTGTTGGTCCAACAACTGTAGACAACCTCTGTCCTCTACCTGCTGGTCCAACATCTGCAGACAACCTCTGTCCTCTACCTGCTGGTCCAACATCTGCGGACAACCTCTGTCCTCTACCTGCTGGTCCAACATCTGTAGACAACCTCTGTCCTCTGCCTTTTGGTCCAACAACTGTAGACAACCTCTGTCCTCTACCTGCTGGTCCAACATCTGCGGACAACCTCTGTCCTCTACCTGCTGGTCCAACATCTGCAGACAACCTCTGTCCTCTACCTGCTGGTCCAACATCTGCGGACAACCTCTGTCCTCTGCCTGTTGGTCCAACAACTGTAGACAACCTCTGTCCTCTACCTTCTGGTCTAACATCTGTAGACAACCTCTGTCCTCTGCCTGCTGGTCCAACATCTGCAGACAACCTCTGTCCTCTACCTGCTGGTCCAACATCTGCGGACAACCTCTGTCCTCTGCCTGTTGGTCCAACAACTGTAGACAACCTCTGTCCTCTACCTTCTGGTCTAACATCTGTAGACAATCTCTGTCCTTTACCTGCTCATCAAACATCTGCAAACAGCCTCTGTCCTCTTCCTGTTTGTCTAACATCTGTTGACAGCAGACAGACTCAGTCAGACCAAATACAGAGCTATGAATGAATGAGATTCATCAGGTGAGACTAACACTACACCTTAGTTATCCTGTTGCTCTGCAGCTGCTGCACGTGGAGTGAAACAGCTGTTTCACTCACATTAGATGCCTCAGAATTAGAAAAATGTCTGATGTCACTGTTTCTGGCAAAACAAACGTTTGTTTGAAGTATTTTTCAGAGCAGTCAGGAGAGCTGATGACATGAAGCTGTGATGTTCTCCAGTCTGACCAGCAGCTGTCAGTCTGTCTGTAACAACAACAGCAAGACACTAACTCTCTCTCTCTCACTCTCTGTCCCCAAGGAGACCCTGAAGGCTACATTTCTCTGGCCTTCAGTTCTTTATCCATCAGCATATCACATGGTCTCAACCTCCATCTGTCTCTGTCTCTTTATCTCTCTTTCTGTCCTCCTGTCTGCCTGTCTCTTTCTCCATATTCATTCCAGATGTTAACTTCAGCACATGGACTTGTTGTCATTGTTCTTCACCTTCACTTTACTCGCCTTTACTTTCCTTGATGCAAAGCCATCAATTAGAACAATTAGTTGTACACAATTATAAACACATACTTTGGTGTCAGTCCTGTTTGGTAGCTGTTACTGCATTAGTATTGTACAAAGATAGGTTTGCTATGTGATTCCCTTGCTTCAGTGAGGAGACCTGTGGTCAAACTGCCCCCCTCCCCTCTCCATGGCGCCTGCTCTGACCCACACGTTGACATGAAGTCACTGATATGATGTGCAAATGAGTGTAGAAAACCATAAGCACAAATGTTATACAATGTATTTTTGTACTCTTTTTCTCGGGAGCGCCCATGCCGCCCCTCAGTACATGACGCCCTGGGCGGCTGCCATGTCACCATTGTCTCTGAAACACAATCACTTGTACTGGTAATGAGGCAATGGGCAGGCAGCAGAACTGTCAGACAGAGGGGGGATAGAATCATTTGACACTTAAAACATGTGCTGCATTTTGCAGTTTTTTACATGCTTTACAAATTCATATTATTATTATATCACTGAAGTTGACATAGATTTACAATTATATGTTGTGTCACGAAGTAATGGAGCGAAAGCAGCAACAGACCAACAAACCTTGGCTAGCCTTGATACACACATACACACACACACACACACACACACACACACACAGACACACACACAGTCACTGTGGCCAGGGTCAGGCTGTAAGTTATCAGTCCTGTTGCGTCTTGCGTGCCACTCTAGAGGACAGAACAGGGCCAGAGGATGTTACTGTCACTGATAGAATGTGTGTGTGTGTGCGCATGCATGTGTGTGTGCATGTATATGCTTTTGCCTCTCAGACCTTGACAGCAGAGACTCTTCTGCGTCATTCCTTGTGTGCACCTCTGAGGACACATCTTTTGTCACTAACTAATCATGGTGTTTTGAGATGTGACATTTCTGCCCTCAGTCCTGAGCTGCAGCTGAGTGGGATTTAGATTCAGTCTGCGTCGCTCAAATGAAAAACTCACCAGCGGTGAGCCTTTCCAGAAATAACCTCCTTGGCTGTTACACATACATATGCAGTATATGCATTACACATGTTTGATATTCACCGTGGGAGAACAAGGTCAGGTACAGATGGGAGAGGAAAGTATTGGATGGGGAGATGATTTAAGGAGCACGGGGAGGCTGGGAGATGAGTTTTCAATTCACAGCAGCAGTTGGGGAGTAAAGGCAATAAATACACAGATATGACAGCAGGAATCCCATGGGCCTACAGGACAGGAAACATGGATGAGTGGACAGGAACCAGCCCATCCAGTCTGGGACCTGCACATGAAACAAAACCATGAACAAACTGCAGGTTCTGCACAGCCTGAAGAATACAACAGTGAAAAAGTGGTGAAATAATCAGCATCACCCCAAAAGACAAACAGCGTCGCGTCCTGATGATTAAAATTCAATGTTTGTCCTGAGGGTGGCGCCAGTGGGAAATCAAGAATGGTTCATCCTCTGGGGAGCATGAATTTAGTGAGCGAGCAGTACTCATTAAAGAGGCTAAAACAAAAGCATCACTACATTTATGCTTTGAAGTGACAGGTCATGTTATTGGACATGGGTTTGTGTGAGATACCTCACTAGAATAGTCTGACTATAGTCAGTGTGTTATGTGCAGTAGATCAGAGTAGAGAAGCTCAGTAAAGAGCTGCTGTGGGTGGAGTCAACACTTTTAACTGCTGAAGTGTTGCTTTATTGTAAATATGTTCACCACTTTATCTGCCATTAAACAGCACTTTCCTTTGAAACTACACTTCCCAACCGATGACCTACTCTATTACTATACAAAAAGGGCGTCTAGGGCACACACTGTACTACAGTGTTAAGCATAGCATGTAGGAAGTAGGGGGTAGGAGAAGAAGTAGGAGAGTTAACTCGCCCACAGCAGCTGATCGCACTGGGATCTGATCTGGATTTACTGAATCAATCTGAATTTTCCTTCCAATACAATCATCTCAGCAAACAAGTTGTGTGACCAGAAGGAAGAACAAAATACAAAGTAAATATAACCTTTTGTAGGAACAAGATACAGATTTCTACACAGTGAATAGATAATGAAGTTATAAAATGATGATGAACTGATGATTTAAGCATTAGGCTCTGAAGGTGGATGGACCTTCAGAACCTTGAAGATCATATAGAATGTCTTTCTTCCTCCTTAAGTCCCGCCTCCTGGCGGGTGAGAGGTGGCAGCTGCTGATTTCAGACTGACGTCTTGTTCAGAACCTGTCCAAACCCCCTCTGTCCTGTCCTGTACCTATGTTGTTGTGAATCAGACTGTTTGCTGTCAGACTGAACCACACTAACCCTGATGATGACTAACACCATCCTCAACCTCCACCCTCTGTGGGCAGGGGTGTATACTGTCTGTGCGCATGGGTATGTTTGTCTTGCTGCTTGTTCCACAGTAATGATGGTGACTAATCTAACGTGCATAACCTTTCAGCAGCGAGGTAGCCGGTCGGGTAATTAGCCAATTAGGACATTATTATCCCTCATGATGCCTCGGCGGTGGAAAGTTTCCCTGTTGGCTCTGCTGTGTGCATCATCATGAACAGAGGAGGAGGAGGAGGAGGAGGACGAGGAGGATGTTATTTTAACAGAAAAGTCTGGCAGTTCTGAAAGTTTCATGTTGGAATGAAAATGACTTCCTACAGAAGTGCACAGATGCTGACTGAACTACAGCGAATGGAAAGCTGTAATTTGGAACCTACAGCAGTTCAAGTTCTCCCTGTGGAGGGTTTCAGGTCCCAGTCAGCTGATCCAACATCACCATTTATGTTAGATAACTTGCTTTTGCTGGCTTTAATTTGTAACAAGGTTTCAGAGTGGATCTGAATTTGGGTCACAGTAACTGCTAGGGATGCACCGATGCACATTTTTTCACTTCCAATCCGATCCTGATACCCGAATTTTAATATCTGCCGATACCGATACCATTCCGATACCAGAGCTCTATTTACTTTAATATTATCAGTGTTTTTGAAACGACTCCAAAAGTGATTCCTGTCGGCTACTTTCATCGTTCTGCCTCACGGCTAAAAAGTCCTGGTGCACTGTAATGTGGTGGTTTTTTAAATGTTTGATTAAGTTCGTTGTATTGTAGGTCGCGACGGTGCTTCCTCCTGTCGGTACAGCGGCTTTACAAACGCTGCACGTAGCAGTCTTGATTTTTGGTGTTTCCAACGTGAAATATTTCCACACCGCGGACATGTTGTGTTTCAAAGTAACCGCGGTGCTGCTCAATGCCCACCTGTCTAGCTGCAAACTGTGGAATGGACTTCCTGAACGGACGTGCGAGCGCTACTCCGCCTCTGAGTGAGACACACCTTCGTTCAGGAAATCCACATTTTGCAGCCTGGTAGCAGAGCAGCCAGCATTTTCAGCAGGCAGCAGGCAGGCAAGCACAGACATGCTCATGGATCCAAAATCTCCGGAGGATGTATCGGAAATTTCCGATCCGTGAATTACGTTGGTATCAGAGCCCGATACCGATACTGGATCAGATCGGGCCCATCCCTAGTAACTGCAGTTCAACAATGATACGATTCAATATGATATGATATGATACATTACAATTCGATGCGATACAATGCAATTCAATACAGTATGATACGATACGATATGATACATTGTAAATTAATACGATACGATATGATATGATACGATTCAATTTGATATTGATGGGAATAACAGCGTTATAAAATAACGCCGTTACTAACGATGCTACTTTTTTCAGTAACGAGGAATCAAAATAGTTACTGTTTCCCCCGTTACAACGTCGTTACTGTTACTGACAATAAAATGCACTGTTACTTGACTCAAGAAGTCCCGTCAGTTTTCAGCCCATCAACTAGTCGGAAAAAAGCTGTTTATGTGGGACTAACCAACTCACGCAATGTTCCTTCACACAGGCAGGCTCTGCGACGCGCTGGATCACTCCGCCTCTTCCACACACCGCTGATCCAAACAGCTGATGGGCAGATTGATTGATACAGTGTGTCGTGGAGCCTGCCTGTGTGGAGGAATACTGAGTTACTTGTTTAGTTCCGGGGGGGGTATTCGCTCACCTGCCTTGACTCACATATGAACTTAAGTGACATCCCATTCTTAATCCATAGAGTTTAATATGACGTCGGTCCACCCTTTGCAGCTATAACAGCTTCAACTCTTCTGTGAAGGCTGTCCACAAGGTTTAGGAGTGTGTTTATGGGAATTTTTGACCATTCTTCCAGAAGCGCACACACTGATGTTGGACGAGAAGGCCTGGCTCTCAGTCTCCGCTCTAATTCATCCCAAAGGTGTTCTATCGGGTTGAGGTCAGGACTCTGTGCAGGCCAGTCAAGTTCATCCACACCAAACTCTCTCATCCATGTCTTTATGGACCTTGCTTTGTGCATTGGTGCACAGTCATGGTGGAAGAGGAAGGGGCCATCTCCAAACTGAGCATTTTATTAAAAAAAAAGTAACGCAATAGTTACTTTTACTGGTAATTAGTTACTTTTATAATGTAGTAACTCTGTTACTTTTGGGGGAAAGTAACTAGTAACTATAACTGATTACTTTTTAAAAGAGTAATGTGCCCAACACTGGATACATTACGATTTGATGCAATATGATACATTACAATACAATACAATATGTAGCATTACTATTCGATACATTGTGATGGGATACGATATTATATAGTTAGTTTGACAATAAATAAATAAAAACAACATTTGAGCATTAATCAGAAAGTCAGTAGTAGAAACAATGGACATAACAGACAGATATAATGATGAGCAGTGGTAAAAACAACATTGTTTCAGTAATTATTTGCAGTCAAAAACAGAAAAGATAAGAAAGTTAAGATAAATAACAGAGTTATTGCATGAGGTTAAGCACTGGATTATAGTTGGGTGATGTTAAACTGGATGGGACACCTAAACCCTGAGTTTTGGGTCTGTCTTGGGGCCTCCTTCCCTGCCAGGAGTCTTGCCAATGTGATAGCAACCCACACTGAATGGTTGCTTTAAACTTTGAGTGGCCTTCAGATGCTCCATCCATCCATCCATCCATTGGTCCAATGGTTACCTGAAAAACACTTGTTAATTTTTTTGTATTGTTTCCTCAGAATGACACAAGTATACTTGGTGACTGATTACTTAGACTGCAGTTACAGAACCACTGCACTGCTGAGTTGCTGCTGAAGCCTCCTGAGAGCAATGGTTGTCAAATGTACATAAAATAACTCTTCCTCATTTTGTTAGAAAGATGAAAAAGTTTGATTTCCTTTCTCATTTACAGTATAACTAAAGGTTACGAAGCTAAACCTGTGACCTGAATGACTGGATGACAGAAACTAACTGAAAACCTCCTCCGTGACCAAAAATTGACTTGTGTGAAAAAGCATTTTGGCTTCGGGAGAATTTTTAGAGCAATTACAACCACTGAATTGACTCAATTGGGTATAATTTAATGTAATTGACAGTATGGAAGTCCTGCAGTCTGCAGGATCTGGTTTTGTATGGTTTGCCAGACAAAAACACCCACAAATGGTCAGGAGGTCTGCTGTACCTGCCCTTTTCCTCACATTAATCTGTTTCCAGAGAATTTCCTCAGAAACACAGAGGAGCAGAGATCTGCAGAAAGCAGCAGGAGCTGCAGCACAAAAAGATAATCAGATAATGAAGAACGCTTTTCACAGATTAAAAGTTAAAAAAGTACAAAATGAAGTTTGTTCGCAACGTGTTGGTTATGTAGGTATCCAAAAATGCATCATCTGTGAGTCATATATATATATATATATATATATAGACACACACACATCATTAATAACATCTACACTGGTCAGGATCATAACATTCTGACCATGATATTGTGTCCCAGTTGAAGCGCATGTTCTGGAATATATATATATATATATATATATATATATTCATTGTATATACTATACACCAATCAGGATCATAACATCATGACCGCCTGCCTAATATAGTGTTGGTCTCTTTTGGTGACAAATACACAACAAACAGTGCTGCACTGTGTATCTAACACCTTTCCATCAGAACCAGCATGAACTTCTGCAGCAGGTTGAGCAACAGTAGCTGGTCTGTTGGATGGGACCACACAGACCAGCCTTCCCTCCTCACATGTATCAATGAGCCTGTGTCCGGTTCACCACTGTTCCTTTCTTGGACCACTTTTGATAGATCCTGACCACTGCAGACCAGGAACAGCCCACAAGAGCTGCAGCTTTTCAGATGCTCTGACCCAGTCGTCCTGCTCAAACTGGATCAAATCCTTACACTGCCCATTTTTCCTGCTTCTAACACATCAACTTTGAGGACAACATGTTCACCTGATGCCTAATATATCCCACCCATCTCACCTGTCAGGGGTCATATTGGTGTATAAACATAAAGATGATCAACTTTGATGAACTGGTTGCAACATGTATCTATCTAGATATGTAAAGTTAATTTAAAATTCTGTTATGTAATTTGTACAAGTACAAATTTTACTATGGGTATTTCATATTATATAATAATAACATAAGACTTATAACGATTTATTTATCTGTATTATATCTGATGATAATACAGTTCTTTATAAAACTGATATGACAATATCACTCTTCATTGAAAGTCCGTGGAATCAAATGATTTGGTTTCCATACCATGGTTGAATAAAATGCTGCAGTAAATAAAAGCAGAGTTTTAAGCCTGCTGTACCTCTGCAGAGAAACATTGTGTCCATGTGACATTCTGGTTGTTTCTCCCACAGTCAGACCCGTGCCACCACCTTGGACAGTCTGACTGTTTGTTGGAGGTTGACGTAAGCAGTTGAATGTTTTCAGCAACTTCCAGGGAATGAGAAGGATGTGCTGCAGCTCTTTGTATCAGCACAGCGAACACACAGCGATACTTTGTATATGCGAGGACTGAAGCTGCAGGTCTGGACTGTGAGGACCTGATGCATAAGCACACACACTCACACACATACACACAGCAGTCCTAGCCCTCCCCTCAACACTTAGAGGTGACCCTCTCATTCCCCTGGGGAAAAACTCCAGCATCAAGTTGCTCTACCAGGGTCGTGTGTGTAAAATTTGAAACGCCGGAGCAAATTTCTAAAAAGACATTATCTGGATAATCTGACCACTTGTTGGGGATCTAAACTTTTTTCTTGCATGAAAAAATATGTAAACTTAATAAAGTGACATATTAACAGCCATACAGCAGTAATTCAACCAGCATTTAGCCATACATGCAGCACATTGATGATGCAATGACGCAGTGATGATTCATGACCAATCACTGTGGTCTGCAGTGTTGCATGTCACCTTTAGTGCCTCTTTACCCGTTTTGGAACCTTGGATGAGGTGGTACCAAAAAAAGATTGTACCAGGTATCAGATTCTAGGTAGTTTTACCTAATGTAAACCCCAAAAGGGTGAGGAGGGACGAGTGGAGCTGGTATACCATGTAGTGGAAACATAGCATTAGTCGGTATTACTGTCCTGTTGCCCAGGAGGACAGGAGCTTGACAGTCTGTCTTAGACTGAGCTTCCACTGCTCTGAGATGAGTGATGATGTTTCAGCAGCATGTGCCAAAGTGTGTGGAAACAAGAGTTGTTAAGAGACAACAGTGGTAAATAAAGGAGCAAATCATACTGATTTATCACCTCAGAGTGAGATCTGCAGCAAGACAGAGAGAGAACATCCTCTCTGGAAGAGGCAAAAGAGAGAGAGGTGATGCTGGTTGGTCGCCCGATCGACTCCAAGTCGACGGTAGTTTCCTCAGTCTCTCTCCCTGCTGCCCTGTCTCCCTTCATTGTCCTCACCAATATAGGTGACAAAGTGCTGAAAGAGAATTTAGTAGTGTGGTATATCCATTTTTTAAACAACCTCAAGATGTTGACAGCAGCATGGGCCTTAAGGCCACAGTGGCCACTGGGCGTAGATTTTTCTGTCAGGGCATCATGGTCAGAGGGAAGGGCCGCTGTGGCCACTGTGAATTTCCTGTTCTTGTTGTGGTGCTATAGAAATGCCCTGTTCTACAAATCATACTCTCCAGACACAGATGAACATAAATCACATCATCGTCACATCTTTATTTATATATTTTTTTTCAGTGAAAATTAAGTGTAAACGATTCCAACTGAAATTCTGACTCATCCCAATCACAATATTTTTTGTCATTTGATATTTAACAGAAATTTGTCACTGCCAGAGGAGCTGAACCACTGACGTCCACGAGAACTGTTGTTTTATCAGTTTGTTAATGAATTACCTGGTGTAAGATCATTGCATAGACTCATGCACCTGATCCAGTATCAGCCAGACAGGTGCCAGTGTCAGAACATCTGTGAAGAACGTCTACAGGGTCATGACTGACCAGCCTCTGCTGCTGCTGCTGCTGCTGGATTCACTGGAGCTCATGATAGCTCAGAGCAGTAAAAGGGATCGAGCTGAGAAATGGGATGAAAGCTGCGAGACGACAGACAGTGAGTGAGGTCACCGCTTCTGAATGAACACGGGCTGATAATAATGCGGTCACGGAGGCGATGTGGACGTTCCTGATGGGAAACAAATGGCAGCAGTTATTCAAAGTGCAGCAGCTCTGACTGAGTCCAGATCACCACCAGAGTCAGACACACACAGGTTTTTTGGACTTACTGTATTTATGTCATCTGTTTGGCATGCTGCTTCCTGTCTCACCGAGGAAGTCAAACATTGAGAAAGATCTTTCCTGTAGTTTGGAGGAGATGGTCTGGACTGTCGGCGGAGCTGCTTATCAATATATGGACTGACGCCTCTGAACAGCTGGGTGTGAACCGGCCTGTATCTGCAGGATATGGAGTCCAGACTGTTTCTGTGTAAATTCTCTAGATTATTAATATTTACCTCTGTGCCTCAAACGTCAAATATTTCTCTCTGCTCTGCAGCTGAGATCAGAGCTGACTGTAGTGAAGCAGTCTAACTGATTAATCATGTGGGAGATTTGGCAGTGAAGGCTTCAGACAGTTCCTGCTTCTAACTGTGCTGAGTCCGTCCAAGCCTGATTGAGTGTGACTCAGTGGAAACACGGATCTCTAAACTATAAACTGAACCCTGCAGGAGATAAGAGCTCCCAGCAGAAGCCTGATTAACATCTCAGCCCGGCGTTCAAACACAGAATGTGTTTTCCATGAAGGACTGTAAATCAGTTTGAGGTTCAGAGGCCTTAGCCTCAGCCTCGGCCAAACCGCCGACCTCAGATACAATCCTCCCGACCTGAGACTGCGTTCTTGCTGCTCCATATGGCTTTCTGTGGTTTAACAGAACCTCGGATTATCCTCATGTACATTTCGTGCCATGACAAAAATAGCTCCGGAGGAAATCCAGCGTCTGCAGACGCTCCTCAGCTGCTGATGAAATGAAGTTTTCAAGGAGGTGACAGAGATCATACAGATGTTATTCCTTCACCTCATTATGATGAAAGCTTGGCTGCAGCACATTGTCTTAACTGAACGCAGTAGTTGTGCCTGTCTCATTAACTGTATTCCTGGAGCCTGACACTTGCTGTCATTATTAAAGTTTTAAACTACAATGCTGAGTTGTTTGAGTGACAGAAATCTGTTAAGATGAGATCTTAATGAGTGAGGAGACACAGTCTTGTAATTCATAACACTGTCACTTTTTTTAGTCTTAGCTAATCAGGTATTTAATGTATCCCCTACAGGACATCCATATGTCCAGCAGCTCATTAGTAGTAGTAATAATAAGATGTGGTTATCTCCACAAAACTGGCATTTCCATCCACTTACATGTGAACACTGTGCTGTAGAACACAGTCAATATTATATCAGCACACAGTTTTATGCCATGCAGCCATTATATTATTATGCTCTCACAGCTTAAAGACAAGTCTGTTTTTAGACTGGACACTGTGTCTGGACACAGGCTGACGTGTCGGTGCTGAGTCATCACAGTCGCATGGTGCAGCTCACCTTTTCAGACCCTTCTCTTTAATTGCTCCTGGTTCCATCCATGTAGGTTTAATATGCACCTGCAGCTAAAGCTGAAATGTAAAAGCCACAGTTCTGTGAATGCAGAGTCACTTTACCTGTTCACACAGTGTTGAAGTGTGGATGGAGCCAGGATGAGTGGCCAAACATGTCTTCACTCCAGGAAATTTAATCAGGATCAGAATGACTGAATGATTTGGAAATCCCCTGTTTTGCCTTCCAGGATCAGGTAATCCAATTTACTGTTGTCCAACATTTTTTTCAAAGCAAATCAATGCATTGCAATACAAATGTTGTATTTGGTAATCCTGAAAAGTCTGTATCTGGATCAGAGACAAAACCAGATTGAACAAAGTCAGTTTGACTTTTATTACGTGAGAATCCACACAGACAGGAGAGACAAGATTTGAGTCTCAGCAGATTTTCAAAGTAATAAAAAGTCAGAAATCTCTCTGCTTGTCTCTGCTCATAAGAACAGGTCTGTATTTTAGAGGAAATTCTTGTTCACTTACCTCCAGAGACGGGAAACTAAATATCAGTCCCATGTGTTCAATACAGAGTTGGATCCAGCTGTTCAGAGGTAATCTGATCAGACTGGATCAAATCTTGAAAAGAAAAGAAAAGTGATTCTGAAATGGAATATCGATCACGTAATCCTGTCTTGGTTTTGATCTGGATCAAACCTTTAATTTATTTGCACTACATGTCACTGTACAGTGCAGTCTGGCCATTGACTATTTTTATTTAACTATTTTTGTATTACTCTTATTATTCCCTAACTTATTGCTCAGTTGCCATTGTACATCTTATGTATGTCAGAGAGCAATGCAAACCCGGAGTCATATTCCTTGTATGTTTGCAACATAGCAATCTGATTCTGACTCTGAGTCTCATTTAATGTGTGCTATACAGAAGTGGCTGGTGGGACTGGGACAGGAGGATCAGTAAACAGTCATAAAGCTTTTGGACATGTATTTGTGGAACATGTGGACAGAAACATGACAGAGTTCTAAGTATTTATTCCTCTAAAATACCTTCTGAGACTTAATCTGGTCTCTTGTTTCTGTGACTAGATGAAACTCGCAGGTCAAACTGACTTTGTCGGCTCTGGTTTCTCCTCCTTTATCCAGTTTGTTACAGGTTTACAGTCACAGCAGTTTGAATTGTAAATTGAGGCTCCATTAATCCTTCTTTGAGAAATCAGCACTGTCTAAATGTTTCTAGAAACTGCCTCAAGTAGAAATGAGAAACACGTGAAGAAGAAACCTGAGTCTGACTGAAGCCTCCACAGCTGAAACACCCACCTCACCTCAGCTCTCTGAGTGTTTTTTTCCAAGGCAGGACCCTCAGATTCTCCCGTTCGCTGGATGTCAGAGGGGAAATGACTGTGCCGTCACACCCTGTGTACTGTAAGCTAACGTTTGCAGCTTGGCCTTTTCATAGCACTGCTATCTCACTAGGAAATGCAGTCATTTGTGATAATTGCCCTCTGATTTTATTCCAGTGCAAATCGTCCATGTCAGTAATTTGTCAAAAAAAACTTCCGTTAAATTACCTAGAGTGCCTTCTTTAGCTGAGCCAGATCTGATCCCCCTCCACCTACTGCAGAGTCATCTGAGAAAAACTTGATTTTATTCTGTATTTATTTTTTAATTTAAAGGGGACATATTATGGAAATATCACATTTTGGAGGCTCTTTAACATATATTTCTTGTTTGTTTGTTTGTCTTCAGTGTTGGGGGTAACCAGTTACAAAGTAACGGATTACTGTAACGATATTACTTTTTGGGTAACGGAGTACAGTAACGCATTACACTAAAAATATCGGTAACTACTCTACGGGGTGGGGCGGGGCTAGTAGTGCTTCATTTGCATTTAAAGGGACAGGGCACTGAAACAGTCCATTCTGAATGGGGTTGTTTTGAGCAGATGAAAAGAGCTGTGATGTTTGATCCTTGAGGTATTTTGACCCAAGCATGTCACAGACATGTCTTTAAGACACCTGGGAACTATTTTAATTTGTGGAAAAGGGGTAGAATATGTCTCCCTTAACGATATTAAACAGCAGCAGAGAAGTTTTCTGTTCATCCATTCAGTCAGGCAGTGATTGTTACCTCGAGTTTGTGATGGCTTTCATACGAATTATTATTTACACTATGGCAAGATAGAGGATTAGTTTTTTTTATGTGTTTTCCCATCCCACCTGTTTGTTAAAAGTGAGACGCAATTAAAATGAATAAAGAACAGAACAAAACTTCATATGCCTGTGGTTCCAATTATTGCAAGTGGGCCAACAAATCTTTTGAAAGACTGAAACTTTACTGAAATATGACAGTACAATGATCTTTATAACATTATTCAAAATGGAATTAAATATATCAAAATAAAATATACAATTGACTTGACTTAACACAGCTTTCAAGATGAACAAACGAAGAGAAAAAGCTCTAAAGTTCGACAAAAAGTTTCAACTCTGCAAAAGGTCATGTGGGTTCAAGTAGCAAAGCCCAAAGGCCAGCTCTTCTCCTAAAGTTGGACATGCACCACACAATTTTAGAAGTGTTGTTATTTAATGGCAGCTCACACTGTAAAAAATAACTTCTCTGCAGTGCAAAGCCAAAGCTCAAGCTGAGCTGATTTATGTGCTCACGCTGTACAGTTTGACCATCAGCCACGGCCTGAGTTCTCACACTGTACAAGTATAATGGACCTGTTGGCTGCTGCAGACCATTTCCACTATTGGTAAATGACAATTGTCAGTAAGAATTGGTTTTAAATCTCTGAGGTAGATTTGTTTGTACAGTGCTAATGAGACAGAAGAAGCTGCTGCACTGTAAACCCAAACAGTACTACTAACTCAAAAGTATTGTGAGAAAATCAAAATTACTAAGTGTTCTGAACAAGTAATGTAGTTATAATTAAATGCTACTTAAATTATCTGAGTGATCACCCCTACCTTACTCAAAACTATTGAATGCACGGAGGCGTGCAACGTAATGACGTCAGCGCGTAATTGCCGTCTTAAACACCACTTTGTCTGTATGTTCATTGTTTATATTTTGTTCCGAACGGTGTGTGAACCGTCCATGCTGTGTTGTGGTCGATGCTGGCCGGAGCCTTGCCCGGACATCTCACTCTCTTTGTTGGGGCACTTTCCCAACTGGCCGCTTCTCTAGGCAAACTGATTTTATATGAAAGTTAATCTATCCAATTTGTACATGATGCTAAGTTAACTAATGACATTTGCACACTTCTTCTTCCTCCATACTAATGAACTGTCTTTCCATGTAGGCCTAAGTGGGTACCCGGCACAAGGCATCCTTGGCAAATGAGGATGGCCATAGATGTAAAAAGAACTTTTAGATGCTGTTTTGAGAGGCCATACCTTTTACACTGAGCACAAGTTCCCAATGCTCTTGTTCTTATCACTTGGATACAAACATTCACACATTTGCAGTGATTTACACATAACCATACAAACTTAGGTTTTATTATGGATGTACGTATGTTTACAGTTCTTTTTCGTGATATGCAAGGTTTCCTCCAACCAAACGGGTATTAGTTGATCACATTTTCAGATTGTGTATTTGTTGGCCTGTCTTTACAAATGGGAAAGACTTAAAAGTCTTTATTTTTTCGTATCCTTATTGTGTTTAATCAAAAATCGAAATCTTTTATAGTGTCTTTCTCCCAACAATTTGAGCCCTGTTGATACACTAACAGAAAGCACCAAGGACATCAAAACCAAAAAGACATCAAATTGTAGCATACCTAAAATACTTCACCCTCAAAAACAAAGAAGATGCCAGAAATCTTGTTATCACCTGTTACGACCCGGCTTGGTTTGGGAGGGGAAGGAGGGAAGTAACATAAAACCTAGATGTAAACAGGAGTAACAAAAGAATAAATGAAGTTTATTTGGCGGAGGCAACAATGGCAAACAAAACAACAGGTAAACTAAAAGGGGTGGCACATGGCCAAATGAAGAAACAGAGAACAGAAATAGCTCAATAGTAGGCAGTCAACACCTCCTTACCTCCACTTCCACCATCATTTCAATGATAATAACCTAAAATCTTCATTCTGTCATCTAAAAAATATCTCAAAAATCTAAGGCTTTCTTCTTCTTCTTCTTCTTCTTCTACAACTGTTATTAGATCAATCAAGTTTCTCTTGGTTTATTATTGTAACCATCAAAACCAAGGTCTGATACGGTTGAAGGACTAGTCATGTGTACGTGTTTGTTATCTCTGTTTGATTGTGTGCTAAAAGATGACATCCATGAGTAACAGCAGATTACAGAGAGAACTGAGGGGAATCACTGCAATGTCACTGGTCCATTTCATATATGAGCTAAGCCATGATTCACCCCCCCTTCCACCACAACCCACAGCAGCTCAAACTGGTCTAGTTAAAGAAAATTGCACTTTCACCATCATGAACATGATCTAAACTGTGGGAACCAAGGGGATCTTTAGCTGGATCTAAAAGATGTGTCACTTCCCTCTTGGATGAAACTGATTATATTTAGATGAGGAAAACCCTCCAGCTGTCACCTCATGCTGTGGAGAAATCTGTAACCACATGAGAGGATGCTGAGCTCTGTGGAGGATCCATCAGTTATTTCTGAACGACTGGAGGCCACCTCTGGACTCTGCAGAGTTATAACATGTTGTTAAAGAGATTAACTTACTCCAGAGTGGAAACCCTCAGGACTGAGCACTGGCGCCGATCAGCTGGAATAAGTTGAGATCAGCTGCCTGTGTGTTTGCTTTTAGAGGCCTAGTATCTAGAAAATACTAGTATAGTTGTATGGGTGTGCATTTTTCATGATGTGCTCTACTGTATTTTATCAAACAAAACATTTAAAAAAAAATAGTAAAATTTGAATGGTTGTGGGCAAGTATCTTTAGCTTGAACCTGGTGTTTAGAACATGTCTTGCTCTGACATGGTGCAGCCATCTTACTTCCTCCTTGTGATGTATTGATGCATGTTGCATTTATCAACATTTTTACGTGCACACATCAATTGTACTTGTACCAAGAAAACGTGTTCCTTGGTGTCTGTGCAAACACCACAACACAATGTAAGCTCTGATGTTGTGACACTGCTTGCAATTTGGATATTGAACTTAACCAACTTAACTAACATTTTATAAATATATAAATATAAATATTTTGTGTTATTTAAACCTTCACCACTTTCTTCATCAGAGGGTATATTGTCATGATTGAGTTTTGTTGTACAATAACAGTGGTTGATGGGCAAAAAAAGCAGGATATTTATCACTTACTACTCTACTTGCTGCCATACACGATGGATCTGTTGCCCTCACCACTACGCAAAAGTCTGCGTAAAAACAGAAATATTAATCCTACTCTGCGCTGCCACCTTGTGATCAACACGAAGTTCTGGCAGCCATCTTAAAGGAGACATATCATGCCCCTTTTCCACAAATTAAAATAGTTCCCAGGTTTCTGAAAGACATGTCTGTGTCAAAATACCCCAAGGATCAAACATCACAGCACTTTTTTCATCTGCTCAAAACAGCCCCGTTCAGAACGGTCTGTTTCAGTGCCCTGTCCCTTTAAATGCAAATGAACCACTGCTAAGCCCCACCCCACCCCTTGACGTCATTGTCGGACAACCGAGGGAACAGCTTGAGAAAACACATGGATTTCAATCTAGGGAGCCTACACATTACAGATTTTTTTTGTCAGTTCTCACAATTTGGGGGCCGGAAGGCAAGTCAAACACCCAAATATATGTTAAAGAGCCTTAAAAAAGTGACATTTCCATAATATGTCCCCTTTAAAACCACATTTTTCTGGAGTAAAGCAACGCTTCAAATAACAGCAACAGCACCTGGCTACAGTAAAACAACTGAAATGAATCTGTGATTAAAGTTTTCAATACAATTCACTGGCTGCATTTCAAGTTTTTCCATGTGAGGAAATTTGGCCTCTGTTAAGTGTCCATCTTTATTCAATCTCTCTCTCAAATTGAATCGAAGGCAGCTGGACTTGTATTTGTCTGTGGAAGATGTTTCGCCTCTTATCCAAGCGGCTTCATCAGTTCTTATGCGTCGGTCTTTCTAGTCCGCACTAGTCAGACTAGTGTTAGTAGTATAGACTAGTATTTATTTGTACATCAATTTAGTAAAATGATGCGGGTCAAGAGGAAGGTCGCTTTAAATGTAAGATTCATGAAAAAAGTTCATTCATTCATGGATTAAAAGAAATAAAAGTTTGAATCCATTGTCTATTGTCCATTATCTATAGCTTAAATAGAGCCTCTTGATGTCGAATGACTTTTGATCAAGTCTTTATTTTTTTGACAAGTTCCAATTGAATCAGCTTAACAGCAGCCATCAACTTGCAGCAGAATAAGGGCACAAGACATGTTCCTTGCATCGTTAAATCTAATTTTCTTTATCCTCCGCTAGTTAAATGTCAAATTTATCCAACATCAGATAGCAGCTGTAGCTACTTGTTGATAAATGTTATGAGCCACAGTGTTCTCTTCTGCCACTCTGGAAATTCAAAGTTGCAGCTTAAAACCCCAGATATTTAAATACTTGTC
Organism: Caranx ignobilis; assembly: GCA_021432705.1. Lineage (NCBI taxonomy): Eukaryota > Metazoa > Chordata > Actinopteri > Carangiformes > Carangidae > Caranx > Caranx ignobilis. Next base: position 1,985,441 of record MU269986.1, on the reverse strand, counting down.
ATCAGATCTGAAATGTACTCCCCAAATATGATTTAGTCTGTCACAGACCACGTAACCTCCTGAAACAGTTGAGCATCAAACCACAGTGAACCACAACTGGCAGGGAAACACCCTGCTGTGGTCTACTGGGACCTTTGATCTACACATACACTCACATAGTTATGCTGCTATACTTCTGAGGACCAGCACTTACAATGCATTCCCTACAACATTACAACGTCTACCTCAACCATAAAACACCTTCACATCCTAAACCTACCAACAGGACCAGAAGTTATGTTTGGTTAATGTCCTCTTTCAGTAAAAATGTCCTCACTCTGCAGCACCAAACTGTTCAGTCCTCACAAAGACAGAAGAACAAGAAGTCACTTGTCTTTTGAAGTGCCGTTTCTGAGGCGGGGCATTGTCATCTGCAAATCATTTTACTGCCCTCTTGTCATTAACTGAGCCTTTATTTATACTACACACACACACACACACACACTTTAGCAGGAAGTTGGTTTCTTCATATAAGGTCATAAATTTGACCTTATATGAATAAATTTGGTAAGTAAATGGTTCATCCTCTGGAGAGCAGGGATGAGATCAGGATATCTTATGTCACTCTGGCCTACACATGTTGGCATATTCTACTCATTATTTTATATTTAAAGTTTGTGTATAGATATATGCATGAAGATGCTGCATTTTGCATTGCCATCATATTGGCTAACAAATTAAGTCAAAACGTCCTCCAACCTAAACAACTTAAATCCACCACAGATATACAAAAACGTCTTCATCAAGTTGAGGGAGTGAAAGTGTTTTGTTAAGGTTAGAAAAACTTGTAATTTAAGGTAACATTGTTGCACAAACATGTTTTCTGTGAGAATTTGAACATCATTCTCCTACGTGACAGTCCTGTTTGACTGACCCATTTTGTGCTCTTTATACTACATCACCACCCTTGTCTGTCTGCTTCTGACAAAACATGTAACCATGGGTTATAATAAGCTGCTGAACAAACAGTCTATTGGCTCATTTTTGGAGGACAGTCTCGACTAAATGGAAGTGCTGCAGTTTTAGTTGTTCTGGAGCAAAAGTTGTCTCCATGCCTCAACCAGTTTCAGTGAGTGTTTTTTATGAATGAGGATTTGTGATTAAGTTTAAGTTGTTTTATTTATTTTTAAAAGTGGGACAGTAGATATACGTGAACATTATAAATGTAAATATGTGAGATTATAGCCATCCAGCTAGTTTCCATCTCTGATCTACATGGAGTAAAAATTAAGTTGCTTAGAATCCTGATAGTCAGCTCGATGGCCATAATCACTGTTTATCAGTCACAATGTGTCAATAGGTTTCCATTGAATGAACAGCCGTGTAATTTAGTGGAAAATAATTCATCATCCAAAAGAATTGTTAATATAAGTGTTAAATTACTAAATCGCAATTAGACAAGAGGTGGAGAAAGAGCAAACTAGATTGTCAGTGACGGTGGAGCTGGTGATGGAGCAGAGGTGAGTGAGGAGGAGCTGGCAAGTTGCAGGGAGATGTGGGCATAAACTCAAGGTATTTATCTTTCTATCATGTTACATGATAGTTTATTTGTAGGATTGTAATAATACAACAATATACTGCTTGACTTTATATTGTTGTATTCACTTTTTTTTCAAGCATAGCCATCATGTAAATGTGTTATCCTATTCTAACACTTTAAGAGAGTAGACTGAGTGCCATAATGTCTCACTATCTTAGGTTCCCATTTATACTCATACAGACTCCTCCTTAAACAGTGATTACAGCCTAAGCCATCACACTTCTAATTAGGCTTTAAATTAGACTTCTAATTAGACTTAAACTTTTATTTTTAGAAGAAGTGTTCAGATCTTTTACTGAAATAAAAATGTGAAGTGTGTAGAAGTACACTTTAACAAGTTAATGTAGGCTGCAGAAGTATGAGCAAACCAAAAGTAAGAAGTCATCATTAAAAATATGGGTTTTTAATCAGGAACTGAATTGAATTTAATTAAGTTCTCCAGAAATACCTCGGGAAACTTGATCTTATTACCTTTCTGCTCCAAATTATTCTGTTTTTCAGGAACAATGTAAAAAAAAAAAAAAAGATCTCATACAATGAGAAGTAGGGTTGGAGGTTACTTCTTGTCAGCAGGCAACCCCGATGAAGGTCTTTTGACCAAAAGCTTGGTCTATTAAAGATACTAAAACTTGCATCTGATCCAGATGTGCAGATACTCTCCTTTTTTGTCAGCAGGTTTACGCAACATAAGTAGTGCACTGCATACTGCATATGTCTGTAGTGCAGTCCTCAAGCCAAACATACCTAAGATAGCTTATTTAAACAGCATCATTTACTCACAGAACAAACAGACTTCAAACTAAATGAAGAAAACTGATTTTGAGCAAGTCACAAATACAAGTTTGACAATAAAATAAGCAAATGCACAAAATTGTTATGTCTGAGATTTATTGATACAAATGTCATTCATAGCACCCTGTTTTATGCAATATGAAGTAACAGCAGCCATACACACAGAGCAAGATGCAGGTTTGTATCTGAGACCGGTTTCTTCCCTTTAAATTCAGCTGCCACTGTGGCAACAACTCCCTGTGTGTGTGTGTGTGTTGTATTTGTGTACATGTGTGTGGGTGAGCACTTTGATGCGTTGACATCAGGCCCTCAGTTTGGGAACGGATGAAAGTTTGCATGTGAAATGGAAGCTAAATTACATTGTGCATGTTCATTTCACATGTGCCACGTCCTTGTATGACATCAGACGTGTTCATGACAGGACTGGGTCGAGTCCCCACAACCAGAGCAGAGAGAGCCCAAACCACACACGCACACACACACACATATATATGAACACAAACCTCACTCCATTACCTCATACACTATGTTTTGCTGCTGTTTGTTGGGGTTTCCTGTTTTGCCCTGGTAGCCAAAACCACAGCAGACGTTATAGTGAGTTTTAAAAGCGACCGATTGAATAATACTCAGCTAAGGAATGTTTCTGTTGCCCCCTGTTCACAGCTGGCTGTCACCATGCCGCAGTTATTCATTTTTAAAGGTTCATACAGTATAAAGCTAGAGGTCCATGTGTAATTTATTTATTAAGTAGCTCCAAGATCTATATTAATACTGTGGAAGTATAAAAACCTTTGCCCACAGAGAGAAACACACAGAAACTGTGGCTCAGAAACTAAACCTTAAAACCAGCCGTAAGGATTTCTGTAACTTTGTGATGTCACAACAAAGCAGTTACCTCCCTCCCCACAGCCAGACTCCAAGTCCCACTCACCAGGAGCTACAAGGCAAACTTATAGGATTAAATAAATAAAATAATAATATGTATAGTCTTTCTTTTTTTGTGATGGTTACTAGGGATGGGACTTTTTTTCGACAAAACAACCGACAATCGACACGTGCTCACCTCGACAAAAAAAATAGAGAGTTGAAATGTCGGGGGCGGGGCTTGTGGGGTTTTCTTGTGAATTGCATTTTGTCTTTCAGTTGTTACATTGCCTATTCAAATAAACATCATAGAGTGCCGCTTTTTTCCCTAATGAAATAAGATGAATATTTGAATATTTTAAATTAAACAAATCCACTTTTTTCTAAATGGGATACTTGAACCTTTACAAGTTCATACATGACGGGAGCGTGCGGACGTGCTTGAAGACAGGCAACAGAGAGTCGACATGGCGGAGGCAGCAGCTATGAACAGGAGCAAGGTGTGGGATAGTTTTACCAAAGTGAGTGAGAAAGCAGTGCAGTGCAAATTCTGGTGCAAGGAGTGACCTTTTCACACATCCACATCAGGGTTGCAGGTTCATCTCAACAAAAATCACAGCCTCACTAAAGCCTCGACTAAAGTTTGCCTTTTTAAGAAGGATGTTGAATAAACTTTAAATTTAAATTTGCAAAAGTTTCTCATTTTTGTTCCCATCCCTAATGGTTACAGAGGAGGCAAATCGTGTTGGGACAGCTGTCTAATCAGTGTTAGAGTTCATCCTATGCATTGTTCAGTTTGTTTCTGTGAGAAGCTAATCCCCATGACTACAGCTCAGCTTAACAAACCTGTAACCCGTCCTGAAGGCATTGAAGCAGGAGAGACATTCTGACACTTATAAAAACAAACAATAAAAGTGGAAAGTTTTCTGTTCCTGTGGGAAGGCAACCAGGGCACCACTACACCACAGTCTATTAGCTGTGGTTGTTTTTATCTGTTTGGTGACTACCACTGAGGAGGCCAGACTGAGATGAAGAGTCTGATCTGTCTGCTCTGGCGAAAGAGGGGAAGACCGTTTCAAAACATTCCTTTGGTTTGATGGATGAACTAGATTATATGATTTTTCATTCATCTTGTACTGCACCGCTTCCTCACCACAGACACCACCGATAGCACATGAGGTCATGACACTGAAGTCACAATACTATAATCTGTCTCTTTCTACAGATGCTTTAATGAGGTCTACACTAAAAGAGCCAATGATCTACAGGCCCAAGGCTGCATGCAGGGACGATCTGTCACCAGGATGACTCATGAGGACCCACTGTGTCAATGAGGTATAAGATTTTGTAATTTTCAGAAAGAGACTGAAGAAGACACCTTTACCCATGCTAGCAGTGCAGCTATAGGCTTGGTGAAGCAGGTTGTTCAGTTGATATACTGCTGTGGTTCAGACTGTAATATGTCAACGACTGTTTGATAGATTACCATAAATTTTGCTTTTCACATTAATAGTCCACACAGGTTGAATCCTGTTAAGTTTGGTGAACCTCTGACTACTCCTCACCCCCATGACGCATGTTGTATCCAGTTTTATGGTGTCTTATCGCAGACTTATCCCAGTACTGGGAAACACATTCTTGGTTCTCATGGGACCCTTTAAAGATCTTTACCTGCTGCAGGTGTCTGGCTCCTCCGACTTAAAGAAAAGTGTAAGATCTCAATCTGTCACCTTCTTAAATCTGAATAATTGTCTTCTAAATGTGGCTCCTCCAGAGGTTGGCTTTTTGTTTTCAGTTGAGTGGTTTAGACCAAACATCGAGGTGGTTCGCCTTTTGGCAGCTTTAAAGATTAACAGTGCAGAGAAGGGTAACCGCGGGGCTGCAGGCGACCTTTTGACCCTTCGCCTCATGTCTCACAACTTTAATAGAGCCTACATTTTTTCCTTGGCGTGAGGAAATGAATTCCTGCTGTGTCTCCCCCTTGCTGACCAGAGTTGCCACAGAGGCCTCGACCCCCGAACCTTCGATGGAAAAGCTCAACGTCACTTTCTGCAATCATCTTGTTAATGTGTGTTGAATGAGGCTGGGTTTATATCATTATAAAAGTCAGGTTGGGCCAGAGCCAAAGGTCTGTGGAGCTTCACTGCCTGATGGAAGGTGGTGACAAATTGTAACATGTGACTGACTTTTTATAACAGAAACAGAGAAAAGGGAGTGGAGCCTCATCTTCCTCAATAGAACCTCTTATCAGGGTTCTATAATCGATGTGATCCTGTTTTCATGATTTAATAAGAAACTAGAGTTCAATCGAACTGAGTTTTCTAACAGTGAAAATAATCCTGAGCTTCAGCGTGAATACTTCAGTTCAGTGTGGGAAATCAGGTGTTTTGGTTTGTGCTACAGAAAGGGGACTGAGACAGAAGAGATATGTAAAAGAGCAGAGACACAGTTCCTTTGTGTACATCCTTTAAACTTTAATGGTGAAGCAGAAAACAAAAACAAAAAACAAACTGTAAAATAAATTAGATTAGAAAAATGCCACAAGCACATTTGATTTGTACAACAAAGCAATGCAACATACTGGAATCTTGATTTCCATATATACAGAATAAAAAATAGACTTTTTATTCGTTGTCCACTTTGTTCAGTGTCAGTATTTTTTCATCTCGATAAAAAGAACAAAATCTGAACAACTACAACCACGTCTTTTATTCCTTTTTTTCAACTTTTTGCTTCTTTTTGAGGCTTTTTTTTTTTATTTTTTTTTTTATTTTTTCAAATCTGCACTGACATATGTTTGTGTCCATGAAAGCACAGGACAGACAACGAGCCTGTCCAGAAGAGTCCAGAAGGAAAGGGTCCACTCTCTTTGCAAACAATAACAACAAGAAGAAAATAAAAAATAAGACGTAACATGTGTGACTTCATCAAAAAGGGACCAATACTCCAAAACTTTTGGTGAACAAGTAGACAATACTGATATAAACACACAATACAGAAACACTCAGAAATCTGATTGAACAACATTTGTTTTCTTCCCAAAACAGAACAAAGGACAGTGAATTGTTCTTGTTTTTTGTTTTTTTTTTTTCTTATTTTTTTTAGTTTGTGATGAAATAAAATGAAAGAGTAAAGCATTGTGGGAAATGGAGTTCTTAGTGTGCAGGGTGGAAACATCACAACTCAAAATAACCAAAAACTAATATGGAAACTATAAAGCATAAATAAAAACATCAGTCAGTCATGTTTACCAACGCAAGACACCACCTTTTTTTTTTTTTTTTTACTTCAGAGAACCGTGAACTTCAGTCATTTTTTTGTTTGTTTGTTTTTAGCAAAATGGATGTAATGGATGTAAATAAGGTGTTTTATTCTCTTGAACTTCAACCTTTTTGTTTCTTACACAAACAAATGTACAAACTTGACTCTTTGGTGTTCTAAAGCAAACTAAAACTGGACACTGGACAATTTCTCCACAAAAAACTCCATCTCTTCTTCTGAGAGTGAACACACTGATCTATACTGTCACTTATATTCTTTTTGCCTTGAGTAGAGAACTCAGTCGGTTGCTCGTCACACCAACCTGAAGTTATTAAAGGCTCGTTTTGGATAAAAACAGACCTTTAAATTCATCCAAAGTGCATCATAGCTGATTAGCTGAAAACCATTAATAATTTAATTACTAGCAATTTAGCTGGTTGAAGTTGGTTTGGTGAATCGAACATTAAACAGGGCCTATTTTATAACAGGAGAGGTCTTGGACTGTTTTCAGACATTTTACTGATGAGCTGAGTAGTCCATAATAAAAAAAAGACACCTGATTGCCTTCAGCTGCTACCTTGGTGGTGTATATGAACCATTAGTCTTTGAATTACAAGTTACATTGAGATTAAGGTCATTTTATTAAAAGTGACTCCCCTTTATCACCTTTACTGATTTCAAGGGTGCATTAGTTCAATAGTATCATATTTAAGTGTTACTGACAACCGTGTCTGAGTCTGTAAACCATCTACCAAATACAGCCTCAGTGTGTAAATCCCGTGATAATGTACAACTTTCATTTCTCTTCACCTTCTGTCCCTCGGTCAGACAGCTGACTTAGTGTAAACATCCACCAGAGACAATGATATAAACAATGTTTAAAGGGTTTTGTTCTGGTGCTTTAAGTCTGTTTTGTTCTGGCTTTTGGATACGCAGGTAGATGGAGGTAGGCTAAAGCTGTAGCGAGCTCCAGCCTAGCTTCATCTACCAGAAGGGCCACTAAACTGTCACTCATGAGACTTGTGAGAGCTTTTGTTCTTTCAATCTATGTTTATTCTTTTAAGTGCCTTTTGTTGTCACTAAAAGTCCTTGCAGTAACTGACTGACAGAATGTTCCTGATGCATCGTGGTGATCTCCAGTGGTGCAATTACTCAAGAGATTAATACTGACATCAACACCATGTTCTACAAGCTCATGTCTATATGGCCTAAACAGCTTGATACAGAATATTTCATCTAAAGTTAGCTGGCGTTCGGTGCTAGTTGACTGGCTATCGTCGCTACATTTCGCTAACTTGTTAGCTGTTGATTTATCCAATCAGAAGCCTCCACAGCTGAAGTGTGTTCACTTGCAGTTCCTCTAACAAGGCTTGCGGGCACTGCAGCAAAGACGGAGTTCAAAGCTTGCACATGGGGAATATTTATAGGCCTCATTCACTGTTTTTAAACTTGATATTAGCAAAATTAGAATAGAGATTCACTGGTGCTTGAATTTACTTTTATTAACTTGCAGCCTGGCGCATGTTATGAAACAGCATTTCAAGTTAAAACAGATGAAAAATCCAAATAGTGAAGTCTGGTCATTTTAGAGTTTAATCATTTCAGTACTTTGAAAATCCTGGCTGCAGCCTCAGTTCTTGAAAGGGAGAACATTTAAAGTGATTGATTTGACTGACCGGTGAGTCAGCCAATCACACTCAAGCTACTTTTGCCCATGCTAGGAGCAACCCACAGTTCAGGCTTGGAGACATTTAGAAACCTACAGGCGACACGTGTCATGACTGTGAGTCCAGAGCAACGCATGACAAGTCATCAACAGGGATTCAAACCTGTGACCTGTCACACTTGTACACTGAACCCTGAACAGGAAGCTCCGGTCTGTTTAGACTGTGGCTGATCAGAACACGAGTGTCGCTATAGTGCAAAACATGAAAACGTTTGTAACGCTTCTTTTAAAAATAAAAAAAACACAGACATAACAACACAAATGCAGCCAAACAAAAAATATTATTAATAACAATAACAATAATATTATTAATATACTTACTGACAATAATAATTATAACATCAATATGATAACCATGGTAACATAAAAGAAGTGTTTGGTTCCAGCAGCCAGGCCAACTTGTTTCTTTCAAGTATCTCTCAACACACAAACATACGCACATACTTTCACACTCGAGTGGACGAAAACAAACACACAACCACACACACGGATTTATACTTCAAAAAACAAAAAATACAAAAGAGTCTTTTTCTTTCAGCCTCGTACGTTTTGAAAAAGTAAACAGTTGGGAAACAAAAAAAATAATGATAAAACAAAACAAAGTAAAATACAATAAGATCATAATACGTGAAACAAGTTGCATAGTTTTGAGATTTTTTTTTTCTTTTTTTTTTGTTCGTAGTTTTTCAGGCACCACATCTCTCCAAGGTTGGACTGGTCAAGTGGTGCTTGAACGTCTCAGCCACATAAATAAGCCTTGCTCCCTCTGTTTGTAAAAAAAATATATTAGATATTCTTTTTTTTCTATCTTTTTCTTTATTTTTTTTCTGAAAGTGCCATTGGGACTCTCTGAGTTCTGCTGAATGAGTCCGCAGAAGAGGTTTTATCCCGGAGAGCAACAGAGGAAGGAAGTGAAGACTGAAACGCAGTACACGTGACGATGATGAAAATCTCATCTCTTCATCTTTCTTTCTGTCTTTCTTTCTTTCTTTTTTTCTTTCTTTCTCTTCTCTCTGTCTCTCTCTCTCTCTCTGGGTTCAGAGGTCCTTCCCCTCTCTGGTCCTCTCCGGTCCAGTTCTCGTGTTTGTGTCTATGAGCAGCCACACTCCTCCACGATCATGTTCTGAATGTCCTTCTTGATGATCTTTTGCTCCTCGTTGTAGTAGAGCATGGACATGGCTCGTAGTCGGGTGGGCACACAGCACGACTTCAGGTTCTGGAAGGGGCTGTAGCCCTTCATGCGGTAGTGGCTGATGACGGTGGAATGGAAGGACAACGTGGACCCGGTGATGCTCACCACATGGGAAGGGCACTCACCCTCGCAGTAGTTGGCGTGGTAACCGGGTGGCGCGATTATCCAGTCGTTCCAGCCGATGTCTTTGAAGTTTACATAGAACTGCCGTTTGCAGCAGACTCGCACTTTCCCGTCACACTCCAGGCCTCGCTTCCTCCGCCTCCGTGAGTCGCCGCCGTCCCCCTGTCGCACCACAGCCATGAGGAAGGGCCTGTGGGACTGTTCCCTCTGGTTGGCGCGCTGCTTTGTGTCCGAGCCGCCGGAGACCAGGATGAGTGTGGCGCCGGCATCAGCGCAGAGCGGGCAGGACACCCTGAGGCTCAGCGTGGTGCCCTCGGTGCCCTCCAGCAGCGATTGCACCGCTGCCGACACGGGGAAGGTGTGCCAGCCGCTGCGACGGGTATCCACCGTCTTCTCTGCCAGGAGGATCTCGTCCTGCGGCAGAGACTGGTGTCCACTCAGGAGGTGGCGCTGCTGGAAGAGGTGGATGGTGACTTTGGCTCGGCTGCGGTTGGTCTTCGACAGACGGAGGAAGAGCCAGACGTTGGCCTGCTCCACCAGAGACAGGTCGCCTCCTTCTTTGGAGAGGACGAAGTTCACCATGCCCTGAGAGTCACCTGAGACAGAGACAGGGACAGGGTTAGGACAGTTATGATGTGTCTCAGCAGAAAACTCCACTCTCTGACTGGCTGACAGTTTTCATCAACAGTTTAACCTTACACAGTGAACTTCAAGTAACCATGGCAACACTGATGAAACTAACATGACCACAAACATAAATCAGCATCATCTTTAGTCCCACTTTGGATACAGTTGCTGTGTGTGTGTGTGTCTTTATTGAAGCAACATGAATTCAGTCTGTCACACACATCCTTATCACGTGGGTGTGTGAGCCACATCTGAGCTATAGATACGTCTACATTTGGCATCTCCACCATGACCTCACACACTCACACTTGCACACACCTCCTGCTGACTCAGCAGCAGTGGTTGGAGGTTTTGGAGTCAGGCAGTGTTTAAAGCAGCTAATGATTCCCTGAAGGAGAACTGTTGTCATCACTACAGCTTGAAACCACGAACAAACATAAGTTTTAGAAGTTGTGGCTGTTTCCAGAGGAGAGCTTTAACTGCAGAGTAACTGCCCTCAGGTTGGTAGCAGCAGGTAGGCAGTATTCAGAGGGCCTGGATGTAGTCAGGCTGCTCTTATCTGTCAGCTCACAGTTGAGCTGATGATTGTTTTTCTTCATTTCTTGGTTACTTTTCAGTGTAACCTGAAATCGCAGAAAAATATCTCTGACAGTTTTTTTTTTCTGACACTGACAGGAAACAAAGAAAAACGACCTTCTGCAGCTACAGTGGTTTGATCATATGAGTCTTGGTGTACAGGACTTCTGCAGATTTACCTTGAACTTTACCTTCTTTTACTTTTTCTTAGATTGGAGACAAAAGTTTAGAAGTCTGCACACACACACATACACACACGCGTATACATGCCCAGACCAGTATTTTACATTTCCTAGAAACCTGGAGGCCAGGCACCAAGCTAATGACCACTTTGAAGACCGAGTCACCAGCCACCACCGTTACATAAGATCTTTGCATCACCTCTTCCTTGCCCTCTCATTGTGTGCCTGTGTATGTGTGTGTGTGTGTGTGTGTGTGTGTGTGTTGTCTTTTGCTCATGGGCGTCCATACAAAAAAAATCTAAGTCACGATTTGAGAGTTTATGAATGTCAGCAGCAGTGATGCTTTGTTAGTGTGTGTGTGTGCGTGTGTAGGCGTTCGGCACTTTAGTGAGTCCATTAACGCCGTTTACGCGACAATTCGGAGGCGATTATCTCACTTACATCATCACCACTTCAGAGAGATTAAAAAATAAAAGCCCTGTTCATTCATCGTTTCTTAGAATAATGTTTGTGTTGATTCCTCCAGCAAGAAGAAGAAGAAGAAGTGTCATCTTTGTTTTAACTTCTGCTACATTTAGGACTGAGAAAACTTTCTTAAACAGGACCACTCTGGCAGTCAGGTTCAGGTGTGTAGGTGGAACATGCTGTGATCACGAGATCACTTTAAAGCTTAGACTCTGAAGTTGTCAAACCTACACTGATGCAGAAACTTTCATACACTGTTTACACATCATTGTGTGAACAACAGGATCCAGGGCAGGAAGAACAGGCACAGAGTGGACGGCTGGTGATTTTCTCTGCTTTGGTTCTAAAGTGGAGCTCGGAGCCTCACCAGCAGTGGAGGGGAAATGCTAATAGCATGTTAGCAGCACAAAGTAGCAGCTGTAAGGGCGAGCGGGCCCAGTGTGTCCACGCAGAGCCGCTTATTATGGCCGTAATGACAGACGAGCTGTGATTTACAGTCGCACGCTGACTTCACAGTCGTATCATAAACAAACATCACTATTAACCGCACACCAGTGTCATGACAGTGAACTCATCAGTGTCTTGAGGCCGGATCACTGCTGCCAATGCTGTGATTCCTCACCGGACATTTGTGTCTGAAAAGCAACAAGCTGTTTGGATGCACTGATGTAGTGGCAAAATGATGATTATGGTGAAAACTACAGCTCCCATGAGGTTTTTAGTATGTCAGATAATAAACAACTTGTCTGGTTCAACAAATGTTAAGAGTTGAGACGCTAAAACCAGTTGCTTTGAAAAAAATGAGACATTATTAATCAATCAGTGGCTTTGTTGGAACAGTCGTGCCTAAAATATCAGCAAAGCATTCTGGGATATGAGCAGGAGACTTGAAAAAATTCTTTCTATGTTGTTGTGTGTTTCCCCATGAGCTGCTGATCTCACATGAATGAACATAACCCTCCAAATACATCACATGATTGTCTGTCACTGCTCCAGCTGACGGTTGTAATTCCTAAATGTTCTGAGTGAGGTGCAGCTGTGATGGGGCTGTCTCTGCTGTGTGTTGTTGACATGGAGCGAGAACACAACTCCTGTCATACGCTGCGGTAGTGATGACTACACCTTCAAAGTGCAGTAGATGGAGATTAACACTGATGTTTGGTCAATGTGTTAAAACCTCCACAGAGTAGGTGAGAAACAAGAAGCTCCGGCAGCTCATTTACACTCTGAGACAACAAGCGTCTGTTTCCTGGAGTCAGTCCGACTTCTGCAAGCCTTCTCCTCACAGCTCATCGCTCTCCCTGTAATCCCCCTCCATTTACTTACCCATCTTTACAAACTCATGTCTCAACAACTCATAAAACCTGATTTCTGGCCCTCGTCTGCCCCCACAACACACACACACACACACACTGTTTGTCATGCAGAAACTGTGTTTGGACAGAGTAGCAAGGGAGAAATGTGTGTGTGTGTGTGTGTGTGTGTGTGTGTGTGTGTAGAACACTGAAACACAGTTGCTCTGCAGAAATCTACATTGTCAGTGTTTCTTGTTACTTTTCATCAGCTCGTCTGGTTAAAAAAAGACACAAACAATTTGGAGAACGCCACGATACAAAACAGGATCTTCTGAAAGAAACAGTGACACTTTTGTAAAAGCTTCATTTACACAAACACCCAAATTAGATCAGGGCTGTAACTTACCTAATATACCCAGTCTAAACCATTAAATCCAGTCTAAACCAAGAAATACTCACTTCAGACCACAAAACAGCTGGTCAGATCACCAACAAAACCTCAACTAACATCAAGAAATATCCACTCAAGACACATTATCGAGTTTGACTGTAAATGACCCATCTTCGACCACCAAAGACCAAGCTGGACGATCACAAACCCAGTGTGGGCCACCAGTAATCCGACCACCATGTTGAACATCAGCGACATAACGCTGCTGAAGTTGCTGAGAGCATGTGTGTGACGCAGAAATCAGGCACGATAAACTGACATCTGAGCCAGACATCATCATCCATCAGCAGCAGCAGCAGCAGCAGCAGCAGCAGCCTCCAGAGATTGCTAAACTCTCCCATGAGCCTCTGGGGCGTATTATGATTTTGATTTATCAGACAAAGCCTCTCTGAGCAGCTAACAAAGCTAAACAAGAGATCCTGCCAACATGGGACACAAACACTGGTCGGTATGTTGTTAAAAGGACTGTTGGTTTATGATAAATCTTATTAAATCCTCTGTAATCCCCCCCCCACACACACACACACTTACACACACATATAGGGAGAGAGACACACTGTGGAGTCATCTGTTGAGCAGACCTTTCAGAGATTAAGTTGTGTGTTATCAGACACCTGGAAGTTGACACTGCAGCCCTGCTGTTTCCGCAGCAGTGCATGGACGTCTTCAGCAGACCACGTTTCCTAACAGCATCAGAGCTGCCAGAGTGTCACATCTAAAAACCCAGGCATATACATCACTTTTATAAATCCTTTGGTTTGCTACTGTAATTTTCTCTCAGCAGTGAAAACAAAACGGCCCCAAGGGCCTCAGAACTGTGAAGGTGGCTCCTGTGTTTTATTTCTTTTGAGGCCCCGTCTCAAGTGGACCGTGACATCTGGAATATTTTACGTTGTTTGTTTGAAATAAATCAAAACAGCTCCAGTGAATTAGCAGGTTTGTTAAAGCCCTGATTATTTCTTGCTGTTTGTTTTAAATCAACATTTGGTACAAGTGATGGTGAGTGTGAGTGTGTGAGGTTGCAGCCTATCCTGGGCCTACATATCACACAATGCACTGGAAAAGTGACAGTTTAACAGTGTATTGTTCACATGACCAGGTTTTCTTTTATAGGTGATCATGTTTTTTTTGTTTTTGTTTTTTTCACTTGATAGAAGCACTTGAATGCATCGTCTCATCTAGGAAAGAAAAGGAGGAGGGGAAAGTTGGACTGCAGTGGGTGTGGCCGCTCAAAGGAGGCGGAGACTCAACTGTGGCTCTGCTAATTCTGGATTTGACTGTTGACACCGGTGAGTGAACACACCCTCCATCCTCTGTTGTCTGTGTTTACTGAGACTTTGACAATGACCAACACACACACACTCACACACACACACACACACTGCACCCATCTGTCCAAACACACACTGTATCCCTGTGTGTTTGTGTGAGTTGGTCATTGTCCGTCATAATCCTATCTTCAATGGATGAGCAGCTTTCAACAGGCTCTGCAAACCTGTGAGTGGCTTGTGTGTGTCTGAACATGTGTGAGTCTGTGTTTCTTCTCATGGTTTATGTTTTTCTTCTTCTGTGGCCTATTGCTGTTGCATACATGACCTTTGTTTCTATTTGACTTTGGCCTTCAACCATTCACAGAGACACAAATTAAAGGAGAGACAGGGGTGGAGAGCAGCTTGTGACGGGACTCACGGTTTGCACAGCTGGTTCTCTGCCTCTCCCCTCGCACACGCCGTCAGATTTTGTCGGGTTATCGTGGAGGAGATGAGTTAGAGGAGGAGTAGGAGGAGGAGTAGGGATCTGCAGGTACAGTCGGTTGTATGTGATAGATATGACAGATCGACACTGGAGGACTTCCTGCCTGCTTAATGGGAACTCTCCCTCCTCTCTGGCTGTCAGGTTTACATTAAAGGGATCAGACTCTCTGCATATCTCTGCAGATCTTTGCCGAACAAGATACAAGTTACATTAAACCCCTCAATGCTGAACTCAAAGGAAAGCTGCGGTGGAGTGAGGGGCCCTGCAGTACATTTGTTTGCTTTAATCAAAAATTACATTAACATTACATTACATTTTTACATGCTAACTGTTCCCTCAAGATACACTAAACACACTACACACTACACACACACTAAAACACAGACAAATACTCACTATAGCCACAAATGTAGATTAATTGTCTGCTGAAAATGCTTTTTCAGTTTCCAGCTGTTTGTTTCATTTAAGAACTCCATGAACATCTGTTTATTTTGAATGAAAATCTATAACTTTATTGTGAAGTGTTGATGAATGTTTTTCACAGGGAACCACAGGAGGAAGAATGAGTCTGTCTGTACTCCCATTTACCATTGAAAGCACCACAGTGAGTCCCTTGGTTTACATCAGGGGGGATCAGTGAGCAGGGTCGACCCCCGCCCCTGCACACACACACGCACACACGGTGTCCTATACATTACATGCTGATTGTGCTGATTGCTGCTGATTGTGGAAGCAGTTTGTTTACAGCTTTAGATTCCTGACAATTTAGAACAAATTCCACTTATGTGTGAAGAAAATACAACCCAAATATCACAAGTGTGTGAAATATAGTTTCAGTTAAACCAAAAAATTCAGCTTTGATCACATAACTCTGAACCCTGAACTCTTGAGACATACTCTCTGATCTCAGTGTTAAACTACTGATGTAAACGGTGTTAATGGAGTGAAGGTAACTGCACATGGGCGTGTTAGCCCCTCAGTGAGGACTTGAAGGCTGCATGGGACAGAAGTCTGCTCGAGACCCAAGATCAGAGAGTCGACGCCCTGCTCAGGATTATTGGCACCACATGTGAGTCAGCGGGGCTGTGTTAGTAAACACACACACACACACACTAGAGCAGCTCTCTAGATGTGAAACAAAATCTGTGTAACGCTGTCAAACAACCAGTAAACAAAAGCAGAGAGGAAGCTTTTTTGGGCAGCGTCGGCGTCTTGAGAGGAATGTCCTGAATGACAAACTCACTCATCGTCAGCTGAAGAGAGAGAGAGAGAGAGAGAGACTCTCTACACTTGCACTTACACTTGTAGTAAAATCTTGAATTTTGAGGTTTTATATCTGGTTGTATAAAAGTCACAGGCAGAAGAATATGATAAGAATATGATGATATGAGGAGGATGTCATGTTTTCACCAAACAGGGGCACCAGGCAAATGCCAGAGCTACAGACAGATTATCTAATGGGCCTACCAGGCACAGGTCCAGGGAGACCTGAGAGGTCAAGGGTCAATTAAAAAAACACCAAACAACTTAAGTCCCCCAGGAGAGGAGACATGGATCTAATAAGTGGAGGAAGTGACCTCACAGAGAAGCATTACAGAGCAACAAGAGTTAGACACAAGTTTAATGATTTCATTTTGACAATGTTGCCATGGATGGTTACGCTGATGTATCCCAAACCTTCTCAATTGAGAAAACCATCAGAGAGAAGTCACTCTTTTCAGATCTAATCCTATTAAAGAGCAGCAACATGAAGCCTGACAGCAGGAGGCAGGTGAGAACACCTGCCCAGACCAATCACAGCTAAGATCTGTGTATAACACAGGTGAGAGCACTCTGCAGCCTCCTTCTCCTATTTTTCATGTGTATCCCAAACACATCACAGCAGAGACAGAGAAAAACACCTGCTGATGTCATATTCACATTACATAGGCCTCACATTAATATGGCACCTTCCATTATATATAGCTGTCTATGTCACAGACATTAAAAGACATAATATATTTTAACCATTTTCTATCAGCAATAAATTAGAAATTAATTAATAATTAATTAACAAATCCCACTACCCTGCAAAGGTTATACAGACACACATGGTTCTCTGCAGTAGCTCAGCAACTTCACATGCAAGTCATTTTACACAGGTTCTGACATGTAAACAATGGTTAAAATGTGGTCAGGGTTTGGCAGTTAAACCACAGTTAACTCAAGGTTAATCTGGTTATGGATGCACTCCACGTCTCTACACTGTTCCACCCTCACTCCACCTCTCTATGTATAAAAGCGCTTTTAAAAAACACTTGTTCTGGAGTAAAATGTAACTTTTGGTTGAGTTGGTGTCAGTGTTAATTGACCATTTACTTTTATGCATTTTCTGTGCTTTGTGTTTTTACTGCAGCTGCCAGGCAGCTTTCCCTTGAAGGGACAATAAAGTGTGATAACACAGAAAGCAACCGGGAGGGGGGCAAAGCGAGCAGCTCAGCTCTCTGATGAGTTTGGTAGCAGTGTGAGCTATAATTCTGTCACTTTGTGTCATCAAGTTGCTAAAACTGCACCGTCACGTGCGCTGGCTGTTAGAACCAAATAAAACCTGACTGTGAAATTTTACAAAACTCCAGTTGCAAACATGAAGAGACAGACTATGGGAAACAGAGTTTGGACCAACCCCTCGAACAAAGTTCTCAGCTGCTCTGTGCTGCGCTGTTTTCCTCAAGTCATCTGACATGTTTTTATTGTCATTTCATTGTTTTAACAAAGTCATTTCATGGCATGTTTCTCATTTCCAGAGCATGTCTACAAAACCAGACTCTGTCTCCTGGGACAATAAAGTTTTGAGCTAAATTGAAGTTGAAGTGCCAGCTTTTTACTCACTGCGTGGCTCTGGATTCCCAGGCTGAGTTATTTATAATGAGAGCACAGATAACCAGACCAATCTGACAGTCTGATCTTTCCATGTCAAGATACCAAAATGCAAAAAAAATTCTTCTCAGGTTCAATCAAACTATGTCTAATGGAGATCTTGGATGTCATGGAGAATACAGCATGATGTTACTGTCTCCATCAGCAGGAGCTGAGCGGGCTTTGAGTGAATTTTGCAGCGTATCATGACTGCACTGGGTCACTGTGATGTTGAGAAAAACTTATAAACATGAAGATTCTCAGTTAAGTTGAGAAGCAGGTGTAGGACCCCATCATGTGTTCCATGTCTGTGTGTTCAGAGTTAACTGAGAAGTAAGTCATGTGTGTGTGTCAGCTTCACCTGCTCTGACCCCACCCTCATCTGCTGAGAACTTCTTATCCTGAGACTGGTTCAGTGACAGAGGAGAAACAAAACTAACCCAGAGAGGGAAGAAGAGACTTTTATCTTTGTTTTTGTCTCCTTATCTCTGCAGGAAAGGTCTTATCAGGACTGTTAGTGTAACAGCTTCCTGTTAATGTACCAACACATTAACATTTAACAATTACCGTTCTCCCCTCGTGCTCATTCTGTGTCATGTCCACACAGCTGCTCTCACACACACTGGGAACCTCCTAGTACAACCAGTTTCATGCTGGGACCGAGTGGGAAAGCTCCTGTTTCAGCCTGTAATAAGTACGGAGCTAACCACAGCCTCCCCATGTGGTTTGAAAAGGACCAAAAGGGGGTGTGTTGAGTCAGGAGGAGTCATTCAGGGACAGATACCAAGGCTGAGATGGTTCGCTCCTCTCTCCCCCCCTGTGTCTCTTTCCCACCGATTCCTCCCCCGTCCCTCCCTCTCTGTTTGAACTTGCCTGTATTTAGCGAGGCCACTGCTCACTGCCTTCCTGTCCTCCCTGATTCCTCCCAGAGGGCCGACACAGCAGGCGGCTGGCAGAGAGCAGGCAAACACAGAGATGTCTCACTCTGACCACGTTTCAATGTACTGAGGACATTGCCCACTGGTTTGGCAACGAAGGCACGGTGTGATTTGTCATGTCTGAGTTTAGAAACCTAATGCTGGAGACAGACCCTGATTTCAACTTAGATACTTGTGTAAAATAAGTTTCACTTCATTCTTCAACCTTCGTCCCAGAATGATGTCACAGTGTGATCAATATTAAAGGTCCATGTAGTTTTCAGTTAAGAACTCCAGATGTATGGGGCCTGAGACTACTTTGTTGTGACATCACAAAGTTACTGAAGTCCTGACTCTGTAGCTTAGACATAACAGTCACTGAATCACTCATGCGATATCATCTATCCCTTTAAATGGTTGGATGACTTCCATTAAAACTACAGTTGGTAAGCTGACGAAAGTGAAAGTAAAGTTCGCAACTTGGTCGGAGGTTTCAGAACGATAATGATCCAAGATCGATTGAACATTGATCAAACATCGATCGAACCTCTGCCATCTGCCCACCCCAACCCCCCAATACACACACACACAGAGGAAGTGGCCATAGCACACACACAGAAGGTGTACTGTATCCATAGCAACTGGAGACTCCAAAAAGATCTCAGGTCTCTCTCAGTATGAAACACACAGGCGAAGTTAGCTAACTGTAACAACAACGGTCTTCTTCTTACTTGTTTTTGCCATGTAAACGGTCGTTTTCCACGGTGGCATCGACAGTTTTACATTTTTCGGCTGCTCAGCCATTGCACCACTGACAAGCTGATAGCGACGCTCTGCAGCAGAGGTGGGGGGGGGCCTGTCTGCAGCGCGTGTACGAGCTGTGATTGGCTGTTACTCCTGCTCCCCATACCTAACTGGTGGAACAGCTCCGGGAGCGTTGGATCTTTGCAAATATGATTACAGGCTGTAGGTGGAGCCAGAGGAGTTGGATTTGGTCCTACATGACCCATTTCATGTACCACTATCAGAACATAGTGACAGTTCCAGCAAATATGACTAAATAACTGTTACCAAGTGAAGCTTTAACATCAATCATTTCATCCTTATCAAATATAAAGAATAAACATTTTTCCCTATACTGCCTCCTAATGGCTTAAAGCTGAACTATGGATTATTAGTAAATGACATGATCTGATGTAAATCAGCGGCTTATTATTGTTCAGTATTTGTTCTACATTTTTCATATTATTCCAGTTGATTCACTATGTTGTTATACAGTAGCCTGCGCAGGATGAGTTAAGAGTCATCAGGGTCTTGAGGACATAAACAGAGGAACAGAGTTCCATTCAGGTCTGCATGCTTACATGTTTAAAGATGGATTGTTGGTAGCTGCACTCTTCACCTGCTGCAGTGGAGGACCTCTCTCCCTCACCTTCACCTTCCCCTGCCGTCCTCATAGGGGAGTTACAGCTATACAACTTTTACAAACAATTTTTAATTGATGCAAAATTCAGAACGCGCCAGAGAGATGCAAGGTGAGTTTGAAATCAATTTAAATACATAGGTTTTGATGTAAAGTACTCAGATAATAACTTTTTGTTTCATTTCACAGGGCCTTTAAAAGTGTTCTCCTCCACAGCTGACTCAGGATCAGAGCATGAACACAAGGGAACGTGAGCCTGGTGGTGAGTAAAAACAAATCTAAATTTGATCTGTAGTTAGCTGACAGTAATGACGCATTCATTTCTGAAATAACGACGCTGAACTCTGTCTGTTAGTGTGAGTAAGAACAGATTTTGGTTTTTGTTCAATCTGCTAAATACAGTTGGAGTTGAGATTTGTAGGGAGAAAAGTGCATTTGTTTGGGACTATTATTAGCAGCGGATTAATCCACATTTGATGCTGTAGTGAGTATTTGTGGCAGCAGGACAGTGTGTGTGGGACTGCGTCAAGATAAACCACAGTGTGTGTTGACGGTGATGAAGGGACGTGTGTGTGACTCACTGATGTGTTTTAATAGTTCATGTGGCTCAGTGGGAGAAGATGTATCAGACTGTGATGCACATCTTCAGCTCTGTCCTCGGGATTTACAGAATCTTCAGATTCTTTTGTTGGGTTTTGTGTATTTTTGTGTGTCTATGTGTGTGTATGTGTGTGTACGCACACACGCGCAGGTCTGGGCACAATCTGTAGTTGTTTACTATCGAGTGATTCATCTCCCCAGACATAGAGCATCTTTGGCTGCTGGTCACACATCAAAGCAGAGCCAAAATGATGTGGTGGGACGACGTCGACTAAAATGAGCCGCCAGGGATTAAAAGCAGCAGCGTTACGACGGCACGGACAGCGCCGTAAACACGCCATAAACACTCGAAGGCCACGTCACGCAACGATGTGATGCGTGGGGAGAAGAGTGAGCAAAAGTTAGGAAAGAACCAAAGCAGTCAGTTAGGAGAAGAATCAACAAAGAGGAGGGCAGCACATGCCAAGAAAAAGATGAGAGAGCACGAGAAGAAAAGATGAAAAGAGCAAACGGAGGAGAAAAATGAGGGTTAGAGAAAAGAAAGCAGAAAAGGAAACATGCTAATTGTTGTTTATTTTCATATCAGACAGACACTTTCGTCTTCCTTTGTCTGTCTCTCTGCTGCTTTTCCTCTCAGTTGTCAGAGGTCAGCGAACTCGACCAACGAGTTGCTAGTTTGAATCCCCAGACAGAGCCGGCCACCAGAATAGATCTAACAATAACCAGTTTATTCTGTCTGCCAGGAGAGGGAAGGGTAGATCAGGGTTAGAGAGAGAGAGATGAAAGTGGATTGTGGAATGTCGCTAATGATGTGTTCAATTAAGTTCAATTAGCCTAATTGTCCTCTGTGAGGACATGGGGGGGGGGGGGGTTAAACAGAGCAGCCTGGTGGATGGAGAGAGAGCGGCAGACAGATAGATATTGTGCCGGAGCTTCTAAAACGGAGATTGACACTTCGCCTCCGCCAAGAATCCAGTCATCCCTCCGCTCCCTGACTCGCCATCTCTGTTGCCCAAAATAATTACTGAGGTCCCTGAATGCATCAGTTATTCCCAACAAAGCACAGGACTGGTGGGGTGCAAAGTATTCTCACGGCGGGTCGTGTTACATCTTAAAAAAAACAACAAGGCTTTACATGGTTTCTTATGGAAAGTGACAGGGTTTAAAACAGCACTAACAGCTGCTTGGTTGCAGTGATACTCCCCAGCTCTACAGAGACCTTCAGCCCCGTTTGGCTCCTGGATTTGGTGTTTTTGTCTGAGAAAAAGTACTGCATGAATATCGCAAATTCTCCAAAACCAAACCAAACCAAATTTACTTTACTTTTGCTTCCTGTTTCATCCCCAACATTTCACACTGGTTTAACTCAGCTGGTAACAGCAGAAAGTTGACAGGACCATGGACCACCGGGCCGTTTGATGACTTGTCTGGATGGTTCAGGAGGACTGGATCAATTGTTAAAATGGTCTCAAGAGTCCTTCTAACCTGAATGAGCAAATTGCAGCTACAGTCAGTCTCCAACTTGGTCTACAGGTGGAGCAGGTGTTAAAGGAAGCTGAGAGGCCAAATTCTGGGTCATAAATCGTGATGTGTCTCAGTTTCTGAAGGGGTTCTGGAGGTCTGGTCTAGATTTAATTCGAGGTCTGAGTGCTCTTTGCAGGTGTTACTGAGGAGTCACTGAGGATTGGTTCTAGGCACCATTGAAGGTCACTCTTGGCTTTGTAATGACACTCTAATTAGTTTTAGTGGGTGAGTAAGCAGAGGGAGGAACTGAGGGGATTCAAGGAAAGAATCCTTACCCAGATCTCTCTGCGACTCTGCAGCCACCTGGTCCTGGCTCCAGTGGCCACTAGCCAATCAAAAGTCATGATTTTTGGGGAACCTGTCAGCTCATTGTGTTTTATTCGGATCAAACAAACAGAAAACACAGCAGGAGAGTTTCAGAGGCCAGATTTGACAGAATCTTATATAAATCTGTGGGAGAACTCCTTAATCCAGCACTCTCCTTTAAATGAAGCTGCTGCTCTCTGCCTGTCTGCACAGACCCACTTCATAAAAATCTTTTCCATCTGCTGTTCCAGACTCTCGCCTACAGAAACTCAAACTGCAGCAACAGAGAATCCAGAGGAGACAGAGGACAATGTCACAGTCCCGCCCACACGGTCTGACTGACAGGTGAGCTCTTGCAAAGTGTAAAGTTTTAAAGTAAAGAGGGTGAGTGGATGAGTGTACAGGACCAGTGAACATCAATCATGACCTATTAAATGTAAGTCAGTGACAGTTAACATGACTGCTTTGCATTATCCAAAGATTTCCTCTTGTTTCCACTGAACGCTCTCAGTCCTAAGATACAAAATATGCAATGAGTATGTTTCCAGTCTCATGTGTTGGACCATCTATAAATTCATCAGCACTTAATTGCATGAGCACATTTGATGATATATTTCATTAGAAAATCAGAAAATCAGATCTCAGCAGTAAATTTCAAGATTCTGCGAGTTGATTTAAAGCAGCAGCTTCCTGGAGGAAGAACTGATGAATGGTTCTGGAAAATGATGGGCAGAAGTGGAGAACCTGGAGCTGATGGTTAAAACACAGCCAATAGAAACATCACACACTGGACATACATGGTTTTTCCAGAGCAGACGCAGTGTGTGTGTCAGACACTTTGCCGACAGCAAGTGTGTATTTTGACCAAGCAGTGACCTGGATTTAAAGGTTAAAATGATATGAAAGGGGACAGAGTCAGATCCAGTGGAGGTCAAAGGTGACACCTGAGCTGGACTGTTTTATCATTCTCTCTCTCTCTCTCTCTCTCTCTCTCTCTCTCTCTCTCCCTCTCTCTCCCTCCCTATCTCTCTCCCTCTCTCTCTCCCTCTCTCTCTGTTGCTACTGTCTGTCAGGAAAATGTTGCAGCACTCTTACCATTTAAACACACACACACACACGCATGCAGCAACACACGAATCTCACCTGACTTTAAGTAGATAATGAGGTATTCTTTGAAATGAAAACAGCAGGAGGTGATTACAGAGGTGTGTGTGTGAGCATGTGTGTGTGCTCGTGTGTGCTGTTGGGTTCAGCCGCGTGAGTACGCAGGTGGAATTAAGCAGGTGGACACAGTGATCATTCTCAGCAAGCTGCATTTTTGTCTCTATACACACACACACACACACACACACACACACACACTCACACAAGTGTAACATGCAAATATGTGCTTACACACAAGTGGATTTGGCTGCTTTCCAAACACACACATACACAAGAATACACACACACACACAGGTATCTGTTACACATTCCTTGACACTGCTAAAGATCCAAATGCAGATTTTTCCATTAAATGTTTCACTGTTGCTGTGCGCGCACAGATTCACACACACACTCACACACACACAGTCATGCTGGTTACCGTCCTTTGTCTACATACAGAAACCCCCTGATGTTAAAGAGCCCATCAGTGCTGAAACACACACTCAGCACGGAACAGTTTCTACTCACCAGCCTCGGCGAAGGTGATAATCTCCGTCGTGTCTTGTGCATCACCGCCGTCTCCCATCTGAGTGGCCACCGCCGCCGCCGCTGCTCCTCCCCCTCCTCCTCCACGGCCTCCCCGCCCTCGTGCCTCCTCCTCCCCTTCGATCTGCACGCTGCCATCTTCTGCCACTCGCCCCACGTGGAGCTTCCGCAGGGCGTTGAGGAGCGCGGCGCGCGGCACGGGCCGGGTGATGTTGGGCCGAGCCTGGAGATGCAGCATGTTGAGGATGTGTCTCTTCACCGCCTCCACCACATCCTGCTGAGCCGTTTCCTCTTCCTCGTGTTTCACGGTGTCGTCCGCCACCATGCCCCCTTCATTTCTCCTCATCCTGGCCAGGGCGCAGGATGGGCACTGAGAGTTGGAGGTGGCGTCAGCGGCCACCAGTGGCTGGTGGTGGGGATGGATTGTCAGAGAAAGTGGTGCAGGCTGGACTTTGAACGGAGGGTCCGAAGAAGAGCTGCACCTCTGGACCTGGACCAGGA
This sequence comes from Caranx ignobilis, assembly GCA_021432705.1. NCBI lineage: Eukaryota > Metazoa > Chordata > Actinopteri > Carangiformes > Carangidae > Caranx > Caranx ignobilis. Next base: position 1,960,695 of record MU269986.1, on the reverse strand, counting down.
CCAGGATGGTCCAGCTGAGCAGAGGTAAGACAGACATGATGGCAGGAGACGCCTGATTGGCTACTGGGCTGGATTTGGTGATGCTGCCTGATACAGATGCACAGATGGAGCCGGAAAAAGATGAAGAAAAGTTGAGTTTTGGCCAAAAGTGTGTGAAGAAAAAATTCAGCCCTGGATGAAAAAAGAAAAGTCCTCACTCCGTCCGTCCTCTGCTTTCTTGTCTTTGTCTTTCTTCTCTCTCTTTCCCTCAGAAGTTCTCAGAAGCAGCAAAGTTCAGCTCAGCTCACAGTCCACCTGTGAAAACGGAGGGAAAAAAAGCTGTAAAGAAATGAGAGAGAGAGGAGGACAAAAAAGAAAAAAAAAAAACAACGCCGAGAGAGAAAATGAGTAATCCTTATCTTTTTTGTCAGGGACAGATGGCTGGAAAATGTGGAGGCGTCACAAGAAAGAAAGAAAGAAAGAAAAAGAAAAAACAACAAAAAAGAAGAAGAAGAGGAAAAAACTCTGATGTGATGAATGGATGATGAAAAAGCAGAGAAGGAAAAACTATTTAGTGCAGGAGGATCCTTGTTCCCGATGTGAAGTCTCTGCAGAGTGTGTGTTCAGAGTGTGTGTGTGTTAGAGAGGCAGTTTGACTAAGTTATCCCAGACGAAGGGAGTTCCTCTCTCGCTCTTTTTACCTCTTTCTCTCTCTCTCTCTCTCAGTGTTGAATGCATTCCCTCGCTCACCAGTTGAATGGTTTTACCGGAGTGGGCTGGACTCTCTCTCCTCGCTCTCGTCTTTCTTTCCCTCCCTCTGCTTCTCTCTCCTCTCTCTCGCCCTGGCAGCCTCCTACTGTAATTATACCACCCTCCCTCCTCCCTCCATCCCTCTCTCTCTCTCTCTCTCTTCCACTCCAGTCTCCTCCCATCTCGCTCCATGACTCATAGCACTTCCAACTTTTACCTTCACCCTCCTCCCTCCTTCTCTCTCTCTTACTTTATTTATTTCTCCCCTCCCTGCCTGCCTCCCTCTGTTTGGCTGTTAATGGAGCAAAGCTGGGATTCCTTTATCCCTCCCCTCCCCTGCCTCCCTCCCTCCCTCCCCTCCCTCCAGCAGTCCGCTGTGAATGAGTTACATGTCAAGGGGGAAAATCTTTGGATGACTTGGTCTTCGCCCGTGACTCTCCAGTCAATCTGTCTGACGGTCTATCAGTCAGTCAGTCAGACAGTCACAGTCTGGATGTGTTTAGTCTGGTTGCTATTCTCCAGTCAACATAACATCATGGTTCATCACTGTGCGATTTTGTCTTATTAGGCTGCTCAAAGCTTTTTCCTTCTTCGTTGTCTTTTTTAAAGCTCATCTGAAATAAACTCTCACATGTCAGTGTTTTGATACTGACATGTTCCATATGATCCATCACTCTAGTCAGTCCATATGAAGAGCTGAAGTCATGTCCTCACTCATGACATTCTGTCCTGGGTCTCCCTGATAATGTCTAGGTGTTCCTGCGGTGTTGGAGATCTTCTGATCTAACATCAGGAGGTGAAAGCCTCTGTGACACTAAGTTAAATGCTTCTGATGTGAGCACAGATAAGATGACAGTTTGTCACATCAATCAATGGATGGGACAGTAATCAATTACCTATTGATTCCAATTAAAAAAGTCAAACATTTGCTAGTTGCTGCTTCTCAAATGGGAGGCTTTAAAGCTTTTCCTGAGCTTGACCAACCTAGGTACTGTTATGACTCTTCTAAAGTGTGTGTATGTATATTTATGTTTGTTACATGCTGTCTGTCATCCAGCTAAGGGACGTCAATGTGAAGGTATACCAGCAATCAGAATCTTGTTGCAATAAGTGGTTGGAACACACAGGCTTTTCTACCATATCTGAAGACTACCTCTGTCCTCAGCCTTCTTAAGTATGGGACTTTGGCCAGGTGAGAACAGATGGTCCTGTAGGGCAGGCAGAGACCTTGCCCGCCAACACCATGACATCGATTCACTTGTCCTCAAACCTTCATTTGTCTTCTGATGGTTTGTCTGAATCACTTCCCACCCTTCAAGGTGGTCATCTTCTCTCTTTTGTCATCATCATTATCATCATCATCACAGTCACCCTGTCATCATCCTAAACATTCCCCCACTGTTCCGGACAACTTCTTGAGAAGCCCATGACCATTGTTGACACACTCATTCCTCTTGGATGCATTATACAGCACACCGCTGTTGGAGTTTGTCACTGTGGTTGGATGTTTCCTAAACTGTCTGACAATTATGGTTTTTAACGGTGTTCTAGCAGAGGGGTTGTAGAATGATTCTGCCAAACATGGCCTATTTTAAGGCCACAACACTCCTGAAGACTGTTATGTGAGTTCTTGAGAATGTCCTGAAGAGTTCACCAGTTCTTACCGGCCTGAAAATGTCAAATATAAATGGGATTCTAAATGTCAAGTTGAAAGAATTTGAAGATGTTTAAGAAAAGGGCACTGAAAAAGGAGAAAGATGAGTTAAAGGTACTCAGAAATTCTAAGTGTTTTGAGATGGTCATGGGGAGGAGGCACCGAGGATCGTCCCGTCACATTTGAGATTCTAAAAGTTTTGAATGGTTTCTAGAATGAATTTAAAGCATTTAGGAAGTTTTTGACATCCAGTTTTGGGGGACTCAAAAAAGGTTCTAAAGGTGTGTGTGGGTCATGGGGGGGGGGGGGTACTGGGACTTTTGCATTGACTATGAGAACTGGTTGGTAAAGAAGGTTTAATTGGTTCTATGGGGAGCATTATGGGTTTCTAGTATTTTTGAGGTGGTTCTAGAGGTTTTGGAGGGAATTCCTTTTTAGAGATAGTCTATGACACTTTATCTGTAGAACTCTGCTGTAGTTGTTTGTTCTTGGTTCCTCCCATTACATCATGCTGTCTCTCAGCCCCCCTCCCTTTCTCTTCAACATGTGGTCCGATAACACAGAGAGCTCAGACAACGTAGTCAGGTCTGACTGTAGAGGAAGTGGAGACGACGTAGAATCACACACCGAATCAGACGTCTAGGATTCACCCTCTTGCTGTTGTGACATCATCACTGTGGGGGAAAGTGTGTGTGTGTCTGTGTGTGACTCGTCAGCTGTCTGCTTCCCTACAAGTTAAAAAGAAAAGAAAGAAAAAGAAAAAAATCTCCAGCTCATGCCTGTGTGACCTCACCGCTCGCTGAGTTGCCTTATTAAGGCGTTGCAGTGTGTATTATGGAAATTAACTTGACTGCACCGGGGACTTCTTTAAATAACTCACAACCTGTGAGTCATGAACCTGTCGTAACGCTGGCAGCACCTCTGATGCACTTTGTTTTTAAAGTCGCCTCCAGGGCCCAAAAAAAAAACATTCAACATAGTATGAAGCAGTCCTGGATTTAAATGAACCTCATCATCTCTGCTGTTCCATTATTATGTCCTAGTGCTGTTAAAGTTCTAATAGAGATCCTAAGGTATCTGCATGTCAGGGAAATGTGTCCTAAACATTTTCATCTGATGCAGATATAACAAACATGTTGTGTTGGCGTTGTGGAAAAATCATAACTTGAATGAAACAACATGATCCACACTGTGGAGGTTAAAGCTGGCGGGACACTGTAGAAGTACACAAGAACCAAAACAAACACAGCTATCTCCTTACTGAGTCCAATGTGAACTAAGTCTCTCAGATGATGTTTTTTCTACCTTAACAGCTATTGAAGGGAACATCCGACAGATGTGAGAGTGTCGTGGAAGGAATCAAACATGCCTCCGCCTGTTGAGATACATTCAATCTGCTCTTATGCATTTACTAGACTAGATGTTGTTCTCTGACTTCACTGTTCTTCGTCACTCTTCTTCTTCTGCCAACCTCCTCTGCTGCTATGTGTGTTGATGGTCAGTCGGGTTAACAGAAGCTCCAGTGATCAGGACTGATGCACAACTGAATGCAGATTGGACTGCTCCATCTAGTGGACACGAGCTGCAACCTCCTGATGTGACCTCAAAGTACCTTCACACATCTTTACCTCCTCTCCAGCATATAGTTGTCCCTCTCTTTTGTTAGCTTTTCCCTCTTTCTGTCACTCTCTTCATCGTTCTGTCTTCATTTCATTCTTACTGTTGGTGTCACAGACTCCTCTTGTCTTCCTGTTTCCTCCTCCTTCTCGCTTTTTAAATTTCATTAGCTTTCTTGTATTGTGGACATCTCATGTCTCTCTCTCTCTCTCTCTCTCTCTCTCTCTCTTTCTCATTTCTCCATCTTTTTCTCTCTGAGAGGTGAATGATGTCTTCCTCTATGTCCTCTCTCTCTGCAGCTTTATGAACCACTGTGGACGTGCAGACTAATTTACTGCCCTGCTACATCAGGACAGACACACACATGCATGCACAGATGAACACACACACAGACTTATTGGTCATGATGGTGTCTTACAGCTGTGTGTAGTGTGATTAATGGTGTTGGTCTGATCTCTCACAGTGGGGGATTTGAAGGAGACATACTGCAGTAAGGTATCCATCTCTTTTTCTATGGTAAAGTGAAGACGAGGAAGGAAGACGAGGGAACCAATGAGGGACGATGAAAGTAGGAAGAAAAGGAAGCAGATGCAAGAAAGTGGAGAGGAAGTGATGGAGGGAAGGAAGGATGACCCAAGTAAAATGTAAAACACATAGTTGTAGATTTACCTTAGTGAAGTTGTTGGCTTTTACATATTCATATTTCAGTTTCCCCTCGAAATGCCTAAAATTCTCTCTCCTCTCTGTCATCATGTTCTGCTGCTGCAGAGTGATGAGGGGTCTGAATGTTCTGTATCTGTTTCACTGTTCTACCTGTTCTGGTTTACAGTGGTACGTTTTGCCCTTGTTCTTCTCTCCACTGAGAGAGAGCTCCACTCCATGTTCTTTTAATGCCATGCAATATGTATTCATCACCTGGTGGTTATCAGCTGGTGTTTGATGCAAAGAAAATCACAGCCATGTGTTTTTATATTAACAGATAACGAGGATAAGGAGATAATGTATTCACTAATCCACACTAAATGGGAGGGATATCAAAAGGGTCGCATTAATATGAAGGTAGCAGATCAGTCATTTACATGAACTGAAACTTTGATTGACTTTGCAGAAAGTATGTGGGACAGTCTCTGCCACAGCCGGTCGTCTGCAGCAGAGAGTGACATTATTTCTTTCAAATTCAGCTAAGGCGGAGCTTCTCAAGGTTGCTTAGGCCTTGTTCACACTGCCCCTCCAACTCAGATTTTTAAATTTCAAAATGTCAAAAACAACAACAATAACAATGTAGTTCCAGTTGCAGCAGATCATGAAACATGTGGAATGTCTGCTCTTGCATCCAGGAATGTGAGTGCCACATTGCATCGTCAAATGTCCCCATTCCACCATCGTTGGTTTGGTGCAGGCAGTTCTAGCTGTTCCAGAGGTGATGGCACCTCCGTTTCTGTTGCTTCCTTGCAGTTGTCAGATTATTGTGCTGTGGCTCCACATAATGAATTGGGACAGAAAGAAAGCACAGTTCACTACTGTCCATTTTGTTTGTATTTTTCTGGGAAATCAATGTGGATAAGACACACGCAATATGGACACGCAGATTGGATCTGATCACTTGAAATATGTGGACTGTCAGTCAGTGAGATCGGATTCTGATCATGAAAAAAAAATTGATTTGGGCTGTGATCTGAGCAAGGCTACACAAATTCAGGCCGATCTTCACACGATTTCGTCATGGCCGACAAATTTCCATTGTTGATCCCAATTATGAACAGACGTGTTTGTAACATAACTGAAGACCAACGATTTTGTGTCAAGGACACTCTACAATACCCCGATGGAAAGTCTAGCATGTTAAAATGTTTGAATTTCTTCCCCTCGTCTGACATCTCCTACAATGTGAACCTTGATGTTTACCAATAGGATGACAGAGCACTCTAGTGAAGCTGCGTTAGCTCGCTTCATTTTGAGGTGAACACATTTGTTAACGTAGCTCATGTTCTCTCTGAGGAACAGACAGTCCATACTGTCCCCTTCACCAGACCCAAGAACGGCTCCACAGTCATTTTTTCTTCCTTTTTTTTTTTCGAGTCTGAGCAAAAGAGGGCTAGCATCACACACAGCACTGTAGTAGCCATGATTGACAGCTGCTGGTGCTGTCCAGTCCCTCTTCTCCAGATGACCCCCTGAACCACGCCCACCTCCACAGTACAGTTGAGACAATCATATCCATCATAATATTATCAACACACACGCTGCAGCTTGTATTCCCATTCTAGATTGTCTGTTTGTCATTCTGGACTCACATTCATTACTGACACTCAGCACTGCATTCTGGCTGATAAAGTTGTTTGGTCCACTCTGATAAACACCTGTACATTTTCAGTCCTTATTAGACATTCACATCCATGCTGGACTGTACCACAGGACCAGACCAGACTCTCTAGATACAAACTTTAAGGGTAGAGTTTGGAAGTTTTTGCTCAAAAATAAACGCTACACTTATACAAATGAAATCCAGCTTAATCATCACCTATGGGCTTCTAGTCCTGTGTGGTGCTGACTGTGTCTGCAGAGCCCCCTCCCTCTGACCGTATTTTGGTCTTTGTTTTGTTGTATACGGGGACGTTTCTGGATGGAGAGTCTGTGTTTTCTCTCCAGCCAATGACAGAGCAGGTGAAGTTCCGTACAGCAGTTAGCCCTGCTAGCTGTCCTGGATGCTAGCGAGTGCTAGCGGCGGATGCTATCTGCCACCGCTAACACAAGGTAACTCAACGCTAACTTCCGCTAGCGGCTAGCATCCAACGGCTTCCCAGCTCACCACAATGGCCCTCCTGCTAGTCGCAGCATAACACTTGAGGCTCCCGTTACCGGTGACGGCCAGGTATGGGCCCACGGCTCCAGTGCTTCACTGGGACTGTATTTCCTTTTCTTTCCAGTCCTGACAACTCAGTTACCAGGCTCCTCTATTATGGAACCAGCTCTCTCCATGGGTCAGAGAGGCAGACACTCTTTCTACATTTAAGTCTAGGCTTAAGACCTTCCTCTATGACAGAGCTTTTAGTTAGGGCTGGCTCAGGTAGTCCTGATCCATTTTATAGCTACGCTGCTATAGGCTTAAACTGCTGGGGGACACATCAGGTTACGGAGCCCTTTCCTTCCTCTCCTCTCCTCTCGCCTCACATATTGAACTGCCATTATTTGTTGCACTTTGTAGTCTGGCCTTGGTGTCTCGCACTCTCTTTGTATTTCCACAGATCTCTTCAGAGCTCCATCCCCCTGCACCAACCAACCAACCGCCGCCTCCATCACCTCCTTTCTCCTGCTGTCAAACCGGTCTGCACTCCCGCTCATGACCCTGTCTGCCGTCCAGTAGTCCCATTAAGCTGGCCTTCCCTCCCTGCCCACCAGGAGCTTCCTCCATGATTTTTTGTTTTTCATTAACTGAGTGATTCCATTTCCATGTTTTATATATTCCATGTTGTAAATTGTTTTCTTGTCTGTATACACGATCTATGTCACGTCTGCCCGTCCTGGGTGAGGGATCCCTCCTCTGTTGCTCACCCTGAGGTTTCTCCATTTCTCCCTGTTAAAGGGTTTTCTTGGGAGTTGTTCCTCAGTCCATGTGAGGCTCTAAGGGCAGAGGGTGTTGTCATAATGCTGTGTAAAACCCTTTGAGACAAACTGTTTGTAAAAACGGGCTATACAAATAAAATTGCCTTGCCTTGCTGCTGCTGCTGCTGCTGCTGCTGCTGTCAGGGGCAGGAGGCGTCCACAGTTGAGCCTGAGAGGAGGGACCCAGTTTGAATTTTTTTTTACAAAATGCAACAAACAAACCTCCAGACTCTAAGTCACCATGGCTTCCTCTGAACCTGGAAAATCTACCTTTAGTTTTTGAGCACAAAATACATAGAATATCAACTCTATACACTTCTCACAAAAAGAAAGGGATATAAGGGAAGGGAAATGTAAAAAGTTCCTGCTGCAGTGATATTAGGCCTATATCATGAAAGTAGAGCATTTAAGTAGAAGTGGCGGCTAGCGTCCACTGCTAGCACCTGCCACCATGGGGCCAGCACTTGAAGGGTTAGTGTTAGGCAGAGGGTTAGGGTTAGGGCTAGTGGGGGCCTACTCATGCTGCATGCCCAACTTCACTTGTGCTCTGTATCAAAATACAGGCAGACACAGGCACCACCACACAAGTAGAAGCCTATAGGTGATGATTAAGCTGGATTTCTTTTGTATAAGTCTATATCTTGATTTTTAGGAAAATCCTGCAGACTCAACCTGTAAACTTTATGCCGAGTGATACAGTGATTAAAAAAAATAAAAAATTTGACAATGATGGGTCATGTGACCAAAAGACATTTAAACACACCCAGAAATACCGGAGGTGAACCTGATGACGCTACATGCGAAACAAGTGGTTTACAACTAATAAAGTGAGCTTAGTGAGTCATATCAGTGTGTGATGATTTGCTTATCTTATTCCTATGTTCCTGCTGCTGACCAGCCCCTGACTATCTGTGGCTGTGCAGGGACATTTGTTTCACTTCAGCATATGTATGTGTATCTATACCGTAGATCACAGGTGGAGCCAGACATTGGTAACATTTGGGGCTTTGTCAAAACACAAGAGGCCAAAACTGAAAATACAGCATCAAGCTCGAAAGCGCTGATATAAGGTTATCTAGAAGTGGTGATATTTCTCCTATGTCCAACTGGAATGGAAACGTCATGTTTCCAAGTTGGCGTATTTGCTGAAAAACTGTCCTTGTTTATTATTCACAAAGTACCAGAACAAGAAACTTGCCTCAGTCTGATTGGACTCATGAACTCAGGACAGAAACCCTCTCATTGAATTGTGTAACTGGCACTGTACAGTTTTGTTTGGCTATAAGACATAAAGATGTCACACACTAAGGACAGTTACTTACTTGCTGCTGCTGTGTCAGGGCTGTGAAGCGAATGTTTTTCTAAGTTCAGTGTATATTTAAGGAGGACTCGTTTCACCAAGGCTTTTGGAAATATGAAAACATCTTTTTGAATCTGTGTGGGTTAGTTTATTTACAGGCTCCGAGCCAGTCCACACACATACACGCACACACACACACATGCGCACGCACACACGCACACACACACACACACACACACACACACACAGAGGGGATTTCAAGGATTTCTCCACCACATTTTATTTAATGGACATGTTGTGTGGTGTGCACAAGTACGGGTGTGTCTGTTATGTGTGTGTGTGTTTGTGTAGGCGAGACTCTCAGGAAAACTGCTGCAGCAGTTTCAGATGCTCAGTTACCAGATGAGAGGGAGGTGATAATGTCACAGTGAACTCAGAGAAGCAAGATGATTTCAGCAGATCAATTATCTAACAATTAACAATTATCTAGATGTTGGGCAATCAGACAAGCATGACATGACATCTGTCAAAAGGTCATCAGTTATGTAACAGATTCATAACATCCTGCTTCATGTTTTTGGTTTTTGTTCTTGTAGTAAACGTTGGCCTGACAGGAAGGATGCCTGACTTCTTCTAGGATCATATTCTTCATGGATATTTATATACTGTGTTACAGATTTTAAAGACAATAGAGACCATATTAAACTCAAACAAGGAAATGTGTTATGTTAGACTGAAACATGGAGATGCTACAGTTGTGTTGTATTTAGAGTTTATGATATGTACAATGATAATGGGCTATATCACCGAGCAAAATCCGCAGCGGGGCTCTCCTTGAAAATGCTCCAGTGCTGGTGTATACTTCAAAATCATTGCTGATCAAAAACAGATTCAACCTTTAGACAGATCATCCAGTCATCATGCAGAGGCCCAGCGTCCAGGCCCACCCATTGCTCCATTCTCTCCCAGAGATGCTGAGCATCCATGGGAAGGACAAAATCACAGCATTTATCCAATGAGCGTCTAGTTTCTCTGCAGGGAAGAAAATGATTCTCTGCTGCCCTATTGTCATCCACAGACCCTGAGCTTCAACAGGACATGCTACAGCAATATATGAGAAGGAATTTGCCTCAGTGGACGTGCGATAAGAAGCTGATTCTGAACAAACTTGTCTTGGAGATGAACGTACACATTTTTAAAATCTGACCATTTATTTTTTGACATTTTAGTGGGAGCAGAGCTTCCCCTGCAGTCTGAGAGCAATCGCTTCTGCTGTACACACATTTACAACACAAGCCCATCTTTTCAATGTCAAGACTTTGTTCAAGTCTTTGAATGATGGACACTGAGATCAGCTGAGCTAACGAGATCTGCCAGTCTCTGAGTTCAATAAGGCTGTGACCTTTGACCTGTCAGCTTCAGATCTCAGAACAGAACTGCTTCACAAATGTCTCACGAATGAGGCCTGCAACTGTTTTGTGATCTCAATATGATGCGTAGTCTGTTTCTTTAGTAGAGGAAAGCCCACACACACACACACACATTTTTTCCCACTTCCGAATCTTCAGGCTTCTTGTGTATCGTGACATTTTCCAGACTCAGACTTATGACATCTCAAAGCATCTGAAGTGATTCAGGGCAGCTTCCAGTACACACTTATACACACACACACGCACAAACAGTATGACTGTGCATGTAGAACAAGTTGTATGAATAAAGAATCCCAACACTGACCCTGCTGGAACGTCTGAGTGAATGACCCGTGTGTGAGTGAGTGTGTGTGCGTGTGTGTTCTTGCATGCAGACACTCAGCTGCTGTCAACATCTCTGTCTCTCTCTCTGTCTCTCTCTCTCTCTCTCTCTCTCTCTCTCTCTATTTCTCCTCCTATGGTTCTAGGGGTCTCTCGCCCTGAATTCCCCTGTGGTTCCTGGCAGTGTCATTGTGTCAGACTTTAACTATTTGGCAACACCATCGTGACTCTGTCAGAAAGAACATGTTCATCCTTAAATGGTTTTTAACTATAACTCACGTGTATGTGCTGATCATCCAGTACATAATCATTAAGGTCAGTGCCGCTGCGGTCGGGGCTCATGCTTAGTCGACATGGATTGTGTAGGAGAAAGGCTCAGCCTAGTTAGAGAACAGACTTTTTGTCTTTATGAACATAAAGTGACCAGATTGAAGTGAACACCAATGACATCTGTGGTGTGATGGTAAATATATTATCATATCATATATACGTGTTATCTATGAATTACAGTCCCTGTTTCATGCACTGTGGCCATGACAATTGTGGAGCCATGATAAACTTTAGGTTTTTTATCTCATATTTTGGAGACTAAATTCAGTACAAACCTATGGGAGATAAATGTCACAGTTTAAAGTTGATGCAAAGCGGAATAGCAACAGATGTTCAGACAAATATTCACACTGTTGTCAGTGTTACACACTGGTTGTGAATCAGGTTGTGAGAAAGTCATTACAAGATAACTGTGCTACTTCCTCTTCAACTCGTCCTGCATGAATACACGTCATGAATGAACCAGTTAAACCTTTTCTCTGAGTAGGAAAAAAGGTTCATTCTGATTGGATGTGTTTAGTTTAATTTATGAAGCTATATCTAGCAGTCAGCCAGCCAAGAGAAGACAAATGCAGGTCACCCTCCTGCCTGCTCATCTTTCTCTGTGCTCTGTTTGTCACAGTTAAAAAGTGGGACATTTGCAGGACAATTGAAGCCAGGAACAGGCCACCAAAAACAGAGGCTGTCCTCAGATAACGTGATCATCTGCTCCACTCTGTTCACCGTGACCCTGCTCTCTGCCACTGCACCAAACAGCCTGTGAGCAGCTGTTATTGGGGTTATAATGAAATGACACATAACAGTAGCTGTGTCTCATCTTTCAGAGGCTACATTGGAGGACTAATTGCATCACAGCTGCATGACTAGACAGACCACCTCATCTGGCTTCAGCCCTCAGGTCTATTAAGGTGTGGCTCTTTGTTGCTATCATAGACCATGTCCTCTGAGGGCTGGGGCCCTTAGAGATAAATTCAAGTGCATGTCTGCCTGTCCTGGGTGAGGGATCTCTCCTCTGTCGCTCACCCTCAGGTTTCTCCTGTTTTTTTGTTTGTTTGTTTTTTTCTTGGCAAGGCAGTTTTATTTGTATAGCCCGTTTTTACAAACAGTTTGTCTCAAAGGGCTTTACACAGCATTATGACAACATCCTCTGCCCTTAGACCCTCACATCAACTGAGGAAAAACTCCCAAGAAAATCCTTTTAACAGGGAAAAATGGAGAAACCTCAGGGTGAGTAACAGAGGAGGGATCCCTCACCCAGGACGGGCAGACGCGCAATAGATGTTGTATACAGACAAGAAGTCAATTTACAAAATGGAAATGGAATCAGTCAGTTAATGGGTGTCTGACCCATGGAGAGAGCTGGCTCCATAATAGAGGAGCCCGGTAACTGAAGGCTCTACCTCCCAGTCTGTTTTTAGAGATACTGGGGGTCACTAACAGACCTGCATTCTGGGAGCGAAGTGCTCTGGTAGGACAGTATGGAATAACGAGGTCCTTCAGATAAGATGGAGCTTTGTCTTTAAGAGCCTTGTAAGTAAGTAGAAGGATCTTGAAGTCTATTCTACATCCTACAGGAAGCCAATGGAGAGAAGCTAGAATGGGAGACATGTGCTCTCTCTTATTAACTCAATTCAAGTCAATACCCTTGCTGCTGCATTCTGGACCAGCTGGAGACTCTTTAGAGAGTTTTTTGGACATCCTGACAAGAGAGAGTTACAGTAGTCCAGCCTAGAAATAATAAATGCGTGGACCAGTTTCTCAGCATCACTCTGAGAGAGGATATTCCTGATCTTAGCTATACTGCATAGGTGAAAGAAGGCAGTCCTAGTCACATGCTTTATGTGAGAGCTAAAGGAAAGATCCTGGTCAAAAATGACTCCAAGGTTCCTCACTGTTGGACCGGAGTTCAGGGTGATGCCATCCAGAGTAGCAATCTGATTGGAGAATGTGTCCCTGAGATGCTTAGGTCCAAACACAATAACCTCTGTTTTGTCAGAGTTCAGCAGTAGGAAGTTAGAAGACATCCAGGATTTGATGTCTTTCAAGCAATCTTGCAGATTGATGAGGCGGCTTCTATCATCTGGCTCTATCGATAAGTAGAGCTGAGTATCATCAGCATAACAGTGGAAATTGATGGAGTGCTTCCGGATTAAATCCCCTAATGGAAGCACGTAAAGAGTGAAGAGAACTGGCCCTAAAACTGAACCCTGTGGCACACCATACGTAACTCTGCTGTACTCTGAATGGTCATTATTAACAGTAATGAATTGAAACCTGTCAGATTGGTATGAGTCAAACCATTTTACAGCAGATCCCTTAATCCCAATTTCATGTTCTAGTCTCTGCAGCAAATGCTGTGAGCAATGGTATCAAATGCAGCACTGAGGTCCAGAAGTACAAGTACAGAGAAAAGACCTCTGTCGGAAGCTATAAGAAGATCATTGGAGACTTTGACCAGTGCTGTTTCAGTGCTATGGTGTTCTCTAAATCCAGATTGGAAAGCTTCAAAAAGCTCGTTACTGTGCAGATGTTCATGTAGCTGCACTAGGACAACTTTCTCAAGGATTTTAGAGACGTAGGGAAGGTTGGATATAGGCCTATAGTTGGCTGTTACATCTGGATCAAGAGAGGGTTTTTTAAGTACAGGATTGATGACAGTGACCTTAAAGGCCTGTGGCACATAGCCTGTGACTAAGGAAAGGTTGATCTGGTTCAGTATCGCAGCGTTAACTAAGACTAAGACATCCTTGAGCAGTCCTGTTGGGATTGGGTCAAGCAGACATGTAGCTGATTTGGAGCAGGTGATTGCAGAAGTTAAGTCTGACAGATCGATGGAGAAGCTGTTCAAGTATGCACCAAGTCTGGGAGGTGCTTCTGTAGGGGCTGTAATCTGTGGTCCACTACTGCCAATCCTTGTTCTGATATTTACAATATTTTCAGTAAATAAAGTTAGGAAATCGTTGCTGCTGAGAGTCGGAGGGATGCATGGCTCAACAGCACTGTGGTTCTTGGGAGTTGTTCCTCCGTCAGTGTGAGGGTCAGAGGTCACAGCATGTTGTCATGGCGCTGTGTAAAGCCCTTTGAGACAAACTGTTTGTAAAAATGGACTGTACAAATAAAATTGCTTCGCCTTGCCACTAGAGCTGAAACGGTTCCTGGTTTCATGCTGTGACTGACCACTGTGATTCATCTGTGTGGTTAATATCAAAACTCAGATTTCTGCATCAACCAGCAACAGTTTTTAGACAATAGAGATAATCCTTTATTACTGTGAACTTTCAAATTCACTTTCACAATGTCTCATGATATCCAATGTTAAAATGAAACTGTGTAATGTCATGTTACTCACACATCCCATGTACCTGTTATGACTCTAATTTCTCACACTTGGAAATCAGAGCATATTCAGATTTAAAGAGGAACTATGCTACATTTTTACCATAATTAAACAGCTTCAGTAACTTTTTGCAGGGATAATGGAGGCTCTTTGCCTTCCACCTAGCGTCTCTTGGATGAAAACCAACCTTGCAAGATCAGAGCTTCCACTCTGGTGTCCCAGCTCTTGTCCCTGTCTCATTTGTGGCACCATGACACAAACACACCCCATAACTCGTAATTTCAATTTCAATTTTCAGTTTTATTTAGGATAGCCCCTTGAGATGCAGCATCTCATTTTCAAGGGGGGCCAACACAGATACAAAAATAACACAAGACATACATTACAATAAATACACAACATAGACAAAACACACTGCTCCCCACTTCACAGCCCCCAAGCCCCACCCACCCCATCACAGGCTCTCAAAAAATAAATAAATAAATAAATTACAGCATAGTGAGAAACCAGGAACAATGCAATATATATATAACATGCACGTGTGCATATATTGCTATGCTGTAATTTATTTATTTATTTATTAATATTTATTTATTTTTTGAGAGTCTATATACCTCCAGGTATATATATATAGGTGTATATATATATATATATATATATATAGGTGTGTATATATATATATATATATATATATATACACCTATATATATATATATATATATATATAGGTGTGTATATATATATATATATATATATATATATACACCTATATATATATACCTGTATATATATATATATATATATATATATATATATATATATACACCTATATATATATACCTGTATATATATATATATATATATATATATATATATATACACACACACCTGGAGGTGACTGCAGTCATCTGTCTTGAGCATGTACTCGCAGAACTGCTGTTATGTCCAGGTAACGTATGCTGAGAACCTTTCAGTGTTTGAAACAGGAGTATCTACAGCCTGGTGTAAAGGAGAGGGGCCACTCCACTCTGCTCCACTCATCAAGTGTATGATTAATACAGATCAAAGTGCATTTTCATACACAAACACATCTAGCCCTGATTCCAGTGTATGAGGCAATATCCTCCTGCAGTTTGTGTCTTTTTAAGGGAATGAAATGTTGAAAAGACATAAAACCACTGAGAAATTTTCTCTGTTGATTTACAAGCATCACTTGTTTATCTGAGTGCTATCATCCAGTTCTCAGTAAGCTCCTGTAATTTACAGTCAGGTCAGAGTCATGTGGATTAGATTGGTGACTAACTGAATGTCAACAATGTAACAGTGTACGACAATGTAAACTGGTGCGGAAAAAAACAAACTTTCAATAATTAACAAAAATCTTTTCCAGCTGCTGCTCATGTAGATTTACCTTCAGTCACACTGTGTCTTCTATTCCCAGTCCAGCATGGAGTCATGGAGTAGGGTGAATGAGTGCAGATTCAAAGTCAAATACACAATAAAACATAAATGAGATCAACTTTAGAACAACTTATAAATACTGTAAATGAAGTCTATGCAGAAAGTGAAAACACTGTACATTAAAAAGTCAGATGTGTCAGTGGCGACACTACAACATTACTTATGAAAGATAGAGAGGCGTTGCCTGAGGGGAAAAGCTGTTTGCTGTGGTTTTTATTGTTTCTCAGACTTTAATGACAATGTAAACATGTCGACATGAAATCACACATTGGCCTGGATAAGTGTTTTCGCTGATGACACCCTCCTGATTGTGGTGGCGGTTGCTGCGTCTTCAGGTACTTCAGTGAGTTTCCATATTAAAACAGATTTACAAGCTCCATCTGGTTAAAAGAAATAGAAATCAAATCAAATGGGGATGGTGAGGGTAGCATGGAGCAGGAGATGAATGGGAGGATTATGTGCAATCAGCAGTAAAACAGGCTTCTTAATGAACCATGTTTCCATCCACGCATTTTATAACTAGTAGTTTTATCTAATTAGTTATAACTTGTGCAATATTTACCATTTGTTGGTAGATGTGATCCATGTCCTAACTTAACTTAGCTGGCATTTGTATCATTCAGTGGTTTCCAGGCAAGGACTCCAGCGGCTCGTCACATTTGGCTTGTGCACTTTTGGTTTTGCAATTCAGTGCAAAAATGAATGGAAACAACTTGCAAGAAATGTATTTGATACACCAATTTGATCGCAAAACAGCACATGACATCATTATGCAGGGATTTTTCTTCAATTTAAAGCTCTTAGATGGAAACTTAGATGGAAAGATTTTCACCAGTTTTATTCACGTTAATATTTTTAGCAATCTTCTGATAATTCCAGTGGCAAGTGGATGGAAACATGGTGGAGTGGAGCTGAGCCAGAAGGCCAAGCTTACAGTTCACAAGTGGTTCTTCTTTGCAGGTGTCTGGGCTCAGGCTGGGGTAAGAAGCTCCACTGCTTCTTCACATTGACAGGAGCAAGTTAAGGTGGTTAGGGCATCTGGTTTGGATGCTTACCTGGGCACCTCACACCTGAGAACAGGTTGTACTCCCTTGGGGTAGACCCAGAACTCACCCACAGAGATTATGTATCTCATGTGGCATGGGAATGCTTCAGGAACCCCTGTAAGGAGCTGGAAAGTGTTGTTTAGGAGGGAGATGTCACTGCATCCTGACCCTGGATAAGCAGCTGGACGGACAGACGGACGGACGGACAGACAGATGGATGGACGGATGTATGTATTATGGAACAAATAAGGACCAAATACCCCAAATGCCAAGACTTACCAAGACACTCAATCAGTGCAATTTATAGACCCCTAGAGACCACCCTCAGTGCATGATGGACTCTCTGTCTCAGCAAGAAGTCAAAGATGTTGTCTATCATGGAGCTGATCACCTTCTCACCCTCTCAGTTTAGTTAATTGGGAAGAGTTTAGGTAATGCTCAGTCAGTCCTGTCTCATCAGGATCATATTTGACTTTTCAGGCTTCATGGCATAAACTCATGCATATCTGCTTTTTATAAATAGAAAAATTTGAACCACTCAGGAAAGATGTAGAATTCATAATTACTTTTTAGGATGACTCAGAAACAAAGTTTACTAGTTAAAAGCTGACTAAGCAGCTAAAAAAAAGCTACTGATATAAATCTATTTATACAAGGCCTAAATGTTGATGTAGGTTTTTCTGTCGACTGATGATTGACAGATATTAACGTCATACAGGTCTTCCAGCTCAGCAGTCATGGAAACTCTAATTTGAACTTTTTACCCCTTTGAGGAACAGCTCAGATCCTCAGTAGACCTGTTACCATCACTGCAGCCTCCACTTTCAAAACACCACTGACTCACTTCACTCTCGTTCCCTCCAACACCTCCATCATCTCTCGGCTCATTTCAGGACATCTCAGTAAGAGCATGATCAGAAACTCAGATTGTATGACAGCAGCAGTTTGAATCAAAGGTCCTGGTATTCCCAGCCTCGGTCCCGTCACAGTCTGAACGCCCACCTCCGTGGTTTGGCTGGACCATCCAAAACTCCACTCCCACCATGAATCTGCAGACTGCTTTGTACACACTAACTCGTATTTGTACTGAGCCTCTCCTCTGTCACTGCACTCCACCATCATCATCATCATCATTATCAGTCGCATGCATGAGCGTGCTCATCCTCTCAGCATTGACGCAGTTCTCAGAAACAGCACTTGTTGGTAGAGAGGGAGAAGTGTTGAGAAACCTCCTGACCACAGTGTAAATTTAGGCCAAACCACCGTATGCGATCTGTCCAAACATGACAAGGAACAGGGGGAAATTATGTGAGAAAGCAGGAGGGTGGAGAAGGGAAAGACAAACTGTAGTTAGGAAACCATGAGGAGAATTATGTGGTTTCACAGCTGGGCACTCAGACTGTGTGAAAACACACAATCTGCTTCTTTCTCCCACTGAAAGTGAAGCTGTGAAAACCCCTGATAGGGAAAAGGTCACTGGTTTAATTCCAATATCCAGTTAGTGTTCAAAGCATGTTCTACCTACAGATTGTGTATGTTTTACATCACTCGTGTCATTTTCAACTTACCTTATGGGAGCTCTCACAGATCAGCAAAGATCCATCCAAAGATCCACTTCAGCAACTCATATTGAGATATATGGAACAAAACACAAAGGAAGAAAGCAACACCTGTGATTATCAAGGTCCTGTATTTCCTCAAATAGTGGCCTTCATTTACTCAACTGCCCAGGGTACCCTGCCCTTACTGGAGGCAGGTTTTTATTAGAGAGAGGCCTTTATTTCTAACCCTGTCTGTTTTGTAAGTATATTTGCTCATGTTTAAATATGAATCCTCCTTATTTTCTGTTTTCCCTCTATTTGCTCTTTTAACTTTTACACATCTCCAATATTTTCCCTGTTAAAGGGTTTTCTTGAGAGCTTCTCCTCAGTCAATGTGAGGGTCTCAGGGCAGAGGACGTTGTCATGATGCTGTGTAAAGCCCTTTGAGACAAACTGTTTGTAACAATGGGCTATACAAATAAAATTGCTTTGCCTTGCCATTAGTGGCCATCATTTAGGAGCTCATCCTCATCTTCCTCTTGGGCTGCTTGGTACCTGTTCTCCTCGCTGCGCTGTCAGAGCGGGGTCACCCCCACACCCCCACTCCAGTCCATCACCGCGCCAGCAGTCTGATGGCGATGGTCCCAGGTGCCAGATTTTTTGCTGGCCTTTGGCCTTTATTTGTTCGTGTAAACAACACACCTGGCTGTTACAAAGGACCTAGTTCTCAATTGAACACCGGCTTATAATTGAGGAAATATGGTAATCACAAATCAGAATCATTCTCTTCTCTTCATCTTAACTGCTGGCTTGGACCAGTGATTTCGGACAAGGTCAGTCATATGAAAAGACAATAATCCATTTGTTTCACAGTGAGGAAATTGGCGACATAAGTGAGTTTGCACTTGCCTCTCCTTTCTAGTCTAAGTGCTTTACAATACCTCCCTTATGCACCCATTCACCACCCACTGATGGAGCTGCCACCAGGGGCACTGTGGAGCCTGCAGGAGCCACTGACCCTACAGTTAGTGGACGACCTACTCAACACAGCCATCCCTGCCAGTGTTGTACAAGCAAATTACAAAAGACAACAAATTCATAATAGCTATGTGCATATAGACAGAGATATTCAGACACGTGAATCCTGTGTGAATCTCCTTGTTAACCAGGTTGTGGTGAGAAGGTTGAGCCATCTCCTGATGAAACACCGTCTCCCTGGAGACTCACAGACATGAAACAGAAACGGGGTTGTAAAGCAGTGACACACAACAGGTTTCCCTCCTTCTTCTTCTTCTTTACTTCACTTCATCAGACACACACATGCAGGCAGGCAGAGCGATGACTCACTGCAGGTATGATCCACCTGTCTCTGTGATCTCGCCTGGCATCGATTGCCTGTCTTCACCTGTCAGCTTCCTCACATCTGCTGCTCACCTTTTTAGCCTCTTTCATTCATGTTTTTTCTCTCCACTGGTTCTGTTCATTTGTCCCTCCACTGACCTTGTCTGTCTCTGTCTTATCTTCTTATCTCTTTTTCATCACTTCCTATCATTCCTTTTTACCTTCTTTTTTTCTGTTTTTCTTCCGATCTTCTCTCTTTCCTGGACTTTCTTTAACTTTTTTCTCATCTCTTTGCTTCATTAACTCCACAACTCTCTCTCTCTCTCTCTCCATCCTTTCTTCCATCACCTCTGATTCACATGTCCCCACTGATGATGGAGGGAGCTGAGACAGTGAGTAGGTCCTCAGATCTTTTCAGATTTTTGAAGCTCCGTCTGTCATCCAAGTTTTTCCCTCTTTAACTCACTTTGTGCATCATCGCTCCCCAGAGTATGGCTGTGTGTGTGTGTGTGTGTGTGTGTTTAACATTTGTCTCTGAAGAGTTTTAAGTGCTTTATGTAACTGCTCCACTGCAACACACACACATGCACATAGCCAACTAACTGATAGCGACACACACTCTTGCACACACACACACAAACCCAGGTGTTCATTGTCTATAAGGACTTGGAGGTTCAGGCCTTAAAGGTTCAAAGCTTCATTGTTGATCTCAGGCTCAGAGGGTGATGACGTTATTCATGCGTGCGTACACACACACACACACAGATCCAGGTTTTTATTGAGCCTCTGACTCTTTGAAGTCATCAGACAGAGAAAGTTTAGTCAGTGTTGACTCCCGATTGGCTTTGTCATACTTATAAAAAAGTTCACTCGAACCTAAAGTATGTGACTTTGTTCATGTTCAAAGTGCAACAAAGAGCAGACACTCAATCATCAGGACAATACTTTGTATTATTCTGTGTGATAGATTACTTTACAGTTACTGCTCCTGCTAATGCTCCTGTACTTAAGCATTTGTTCCCTGGCTTGTTTACTCTCTAACCAGTAGTTTAATGGGGGACTGATGTTAGTTTGATCTCTGTGGTGGTCCTGGACCTGGTAACTTGCCATGCACACTGGAGGTGTGGGAGGACATAGTCAGCCTCCACTGATTGTGTTATGTGCATGTTGAGTCTTCAGAGCTGTTTTTTTTATCACATTAGATGTCCTGGTGTCTGAGGCTCCAGGCCAAGAAGCCCACAGAAGAATGGTAGCAGCTGAATGACAAACATCTTGATATGTTATCAATAGACATGAAGCATTATGAATAATCAAGCTACTGACACACAAGGAGAGGAAAAGCCTGTGAGTCAGACTGGGAGACTGGCCACACACCAGTGACACTGACAAGTCACTTTCACCTGAACACTGCACACTGTGTCATCTCACTGGGGGGCGGAGCCTATGCTAAAATGGAGATGACAAATGGTTTAACAGGAGGGACTCACATCACCTGCACTAACATGCACATGTACGTGCGCTCATTCACACACACATTCACACACATACTCAGGACTCCATTGCTCCATAGAGGATAGTTATTTACTTCTGAATTGCCTATAATCTTGTTTACAGGACCTTTAATGACTAAATTGTAATGCGTACATTACCATGACTCAGTGTTGTCCACCCGTCTGAACTGGAGACGTGACGGGATATCGCTCATTTATAGGGAACCTCCAAAAACACGCTGACTCAGATGTCATCTGGCAGACTGACACAGAGGCAATAACTTGATGAATAATGTGCTGCTGAAATCATTAAACTTGATGGTGGGAAGAAATGCACTGTGACGTCAATGTCTGGTCAGAATCCACCTGTGTTATTGCTGCATTAAAATCCACGTTTCCTGCCACAAGCTTCTTTTATTATAAGGTCACCACAGGCTGATAATATTCTGGAAAAATAAGGAATAGCTGGAGAAATGTGTGGAGATTTAAAATAGATGTGACCTGAGCTGACTGCAGGTGTGTGCTGTGTGTCCAAACATCTGCTTTAAGCTCCTTAATCCTCCTAATCATCTGAGCTCAGCCCTCTAGGCGGACACACATACTTTCTTAAATAGTTTCACTTGTAGATAAAAAGGAAAACGAGCTGGCTCTGTTACTCTCCAGGGCCTTGGAAGAGAAGGCAGAGCACTGGGAAAGATCATTACATTAAATCTAATCTGTCATTTTTTGCAGAGAGGTTTTCATCCATCTGCTCGCCCACAGCACCGGTCCACAACTTCTCCCTCTCCCCTCTCCTCTCTGCACAAAAGCTTGAGGAGGGAAGGTCAATTTTATCCTAAATAGCTCTTTAACCACAGTTGATACAAAGTGACATTTGGTCTCCCAACAGGAGACCATCCTCGCCAGAGGGACAACAGCATTGCTCATTTGTTTAAATACTTAAAAAGACCCCAGTTTACATTTTCCTAACAACAGACCTTTTTGGTTGTGTGAATATAATATCTGTTTTCTCTCTGTGGCAAAAATGGGGGTGGAGTGACACTGCTGAGGACACTGCGTGATTTTTTTTTGGCCCGTTGCCTCTCATAATTTAAAACATAATAACACATGGTAAAACGGACTCCACAGTTCTGATGTTGTATCGATTTGCCTGCTTCTCAATAACTGATGTTGGGAGGTCCACTGAATTATTAAGGAAAATATTCATCAAGGTATTTGCAGGATCATTCAGTTGAGACGTGTAGTCACTTTTCATAAGTGGACCAAAGTCCAGAAACCTTCAGGGGCACAGTGTCAGTGGCATTCTGGCCCATAAGATAAACCCTGGGCTGGGTCCTGGCCTATTTGCAGGGACCAGGAAGCTGTTCTTCATCTGTGGGTCATGGGTGACCTTTTCCAGGCTGAGTGTGCTTTTGAGAACCCTGTGCTTGGTGGAGGCCTGTGCTCCCACAAAAAGTACATGTGATTTCAAGAGATGCCCCAAAAGGACTTTGATGAGTGCTGCTCTAACCATGGCTGGTGTGATGCTCAGGGACTTTCTAACTTGTACAGGGTGCATGTTTGGTGGTGGGGTGGTGAATGCTGTTTATAAGTCTGCTCTCATAGCACTTAATTGTCCCAGTGCTTACAGCCAAACAGGCATCCATTGATCTCAAAGAGTGCCCAAAGAAGACCAGCTCAGATAAAGCACCTTCTAGCTGGGTACATAATGCTTTATCCCAAAGTGTTTGTCAAAGGGTCCTCTCAACATGTTCCTTGGGTTTCTCCAGTGTTTGGCTCTTGAAAGGCTGTGTCCCTTCTGATGGCCCACTGAGGACGTTGGTTGTTTTCATTCTGCCTGTCTGAGATGCAGCAGCTCCTGCAACAAGATTTTGAGGCACTAATGATCTGTAATTACAATCGATTCATTGAGCAGACCAGTTCTAACTCAAGGACAATCCAAGGACAGAGGCAGGTGAAGACATTTTCCATTGTTACACCCACAGCATGTTGTATGTATGACAGAGAGCCCATCTAACTCTACCATGTCATGCCAGCACATCTGTCTTGGGGTCTGGTCTAATCAGTGTAATCCTTGTACCCCAATGACACATACTTGATTTTGAAAATGTTGCAAAAGTTCTGGTTTTATTTTCAAATCCAGAAACCTCAACTTCCTGGTCCTTCAAGAAACTAATGAACCTGGCACTGGAAAAGGAAGCAGAAGCAGGCCAGTGTCTCTCCAGTGACACTCCAGACCACAGAACCATTGTCTCCATCTACACCCTGCCATAGACACAATACTGCTCCAGATGGGATTCATGGGGTGGGCCCTCTCCATCCTTGAGGTTGTGGCCATTTTTTTTTCTTTTGGACTGCTGAATTTCAACCAGAATAGTCTAGTGTATCCTAACAAACATATCTTTATTGCAATATGCAAAAGAGAGAAGTGAAAGTCTTTGCAATTGGACCCATTGGGCTCTAGTTTCGCAGACCTGGCGAAGCAGCTTGGGGCGTGTCCAGGCGCATTTTGCAAATATCGTGCACTGCGCACCCTGGTGCAACTCTTCCTCTTTCCCACCTCCGTCCCTCCTACCGGCGCAAGTGGGAAAGAGGGAGGGGAGAGAGCGTGATTGGGTTTAACACAGCTGATTTAGATCTTCAACAATCAAATGAGCTCCTCTGCTCACCCTTAAATCCCCTGCAGGCGGGGCGCAATGCAATTTTGTCATTTTATAGTTCGACATGGACGACGGCCAGACTTCTCCCAGGAGGAAACTGATGTTTTGGTCCGGGAGGTCCAAGCTCACAGTGACCGAATATATGGTATTCACTCAGGCTGAGTTTCCATTACGCGCCAATCGCCTTTGATCTGACATTAGATGTGACGGGACAATCGATATAGATATAAATGTATGTACTGATTCACATAGTTACATTGAATAGTGGTTGTTGTGAGTATTTATTGCATTAGTTGAAATGTGTCTGACATTCTGGAAACCTGCCTGTGAGGTTTGGTTGACATGTGCGCACTGTGCGCCGGTCAGCCAAACTACCACTTGACCAGCCACGTTCCACCTTGCGCCAAGAGTAGACCAGGTTGGAGCTGGCGAGCTTTCAGTGCTTTTTCGGCACGAAACTGTCACTGTGACAAGCTGAATCTGTCGACACCTTCCCCTACTGCTCCGCCACACCCATCTTGGCGCACCCCATTCAGCCAAACTGCCAAAATGACTGCGCGCTGTGTTGCGCTGCAGAAACTAGCACTGCACAGGGTTCGCCACCGTGCGCCATCTTGCGCTGCGCTGGGAAACTAGAGCCCATTGTGTTGGGGATGAAGCTCTGCAAAGTATTGGAACCTCTCGAGGTCTAGGTGCTTTGAAGATAAAAAGATGGAAAGCTGAGAAGATGGTTGAATCTGCGTGGACATGAGGGCTGGAGGTGAAAAGGGTGGAGGAGGATCTCAGCAAGCTCACATATGTCATCTCACAGGAGAGTCGAAAACAGATTTTAAAAGTATGACGTGGACTGGCTGGTTTTGATCCTGGTGAGATCGGATTGGTTGCCAAACACCTGGTGTAAGCTGATTAGGACAAGTAGGATGGGAGAGAGAGGAAACCTGAGGGTGGTGAACAAAAACTGGAAACAGAGGTATTCTCCACTAAGCTTTGTTTTTTGTCCCTTGTCAGCCACCATATTGAATCAGCCCTCTCACTGTGTTGACCCACAGAGCGAACTCACTGTTAAGAGAGAAATTAAACAACACTTTGAAATTGTTGTTGAGGGCATAATAGTTTGTTTTGAGTGTTGAGCTACATGTGTTGCATTAAATAAAGTGTGTAGTACATGTGTGATTGAGTGTGACGCATCTTTCCTGGCCAGCTGACAGCTAGAAACTGGGTTATATGAGCCCTGAGGGTGCGTTATGTGGTAACTGTGTTTCACTGTAAACTGTTCGCTGACATGATTGATGTTATCACACGTGTTTTGGAAAACAAGAGTCATTTTGAAAAGAAAACAAGGACATTTTTGAAAAGTGATGAGGTTTGTAAGACTTTCCCCTCTCTTGCAGTGTTGCAAGTTTTTGTGTATGTTTATGGTCTCAGAGATACAAAAATCACTTTCCTCATCTGCTTGTTGTGGATCTCTAACATCCACCCATCTATACCGCTTATCCGTGCAGGGTCGTGGGGGACTGGAGCCAATCCTGCTGACATAAGATGAAGGCTTGGGCAGCTACATCCTGGACAGGTCACTGCTCTATAACAGGGCCACATGTGGAGACACACAACGCACACACACATTTATGCACTATCAGCGATTTACAGTCTCCAATCAGCTTAATATGCATGTGTTTGGACTGTGGGAGGAAGCTGGAGAACAGAGAGGGGCCCCACACAGACATGGGGAGAACATGCAAACAAGGCCCTCTGACGTCTAGATGTAGTAAAGGTCCCCACAGAGTCGGGCATGCTGTGAGTTGAGCGGGCTCCATGTCGCAGGTCCACAGAGGTTTCATAGTTGAGCGTACCAATTTCCTACATTTCTCATGCCAATTTCCTACATTCCTCACAATCCTTGCACGCTTTTTATACTTTCTGCCTCAGGGCTATGTGGGAAAAAGAAGCAGAGAACATGATATAAGGCCACTAAATGCAGCAAGGTATGAGGAAGGGGTGTGTCTTCAAAAAAAACTTCCGAACAGCGGAAAGTTTGACCATCCTGTAGGGCGTCTGTTCCTTCTGCACCCTGGTGATTGTCGGTCACCCATCAGTGCTGCACAGAGACTGGCTGTCACAATGAGGGTCACATACATATATATTCCTTATTGCTGCATACAACCCCCACCATGACCTCTGCACCCCTGCCACCTTGGCACGTCTCCAACACACACAGCTCACTCCTCTCTGTCCCTCAGTGTCTCTCTCACTGTAAACTCAGTTACTGTACCTGACAGCTCATTTGAAGGAGACGTTTCTGTTTGTGTATTTAAGTGTGACCTGGTTCTCCTGTGTTGCCTCTAATTGCTGCTTTGCACAGATTGTGACCAATGTTTGGTTTCTCTGTTTAATTTCTTGTCCTATTTATACCCTGGACACTTGAGACTTTAAGTGGAGCGAACACGTCTTGTTTGAATCTACACACACACACACACACAGCCTCAACTTCTGACACAAATACACACTTTAACCCTCCCTCACTGTTTCATCTCTCGTCTCCTTTTCTTTATAATTCTCTATGGAGTTCATCTTGTAAGCGCTCTGTTTAATGACCACATGCTGAATTATTCATCCTCACATGTAATTTGAGAAGAGTTTATGTAATTTTATCTATTTTTGATGACTTTATGTCACAGGCTTTCATCTCTTGTGATGTCACAGGACTTTATGCAACACAAAATCATGCTTAAACAAACACTT
The DNA here is from genome assembly GCA_021432705.1 of Caranx ignobilis. Classification (NCBI taxonomy): domain Eukaryota; kingdom Metazoa; phylum Chordata; class Actinopteri; order Carangiformes; family Carangidae; genus Caranx; species Caranx ignobilis. Next base: position 1,934,096 of record MU269986.1, on the reverse strand, counting down.
AAGTGTTCCTCACTGTGATGTGATAGCTGGAGATGTTTGCTTGTAGCTACATATCATCAGGTCAGACTGTGGAGGTCCAACACAGAAAGTCACTCTGAATAAGATTCATGTCAGAAATAATCTGTCCAGTAACACACCTGAAAACTGTCTGTACCAATCTCAAAAAGTCTCTGTGTCTGTCCCTCTAGACTAAATTTCAAAATAAAACAGGTCTCGCCAGGGGTTGTGACTGAGGCTTTTATTTTGGTTTGAGAAGCTGGAGCTCTAGTGCAACATCTAGTGGCAGATTGGTAACAAACATGTCATTTATTTTATTGTCACTAGTTTGTGTGTCTTCTGTTTTTCTTTACTTGTCGACACAATCAACACTCACTGACATTCATCCATTTTCCAGTAGCTCCTGTTTCTATAGACCTGTACTAAGACAAATGAGAACCTCAACCTCCTGCAAATCCTGGTGACTGCTCTTGCTGAGGATTAATTACATGAATGCAGTGCTCTTAGCTCTCCACAGAGAACAGTTCAGGTCTGAGCAGAAAGTTACACATCAGCTCAAGTTGCGTTTTATTGCCGTCTAAAGACATCAGTCTGTGTCTGCTCTCTGTCAAACCTCCGGCCGTTTCTCGTCAAACTTTTCCTCATGTTCTTTTTCTTTATTAGTTCCTCCTCATGTTGCCGTGCCACCTTTCTGTTGTTCACTGTGTGTGTGTGTGTGTGTGTGTGTGTGTGTGTCAGCCCTCCTTCTGACCACAACAAGGCTGAGACTTTAATCCTGCTCTTTGATGACTCAACATCAAACAGGACACACTCACAACCACATCACACTTCTACTGTCACTGAGGCATGTGTGTGTGTCTCATACAAAGATACTTTGTATCACACACACACACACACACACACACACACAGATTTCTTTACTGATTTCATCCTTTCATCTCATTTCAGAGATTAATATATTTTACAGATTAAGATTTTTGCAGGCAAATGTATGAATCCTTGATAATATATATATATATATATATATATATATATATGTATATGTATATCCATATATTGACCACTAATAATTACACTGATAATAACCACTGAGCAACATGAGGCAAGGCAATTTTATTTGTACAGCCCGTTTTTACAAACAGTTTGTCTCAAAGGGCTTTACACAGCATCATGACAACATCCTCTGCCCTTAGACCCTCACATCAACTGAGGAACAACTCCCAAGAAAAGCCTTTAACAGGGAAAAATGGAGAAACCTCAGGGTGAGCAACAGAGGAGGGATCCCTCACCCAGGACGGGCAGACGTGACATAGATGCTGTATACAGACAAACAAAACATTAAACACAAATAGAGCTGAAATCAGAAACTGATGGATGAAGAGTTCATCAGCAGCTGTTTAAGTAAGCGTGAGGTTTGCATTGTTCATTTGATAAATGAATTAAATATGTGCTTTGATTTCCATCTAAAAAAAATACAGTGAGTACATTCATCAAGACAATGCACAGTCCGAGCAGGTGAGAGTGACTGACAGTCAGAGAGTCAGGTCTGAGCAGAGACTGAGCACACAGACACACTGTGGATTACTGGGGTGCTTGGTGGTAGAGTGGTTAGAGCACATCCCAGTCTCTCTGTTCTTCCCTGTCTCTCTTCACTGTCCTATCTAATAAAAGGTATAAAATACCTTTTAAAAAAATAAATGTCCATTGTACTGCCATGTCCTGTGGCACAGAGCCATATGAGCATCAGTTCTCTTATTGTACTTGTGTGGCAGCCATAGGATGTTCTGTGCTCTGTTTTTACATGTCTCTGTGCACACACACACACGCATGCACGCACATGCGCGCGCACACACACACACACACACATTTAGGTCTACTGAGCACCTAAATAGTAACTCACCCTAATGCCATCTCATGGCTGGAAACGTGTAAGATCATGTTGCTCTGCTTTGCTCCATTTCCTCATTGAAACAACTATTTGTACCCCAGAAAGATGACATCATACACACATACACACACAGTCGTAGGTGATTCAAAGTGACTTTACTTGTAAACTGCCTTTATAATAAGCTCTGTTATAGTCTGTGAATATGATGGTGTTTTCTGTTGGACTGGACAGTCACTGCTCACATTCACTCCCTTATCCCTCACTTACTAACTGTATTAAGAAACAATTTTCAAATACTGATCCTTTTTAATAACCCCACCTTCAGACTGTACTCCCATTTCTGGTCATACGTCCGGTGGTTCCCTATCATATTCATAATCCTGAATTTTTATTTATGCTAATCTTTGATAATGACTAATTATTACCAGTAACCAGTCACGACTGGTGCACCACAGTGAACACCATCTGCTACAGAGGATATTTCTGTGGTTACGACTCAGGAACATGTGCCACATTTTGGAAAACCTTTTTCTTCTTTTATGTTTGAATCTTTTTTTTCCAATCTTAATGAAGTCCTGCATGAACCACCATGAAATGCTGATGCAGAAGAGCTGTCCTGATAATGTAAAATAAATCCCAATTTACTTAGTGTAAGTGCATTGCGAGAGTTTTCATCAGTGTGTGTGTGTGTGTTTAATGAAAAACGACAGTGACAGAAAAACCTATGAGTCTATGAAGCTTCATGATCACACACTGAACAGTTAACACAGACACAGTTAAGAACAAGGTCGTTAGGTCACACACTCACACTGACATACACACACTCACACCTGGACTTACATCAGTCTGTGACCACAACAAGGTGTTGGCAGCACTCACTTTCTTTAATGACTCAGCAGAGATCAAACTCACACTTCCCACAACAGCATCACACACTGAGTACATCTGATGTGTGCTTTGATGACTCGACACACACCTGACAACACACACGCTACTACACAGAGAGCGGCGCAAGTCCTGACCGCTGATCACTTCCTGTCTAGCCTCTGTTCCCACCCCTGATATTTGGGCCAGTCTCTGGAAGTCAAGATCTGCTGCTAGTTTTTTTTTTTTATATATATATATATACATAGGCATAAATATCCAGTTTGTCCATACTTCCAATAGAGGAATATCCTAGTTACATATTCTCTGTGTGCCAGGGACAGGTGTGAATGGTTGTGTGTCAGCAGAACCCTGTAAAGATAAGGAGTTGGGAGGGTTAGGGTTAAGTAGATGGATATTTTTACTGGGCCAAGTTATCAATGAATATAATTGATTCATAATCATTCAGATGATATTAACTCTTACATTAATACAGTGTCATAGATTCTTTCTGCAAATTCTAGTTCAGGTCTCACCTCCCTAACAAGGTGAGCTATCAAGCTCAAGTTCACTTGTATTTAAATAGCACATTTAAAAGACCTGTCATGGTCAGCCAAAGTGCTTTACAGTGCAGACATAAATATATATATATATATATACACCCACAAACACACACACACACATATACATATGTACATATACATACACACACATATATACATATACACACATAAACGTGCACATAGATATATATACACACATACTCACAGTAGTAATAAATACAACAACACAATACAAGATGATATAAGATGCACATGGGCATTAGACGTATAAGGCCAAGGCAGAGGTCCCTGTAGATCTGAAGGCCAAGGAGAATAGATGAGTTTTTAGAGTGGACTTAAACCTCTCCATGGATCCTGCACTGTAGAGAAGCACGAGAAAGATCAAATGAAATTGAGACAAACTGGCAAACACAAGAGGGAACACACAGACTGAACAGATGGAGTTATTACCAAATAAGGCACAGGTGTGAGAGACACTGACAAAGATAAAGACGTGTTTTGTTTTTTTTAATAAAACAGGAAAACTCACACTAAACAGGAGAATATACAGAGGATGACAGACTTCCCATTGACATTTACTACATGAAAGTTCTCTCACTTTTTCTGATTAAGACAAACAAACAGAGACTATGTTATGACTGACAATGGTGGAGAGAACTCACTCTTCAAAGTTCAGTGCATGAGATTCAGAGTTAATTTTCTCTTGAAGATACTGAAGGTAGGAAGGTGATCATAACACACACACACACACACAGATGCAGACAAACAGTCAGTCTGACCATTGGCACAGTTGGAGGGGAAAGGGATGATGTCATCATTCAGAGGGACTTTTCCATGATAATAATGACCATAAAAGGAGTTACCACACATCCAGGAAATGTGTGTGTGAGGGCTGCCCCTGCATATGTGTGTATTTTTTTCCAACACCTGTAAAATCTTCCAGGAGTGATTAGTCAGCACTGCACGCCCAGCAGGCTGTTTGTCCTGGCTGAGTGTGTGTGTGTGTGTGTGTGTGTGTGTGGGCAGGCCTACAGGAGATGATTCAGCAGATACCCTTGTTTGAGGTGGGTTGCTTCACTACAACACACACATAAACATGTATACGACATACTATGTAAGTGTCACACACCTACACATGGAATCACAACTGTATGCATGCACACACGCGCACGCACGCACGCACACACACACACACACACACAGAAGCGGATTATAGTGAATGACGTTCAGAGTGATTCAGTGATTCTGTGTTATTTCATGCAAACTGATTCAGGGAGTGGAAATTAAACTTGTGCACCTGCTAATAAAATCAAAGTAGACTTTATTCACATAGCACCTTTCAGAACATAGTCACAAGGTGCTTGTACTGATATAAATAGATACATTATGCATGCATGCAATTTTAGTGATGGATTTTTCTGCATGTGGACCCTTGTGTTGAGTATTATGTAAATGTGTCTGCACTGGCTGTGTCTTCTATGCAGCTGACATTATGATCCTGTGGATACCAGAACCACAACACAGAGCACGATAGTAGGAGCAGGAAACTAATGACCCCCCCGTACACACACACACACACACACACACACACACACACACACACACACACAGGGAGAAGAGCAAGATCACCAACTAGAGTTGAATGTCAGCGTTGTGTCCTGCAGAACAGAAACCTGTTCGGCATCGCGGTCGAACAGAAACTATTTAATGAGCTCAGAGATTCCAGCTCACCAGGACTGCCCTTGTTTCTCCCACAATGCACCACATCTCCTCATTACTACACTTTAAGCTTGATTCAGAGTGCAAAGCTGCTGACAGGAGTTCTGACAGAGACAGGTAAAATGAACGGTTCTGTCAGGTGGACTCTGCTCTCGCTTAATGACAGAGTGTTGATGTGGGTGATGACCTCATGAGTTTAGACCACAGAGGTTTCATGTGTCCCTGGATCAGCCGGAAGTCGCTGCTTCTGGAACAATGACACTAAGGGACCATGACTGAGCTGAGGGTGTGATGGGCCATTAGTTTTGCAGATATTTGGTCATAAACCAACTGAACACATCCAATAATGACCTCATGATGGCGCTAAATGAGAGGTCAGCAACACCACATTTTTTCAGTGTTCATTTGCATAACTTTGTTTGTCTATTTTCTGATGTACTTGTTTATCATTTACGTACTCACTTACTTTTGTACTGTGTGTATATATATATATATATATATATATATATATATATATATATACATACAGTTAAAACATCTCAAACAATCAAGTATTTGTATTAAATGTCAAATGCTTTTTTCATTGTAGTAAATGTTTGAAGAAATGTGTCCAAAATATGAAGCTCCTCTGTCTTCATATGCTCACATATAGTCAACCGTTTATCAAAAGATTAAAACACTGGCAAGAAGGTTGATTCTTCTCCAGTGGAAATCTCCCCATCCTCCGAGTTGGACTTGATGGATGCAGGATGTGTTGAACCATCTCAGCCTTGAGAAACTGAGACTTGCAATTCAAGGCTCCTTGGCCACATTTGGAAAAGTCTGGTAGCCACTTGTTGACTGTATCTGTTGCCTCCCTAACTGGATAGCCAGGGTGACTGCAAGTCCTCAATCTGTGGTAAGAATAAAAGGAGATGCACGCTGCTGGTGTAAATCTCATGGCAGCAGGATTTATTCTTCCTGTTTACACACATACAAGTCCTCTTTTTTTGTTCAAGTCAGTCACATAGAGCAAATACACTTTAAACCAGTAAAGAAACATCCTGTCATGTTCATGAAAAATAATAAATGAATTTGTTTTTTCCTTGGAAGTTTTAACCAACACAGACCCTCCATTATGAAATTACCTTTTAACTAGGCATTATAACCTACTTTTCCCATGTTCTCTTGAACCAATCATGAATTAAACATTACATTAAATCAACATAACACTATTTTCATAAGACACATTTCCTCCCAAAGTTGAAATACAACAGCTATATTATTAATACATTCACTTGATTGATGGCGCTGCACTATTACTTCAAAATAACATTTCCTGGTTTTGGCAATAAAGCAACGATATCCTTTGGCTACAAACAAGAACCAGAAAATCGTATATTCCACAACTACTTAGCATTAGGCTAGTCAGTTAGCATACACGTTCGTCTCTTAATTCACATCAAACTCTCTATAATTCGTCACTTTTGGTTCGTATGTACACGACTACTCCTTGACTTCACATTCACATATTAATACCTTTACCTTAAGAAAAAAATATATAGTTGGGGTGTCTGCTGTCTGTTTCCTTTCAACTACTGCTTATAACCATCATTTCACCATTCCAACCCTTTACACTCTCCCCCACTTGAAAGAATGTCTCCTGACATTTGCTATCTTCACATGTATGTGACTTAGTGTGTGAGAGCATGGCATTTGCAATAGTATGGCTGTGACTGGATGGGAGAGGGGAAAAGCACCAAGTTTGGAGTCACTGCAAGTGTTTGGTTGGATAAGAGTGCGTTCACATCTGCACTCCAAGACCGATATGGTGGATGACCCATCATGTCGTATGTGAACCGTTCTGTTGGTCTCCCTTTCCGCTGTGATCTTCTCAGTTCTTCTCTTTCTACTGTACTTCCATCATCCATCTCCTCCACTGGAACATGCCCTTCCATGACAAACTCTGCCTCCTCCTGTGCCTCGCTACCTTGCTACCTTGCTCAGGCTGTACTTTATAGACTGGTCCGTCTCCCACTCTTTCCACCACACGATGTACTACTTTCTCCCAGTAGGCACGCAGCTTCCCTGGACCCCCTCTCTCTGAGAGATTTTTAACTAGTACCACTGTTACTGAAGACTAACACCTCTCACTCCCCTATCATACTGTTTCTTGCCTTTAGCTGAGGACTTCTGACTGTTATCAGCAGCAATTTGATAAGCTGATCGCAAAGGTTTGACAGTTGCACACCTCAGTCTCTGTCCTGGAACAAAAGAGCAAGTCAGTTGGTAACCGTAGGGCCCTGCCATACAAGAGGAGAAATGAAGAGTAACCTGTCGCCTCATGCCTCGTGCAGTTGCAGGCGTGCACGATGTGAGGCAGATGCTCTTCCCACTCACTTTTCTGTTCCTCTTGTAGGGTGCGCAGCATTTGAAGAAGTGTGCGGTTTAGTCGTTCGACTGGGTTGCACTGCGGATGATAAGACGTGGTCCGAGAATGAGCAATTCCTGACAGTTGTTGTAGTCTTTGAAACAAGCTATTCTCAAACTCACGTCCTTGATCATGATGAAGTTTCTCCGGGTACGCGAAATGAGAGATAAAGTCCTGAAATATCTGTTCAGTTGCTGTCTTTCCAGATTTGTTTCTTGTCGGGTACACCTGTGCAAAATGTGTGAAATGGTCTAAGAGGACCAGCATATACTCATATCCTCTCTTACTCGGCTCCAGATGTAAATAGTCAATCGAGACCAACTCGAAGGGTGCACTGGTGGTGATGGATCCCAGTGGGGCTTTCTGTGGGACACTGGACCTCTTTTGTTTGATGCAAGCACATCTCTTTGTCACATAGTCCACAATGCCTTGCTGCATGTAGGGCCAGTAAAATCGTTCACGGGCGAGATGTATCACCTTATCAGCACCTACGTGTCCCATCTCATTATGCAAGCTTCTCAACACCACAGATTTGAGCTTTTCCGGGAGGACCAGTTGTCTATGTTGCTCAGTTTTCCTGTAGAGTATTCCATTGTCCACTTCTAGCTTGTTCCACTCAAAGAGTAGTCTTCTGGTCTGTCTTCCCATGGCTCTTTTCTCCTTTCCATTAGGAGTCCATGAGTTGAGTTTCAAGAAGACAACTTCTTTGATTGATAGATCTTCTTGTTGCGCAGTTCTGATGTTTTTTGATGAGACACTAGAAATGCTATCTGTCAGCACATTTTCATCTTCGTAGTTAAGTTGTAACACAATCATCCATGGCACATCTTTGTCGTGGACTGCTTTAGATCATTGCCACACTGCCGACACCACCTCCAGTGAAACTGACTCTGTATGCTCACACATTTGATGTTGAAGGCCCACAGGGTATCTGGACAACATATCGCCATCTGCATTCATTTTTCTCGGCCTATACTTTATATCAAAGTGAAAGCCTGCTAACTCCCCGACCCACCTGTGTCCCACAGCGTTTAACTTAGTAGTACTCAGGACATAGGTCAAGGGGTTATTATCTGTATAGACCATGAAGGTTGGCACGTAATACAGATAGTCACGAAACTTGTCACAGATAGAGTGTAGATGATAGTTCCTCTCGCCTGGTGTTAATGTCCTGGACCCATACCCGATGACATGCAGTTTGTTGTCCTGCTGTTGGTATAATACTGCTCCCAGTCCATCATTTGACGCATCTGTATGCAATATAAATGGAAGATCAAAGTCTGGATAGGCTAATATGGGAGGGTGGGTTGACACCATCCGCCCAATGTAACAGATTTTCTTCTTAAAGAGTTTGCATTTTGTTGGACGGAGCTTAGTGCCATGTTGTCTCATCCAGCAGAGCACTTGTCTGAAGTGGGTTACGTGTTCATCAAAGGTTTTAGAGTAGCAGAGGACATCGTCTAAATATGGCACATAGCACTCATCTCTAACGCCCTCTGACACTCCCTCCATGCACCGTTGAAATGGGTGCATTGGGTGCGTTGAAACTGGGTGCATTTGTCAGCCCAAATGGAATGTGAGCCCATTCATACAGCCCCCAGGGGGTGCTAAATGCTGTCAGATGCCTCGATTCTTCATTCACAAAATCCTGATGGTATGCGCTGCCTTGATCTAATATAGAAAACCACATATTCCCCCTAAGCTGCCCAACAGATCTTGTATCCGTGGCAACGGATGGCGGTCAGGTATGGTCTTACGGTTCAGTTCACAAAAGTTGACACATAGGCGGAGGCTGTGATCTTTCTTGCGCACACAAACAACAGGAGAGGAGTTAGCTGACACAGATTTCCTAACCCAGCCTCGGTCCAGAAGATTTTGGACATACTCTTTTACCTCTGTATGTAGGGGTTTTGGAATAGAGTTGTAACATTTCTGGACAGGATTGTCGTCTACAGTGTTGATTCTTAACTGTAAGTCAGGGATACAGCCAGTGTCCAGTGTATCAGCATTTGGCGGACCACCTCTTGCTCACTCTCACTTAGATGATCTAAATCTACTGGAGGGTGCCATTTGTTTTGGGAACAAGGTGCTCTGTGGGTTGTTTTGCTCCCATTTTGACAGTCACCATTAGCATACTTTGGTTGAGCATAGGAGAGTGTCTTTAGTCTGATTAGTTGATGTCTGGGGAGTCAGGAGGGTACTCACCGACTGGAGGCTCATAATTTCTTCAGTGAAACCCAGAACTGTTTTTGGAGGTAGAAAAATGTTGTGCCGTGTAGGATTCTGGATGGGGATTCTCACGATTTTTGAGGCGCCAGCAGGCACGTCAATGAGAGCATGAAAGAGGTCCAACCCATCGGGTAAGCTGCTCTCTATAATGCTGCTCCTCCCTCTGGCAGCGTTCTCAGATGACACTTTACCTCACAGATCTGGCCCCAACTTTCACCACAGTCTTTACTGATGCTTCCTGCAAGGTGCTTTCTGCAGAAGCAGGAGGACAGAGACGGACATTTTGGACAGAGACAAGAGTTTCAACAGTGTGCCTCCGGACACTCATTGCTTCCGACAAGAAGTCCAGTAACCTGAGACAGTTTGGCTGTTGCTCGTTGTCCAAGATTATCTCCTTGATCACACTGAAACCCAGCAGTGGGCTAGTCACACAGGTTCTGCTCACTAGCATTGGTACCAGTATTGCTACTCTCCCATGTTTTTGACTTATAACTTCCAAAAGGACTTCAATCCAACTGACCCATTTGCAGCTGTAATGTCAAGCGTGATGTCTGTAAGTAGGCTGTTGAGAGGTTTGACATTTGGTAAAGTTTGTTGTAACCAAAACTTCCTCACCATACTAACTTGTGCCCTGCTGTCTAGTAACATTGGGACTCTAACCCCAAACCCCATTTAGGTGACAGCTGAGCATACATCTTCCACCAATCAATTTAGCTATACGCTTCCACCTTGCTGTATTGGGTTGTTTGTGTGACCAACCCTCTACATATCAAAGCTAATCTCCTAACCCCGCCATCTCACCTCATTTGAATGTATGGATAATATAAACAGTTAACACTTGTTTCTGACTCCGGAACTTTTTCTGCAACTATTATTATATGTATTTCTTTTCTTCTTCAGTCCCACCTTGATGACGTATATATTTGATATATTTACTTTTTTCTTCTGTAACTGCCTTTTTTCTTCTTTTCCTCTTCTTTTTAATTTTTCATATTTTGTTATTACTACTGATACCTTTATGATGCTTATGACTTCAACAAAGAATGATAAAAATATGTTTAAAAAATAATATTAAAACATTTACCATTGCAGTCTTGAAGTTCTGGGCCCAGTTGTTCAAAAGGTTTAATCTGGATCAAAATGGCCCGTATTTTGAAATCCCTTGTTTTGCCATCCAGGATCACGTAATCACAGGTACAATAGAACAGGGGTCACTCAAAGTGGATTTATTTGAAAATGGGGTGTATATGCGATAGTTCTCTGTGCTGTTTTGTCGTTTACCTTACCTTATCTGACCCACAGCAAATAAACAAAAAAGCAAATACACATTACTCAAATACATTGGGAATATTGTTTTCTATGTGTGTCAAATCTCAAACTTTGAATTTCCAGCAGTAAGGGAAAATGTCTTCATTTGTGGAATGATCAAAAGTTAATTTTATATACTTTATCACTGTAATGGTTTCAAAATCAGGTGCAAAACATCAGTCACTAAGTGTTGTTTATTTGACCAGTTGGTCAGAATAATCCTGACTTTCTGTATCAAAGATATCACAATCCTACTAAAACACTTTGAACAACACAAACCGAGGGTTTGATCCAGATCAAAACTAAGATTGGATTACATGATCTAATCCAATCTCAGAATCAGTTTTTGTTTTGGAACAACCCATTTTTAAGATTTGACCCAATCCATTATCCAAAATATAATCAGATTACTTTTGAACAACTGGGCCCTGGTGACCATGTTTAAGGCACTGGTTGACTTTGGACAGTTTTTGACCCATGTGAACAAGGTTTTAATCATTAATCCTGAGCTTGAGGTGGTTCTCCTCTGACCAGTGGACAAAGCTCCCCACCACACCTCTGTACTCCTTCTCACTGTCCTTGCTGATGGAGCCGACAATGGAGTCGTCAGGGAATTTC